>BTPG01000003.1:90964208-91044327 GCA_036245525.1 Semisulcospira habei
TACATGATACAATGCATTTAAAGTGGTTATTCATATTTATTACATTCCTCTAATGAAATAAACAATGTGTGATACCTCTGAACAAATAAGAAAACATTGAAACTAGTAAAACACCGAGGAGTGAGCAACAAATGTCGCGGCGTACATAACGTCACTTTGTGCATACATTTTTTTAAAGTCCCTTCTATTTATAGAAGGGACTTTTTAGGACAGGTCGCAACTTCTTTAGTAAAAATTAATTCTTTTCAGAAAAGAATTAAAACACTAAAAAAACCTTTACTTCCAGAGAAAGTCAGACAGTGGCGGTGACGTAAAAGAGGTAACTCCGTCACCACGCAGACACTGACGATGATAATACTGTAAATATGACGTCATTCTCTCTCTCGCGCGCGGCTCTCTATCTTTCTCTCTCTGTCTCTGTCTCTGTCTCTCTGTCTCTGTCTCTGTCTCTCTCTCTCTCTCTCTCTCTCTCTCTCTCTCTCTCTCTCTCTCTCTCTCTCTCTCTCTCTCTCTCTCTCTCTCTCTCTCACACACACACACACACAAACATTCGCACATCGCGAGGAGGAATATATCCTCATGCGCCCTCCAGGCGCATGAGGATCTATGCCTCTTTGAGATGTTTGGTGCGCGCGCGCACGCACGCACTAGCAGGCACACACACATCGACCCGCTTTCATAAGAGCAAGCAGGTGACCCGTGTACTTAGTATATCATCTAGCTAGGCAAAGTCAACCTGCTTTCACACAAGTTATAGCAAGACTGAAATTGTACCGTGAAGTTCTAGTTTTGTCACCATTTTCGCAAGCCTATGAATCGAAAGTGAAACTCATATCACGTACAATATAAAATTACGTAAAAACTAGAGCCTACGTCATGACAAATGACTTTTGACAAATCAATGACGCGTATGTTCTGCGCCCCTTATAGAACTCACTGACCCATTGGCAGATCTGCGAGACTTTTTCAATAGGAGACAATTCAACATCAGAATCAGGTCAAAGACAAAAGGTAGAGATCATTGACATCGAGGTCAGCTCTCATATAGAACTGACTTTGTGGGTTATGGTTCATCCCATCTTGTTAAGGTTTGATGCAGTCATCTTTGCTCTATATTATTTTTCGCAAATGTACAGTGCCCGAATCTACCTGGCATCAATCTGTCAGCGCAAATCGACCTATGCGTGAATCTACCCAGTGCAAATCTGCAATGTCGCGATCCCAAACATATGTGAACGTAAGCCTACTCAGTGTTACTTATCAAGTATACAGCACTTATCAAGTATACAGCACACACAAAGCTCATTACATCACAGTGCACGTGTACAGGCATCAACCTAAACAATTACAAATTTTGGGTGGAAGAGAAGTAAAAGAATCTACACTAGATACAGTCACGCCTGAGTGTATTAACGCTGTGTAGATTTTTGCTGGGTGGGTTCATGTAGTTCTTTTATACCTAACTGTAGCGAAGTTAACCCTTTTAGCTTAAGTTTGTAAAAATTTAATGTGGTCTTCTTTACAGGTAGGCAGAAGTTCCTTCTCTTCCTCCAGTGTTGCCGTTGATGTGGTGAACAGGTCAACTAGACCTAAACAGCTGTCCACACCGGCTAACTATCTGGACCCCGCTTTGGGGTCCAAGATTTAAATTTCTACGCACCAAGGGGCTGGAAATATAGTGGATATGTGATACGCCCCCCCCCTCTCCCCCCCCCCTCCGTCGGGGGGGGGGGGGCGGAGGGGGGGAGGGGGGAGGGGGAGGAGGGGTGGCAGCTTTAATATGCTTTCGGCCAAGAGATAAAACAATAGAGTCCCGAAAGACAATGAATTCAATAGAGCCGCATCAGTCATTAATTTACATCATTTTTTAATATCATATTTTTGACTCCAATTTTACCCCCGTTAATTCTGAATCAACCCTTTGATTTTAAAAAACTGACAAGCATGACTGATGCGGCCTTATTGATCTGATTATCTTTCGGGACTCTATTGTTTTATCTCTATAACTATTGTCTCTGTCAACACCTAATGACCTTAATTAATTACTAATTACGGTCATTAACTTTTACATGACCGTTTCTCTCAATATTGCCAGAGTCGATTTCCGAAAAACTCACATGCTCTGTCCCGCACATATCATTTCAGTTCACGCATGACAAGACTCAATGCCAAACCCTCTTTCAAATGAGTTGGGGAAAAGCTTTCACAGCGCCATTCACACGTCACGCGTCAAAAGATCTTTAGAAATGTGTTTGTGCAGGCAAGTTCACAGGAGGACCGCTCAGTGCTAACTTTATTGAATTGGCTCTGTTTAAGCACGTCTCTGTTCATAACAAAAGCCAAACAAACACACACAGACACGCCAGTTGCATACCAAGATAATTCATGGGCAGTGCCAGATTGTCATACAAGTTATATACACAGGCAAACATACACAGACACGGACACACTTTCTAAACAAACTTACCATATATGATATCCTACACAAACAACCACAAAACAAACAACATGTCACTGCAATACCGCCTGTGAGGTGATAATAACTTTTATTTAATTTCACGCTTTGGCGTGTTACGCTGGGACAGCTCTTCATGTGGTGGGTGTTCAGCTTTTTAGGGTGAAAGAGACACATTTTTTAAAAAAATACAGACACTGGCATAAACAACAGATCCTCAAGAGCCCCCCTTTTTTTTTACAGCGTTTCAGTTAGCTGTAGTTCTGGGTTTTTTCTTTATGAGTAGTCTGTGAGTCTTGACTATAAACATTTGTTACAAGCCATGGCATGGCCTACCCAATACTCCCGCACTCCCTAGGACTCCCTAAAATGTATGTCACGTTAACGTGAATTGTGCCAAGTGAGGACTATTGTCTGCTGAATGGTCTGTCCTGACTGTTGCTCATGTTGCTAGGTACTGAAGTGACGCATTTATACATTAACATACATGTCTTCATAGTCACCTCACATAGAGAAAGAGGTCTGATTTAAAAGTTTATATAGATGTGCTATTACGTACCTGTCTCTTTAATCCTGTGTACAGTAACATAGAAAAGCTGACATCTTGTTTACCTGCCTGTTAGCACCACGGAAATCAGACTAGTCACACACACACATGCGGGTAAACCCACTGTGACTGAGACTTGGGAGCCCTCATCCAAATTACTCAAGTACACAATCCACGCTAGTTAGCCTCAGGCTTTAAGAAAAAAGCCATTTGATGTCTATCTATACCATTATTTCTGAGTCAATACCCTAAAAACACGGCTATTAGCGAGTGTGTGCATTCACTTGAAAAAAACATTTAAGCAGGTGTTAAAGTGACAAAAGTAATTACAAAATAATGTATAATTTGGTTTTGTTATAAAATAAATCACTCATTGTTTTAACAAAATCAAATAACAACATTTTTATTCTATTATCTATTGTAATTATTTGCACATTTTGTTATTTACTTTTGACAAAATATGTACTTTAGTCAAGAATTAAAGCATAATTTAATAGAGCAAGGGAAGTAACTTTTTTGTCTTGCTGAAATTTTTACAAAATTACTTCCCATGTATAAACCTGTACTCAGAAAATTTTGTTATTGAACAGGGGTGATTTCTTCCTTTTCTGGTGCTCAAGTCATGGGTAAAATTAACAAGTTACTGCCTAGATGTTTCATTTGGCTCTCACTTGACCAGGGTGTGTGATTTTTAATTTACTGCAAAGCCAATAATCGCCAATACTGTGTCAGGTTTGTTTGCTTAAAAGGACAGGGTTATTGTACATGACACCACAATTGAAATCTGTGAAACATGTCATTTATAAGCCCACTGAGAGAGACACAATATTGGTCTGGGGTAAACTCAAAAACTATTGGCTACATTTTGCTGAATGGTACAAACGTATAAAGTTACTATTAATGTACTTCCTAGGAAACATGATTTTGCTTGATAACAATTTTTGTTTTTTGTTTTAATTTTTTAATTACATTATAAATGAACCCTGATGAAATCTTTCTATTGAATGATATCAATGCTGTAGAGAACAAAGACTTAGACTCAAAAAAACAGCGGCTTTTGTCTGTGATTGTCTCAGGCAAATCAAAGACTTATCTGGGTAGACAATACATGACAGAGGATATTCAATCTCTAAGCTCTGACGAACTAATCAAGCTTCATTCAAAATATGAGAACCACATTGCCTCACTAATGACACGTGATTTGAGTCGATCTCTTGTATGCCTATACACAAAAGCAGTGAGTCACTTTCTACCTGTGGATTGTGACAGTCTATCACATGACCTTGAAAGCAATCCTATTGTTTCAAGTTCAATTGGCAAATTAGCATGTGTCATGTTTTACAAGTTTGGAAATTACCTTGCACCTGTCGTAACCCTTCTTGTTACCGGGAGTCATATTGATTTTTCAAAAATAAATTTTACTGCAGAAGAAAATGGACGAAACCCAGACGACTCCACAACTGAACCCCGACCCTGTTTTGACACAGGTTCAAACTGTGACGAAGACTAAAAGTCCAGGCAGGGTTGAGGCTGGTAAAAGATTAGCCGAATATAATAGGCAAAAAAAATTACAGCTTAAGGCACAAACAGAAATGACTCATGTAACTGATCCACCGTCAGGATCGTCAGGACCTGTGTCAATACCGTCAGGGCCGTCACTCCCTCATCAAAGTGAGAGACAAACAACCCAGTCTAACCCCGACCCCGAACCTCAATCAACAAAATATATAATTGCCGGATTTGTTGTCGGATTTGGTTACGTAGGGTATCAATTATACAAAAAATATAAACCACAGACTCGTACAGTGACCAAAAAATCAGACACTCCAAAAACAAAACCAGAAGTCGCCACATTACCAGTAACATCCAAAGCCGTTGACCCATTTTATATGCAGTAAATAAAAATATTATTTTAATTTTTCTTGCCTTAGAAATGAACGACACAAAGAACATAATGAACCTTGTGTATCACTCTGCCGTAATCAGCGGATTAGCAGTAGCTTATTCTATGCTGGGAAAAAGTCTACTCAAAATGAAATCAGCAGACTTGAGTAGACTCGATTTCGAAGACAGAGCTAAGCTAATTGTAGTTGTCACAGCGTCGATTGCGACAAAAGATTTTCTTGTCAAGCAAGGAATTATTCCCGAAAATGTTTCTATGTAAATAAAAATATTATGGCGACGATAGCTATTATGATAGGAGGTGCTATAGTTAATGCATTGGCTTTCAGTGGCTCTAATTATCTCTTTTCAAAAATGGGTAGAGAAGAATCTGCTCTGGAGATGAGACGACACAATGAGGCGTCAGAAAAATTAGCACAAGCCCAGCAGGAATATGAAAAGAATAGAATTGAGAAACTTGATTTCATCAATGAAAAACTCAGGCTTGAAGGCCACGCACAACATACGTTTTCAAATACAGACGAAGCAATCAGGGAATATTTTCTTGTCACAGGTGAAGACATGTCTATCCCAAAACCGAAACTAAGTGACTATTACAAACCAAGCACACAACAAAGAAATGGAGAGATAATTTTTGTTCTAGTGGGAATGACATTTGTTTATTTTACAGGAGTTTTCATTGCTAGAAAAAATGGCAGCCGAAAATAAACTATCAAAAATATATTACTCTCCATCAGGCTATTGGAAAGGAGCAACAGCTATTGAAAAATTACATGCCGCTGTGGGCGGAGATATAACACTTAATCAGGTCAAGCAATGGTTACAGAGACAGGCAATTTGGCAGATATATCTCCCTGCTCCAAGAAAGATAACAAGGCCTCATTTTGAAAACACTACCCCAAATGACACGCACCAAATGGACCTCCTGTTTCTTCCACACGATACAATAAGAAAGAAACGATACAAGTATGCACTGACTGTCGTTGACATAGCTTCAAGGTATAAAGACGCTGAACCCATATCTGACAAAACAGCCAGTACAGTTGCTACTGCTTTATCTAGTATCTATAAAAGAGGCCCTTTAAGATACCCCAGACTAGTGCAGGTTGATGATGGATCTGAATTCAAAGGTGCAGTTAATCAGTTATTTGCTAAGCATGGTGTACTGGACAGACGAGGCATTCCAGGTGTGCACAGATCACAGGCAATTGTTGAAAACTTTAACAAACAGTTATCAGAAAGACTTTTCAGTTACCAGTATTCTAAGGAACTCATGCATGACACCCGGAACACTGAATGGGTAGAGAGATTACCACATGTGATAAAAGCAATGAATAACGAAGGACACCCAAAACCTGCTGACGCTATTAAATTGAAAACAATTACAGAGCCAAAAACAACCCCAACCCCACCTCCAGACACAAGCTTGTTTACTAAACAGGTGAGATATTTATATCAACCAGGGGAGGCTGAAAATGACGACAGACGCAGGGCAACAGACCCCATCTGGTCCACGTCCGTTCATAATATAAAAAAAATAATTCCCGGCGCAGACGCAACAATATATTATCTGTATGACCCTGCACCCCAGAGGGCATTTGTCAGAGAAGAATTACAGATTATTCCCTCAGACACCGTTACTCATTTCAGTAACTAAGTCGTCAATTAATTCATCAACCAGTTCATCAGCTATTTCTTCAGATAACTTGAGCCTGTAATGCCCAGGTGCATAAGCCTTTTCCTTACTGTGAAACACTCTTTTCGTGTCTCCAACTGCAAGTGACTTTTTGTGTGTTTGAATCATTTCAAGATTATGTTTATTTGATCTCAGTGACTTGTTTGGATAATCAGGCATTAATGCACCATCTAACACTTGCTTGTAATGTTCATGACGTATGTCTTTATTTTTTATTGCTGTTTTTTTAATTCCTTTGGCTTTCGACTGACTACCTTTCTGGTGCAGTATAGAATACATTTTGGATCTCAGTCCAACGTACTCAACTATTGGCACACCATTCAGTTCATCCTTAAACTTACCAGGCACTTTCTTGTTTTGTGTGCTGAACAGTGGATGATCTTTAGGATAGTCAGATGTGTCATACATGTGTAACTCTGTTTTCATGTCTTCATAAAAGTCTTCAGTACACACTTCAATGATCATAGAGTCAGTGTCAGTGTATAACAGACGACACTCAGGATACTTTGGTTTGAAGTAATCATAATAAAATTCAAGCATCAGCAGTTTTGACAACTCAAGAATTGCCATACCAATGAATACTGGCTTGTCTAGTTTGACAATCTTTTTTTTTGAGTGACACTGCATACAATGATAAATGAAACTCTTTGTACCCTGTGTACTGTGGCTTGCCTGTAAGTTTAATTGCACCCAATTCAGTTGTGACCAGTCTCACATCTTTTCTGTGATGAGGATTTTCCATTGTCTTGCCAAAACAGGCATTGTTCATAAGCTTAAAGAAGTCTTTGTCAAATGCAGTGTTGCCGTCTCTGGCACGAAGGGTTGTGTTCTTCATTATGTAATCTTTCATGAAAGCACTCTGATCAAATTGGATTCCTCTGTGAACTTTCTTTAGTACTAACCCGTGTCTGATGTAAAACTGCAACAAGCGGTAGTGACAAACGTAATTGAATTTGTCATTTAGATTTGGTACAAGTTTAGTGTCTTCTTTTTTCCCTGTCATACTCTTTTTTTCAACAGCTAATGGATAATCATTGTGGTAATCATGTAGATGGTGTGGATACTCCAGGTCTACTTCAAAAATCCAACCCTTTGCGTCGTTTCGGTCAAGATTCATAATATTGTTAGTTAACCCTGACTCTGTTATGTTGTACTGTGACAAATCATACAGACAAAAGTTTTTCAAGGGCAATAACTCACACATCGCGAACCCATAAAGGTTATTAGCGTCAAGGTACGTAATGAATGACCTTGACCCAGGGTTTGAGGGGTCAAAGTCGTCCAAATATTTATTATTTGCCTTGCAGTAATTGTTCGATGCAATACTAATGCCTCCCCTCAATCCACGTTCCACCATTTCACCCATCGTACGATCAGACAACAGGTCTATAAATATCTTACTGGATTTCAAAAATGCATCCCACGTCATGCCAGGACTAGTTATGTAACAGGCAGGGTCAAGCTTGTAGTGCAACAAACCCTTTTCACGGTAACTTTCAAATACGTCTGCTAGCAAACAAACATCTGCTTTCAAGTACTGGTCATGGTAGTCACCAATTGTCTGACATCCTAACTTCCCCCACGCATCAAGTGCGTGTTGATATTCAGAGTCAGAAATACCTTTTCCAGTTAGTGTGGAATAAAATTTCTCTTTTGGTGGCAGTCTTGTTTCTTCAAACACAACCCAGTGATCAATGTACTCATATGGATAGACACCTTTCTTAACCAAGTCTGACTCAAAATATTTACTTGTTATTGGATACTCAGTCAGTCCTTCTGCCAGACTAGCAAGACCTAAAGACAAATGTTGCATGGAGTCATAAAATGCTAATTTATCTAACCTAAAAGTCAAGTATTTCTCAGTTGTCTGGGCAATACAACTAATGTTTTTGTACGACTCATCTACAGCCTGCATGATAATGTGTGAATCATATCCTTTGAGATTGTGGAAAAAGATTGGCAGTTTGTATGTCTTGGGATCTGTTTTTAATAATAAGTTACACTTGTTATGTGCAGCGCCTCTGTAACGTCCAGTTATGTGATCGTGGTCACGAACTTTATCACCCCCTAAAGGCTGTTCACAAATCCAACACGTCTCAGCTGTATCAAATTTCAGTTTGTCTTCTTCTGTCATCACCAAAGGCATCTGGCATGTTGTGAGATATTGTACTACCTGACTATACAGATGTCTCATTTCTGTTAAAAACAAACATGCTGCATTTTCACCCCTGTAGATAACAGGCTCTGTATGCACACCGTCTGACCTAACAATAATGTATCCAAAAGAACACACCACTTGGTCACTCAATTTTATAGTCTTTGGTAATGACTCTGGAACAGGACCGTCATACGGAACAACCAGTGATTCAAAATCTGCGTACACTACAAACGGCAACTTTTGCTGATTCCCATAGTTCTTAAAATACACTTGACTACCAGGCTCTGGATACTTAAGTACAGTCTGTATGTCATCAGCTGACCTACAGTGCAGAACATGTTTATGTGCCACTGCAATAGAGGAAAACCTCTGTAAACATCTATTACAAAATTCCTGTTTGCCCTTGTGTTTTGTTGTATGATTATGAATTAGACGTGACATATTTCTGATAATTGTGTAGAGAAAGTTATTGTTATCTCCGATTAATAACATGTCAACATGTTTATCTTCTGACTGCCCATATGTTGGAGCCAGCGTTGATACTCTAATGGGTTGTAACTTGTCAACAGACACATTATCCCACACAAACACATTTACAGATATGCCAGGATTTAATTTTTCAAACAAGTCTATGTCCTCTATTTTAACAGGGAACTCAATGCCACTAAAATCAAGTTCGTTTACAAATTTGGTGTAGTTAGAAACACGTTCAGGTTTTATTTTTACAAAGTGTAGTTTAGCAAGCACACACCACATGAAACAATAGTTGTCATTGTTCTGTATGTTGACGACAGCCTTTTTGTTTACTACTTCTGTTGGCAGTGGCAACCATGCTTTACCTAATATAGGATGATACCTAGACTGCTTTAGTTGCAGTTCATGTACATGTCCTTCGTGCCAACCAGACCCCTTCATTTTTGCACTGTCGATTGCCTGTAGAAAGTCTGGTAATAGTCTGTCTCTAAACACATTCTCCAATTCTCTTCTTGTGTTAACAGTGTGTTGTCTTGTTGATATATACGATACAATCACCTCACCGTCCACTCTAGTGAATTCTATTTTCGCAACAACCTGAATCTTCACACTGCCTGTCAGAAGATTTTGTTGTATGACAGAAAAAGAGTTTTCTATTGATTCATAGACGTTATTAGTATTGGATATGGGTAAGTTTGTTGTGTGAAACACGTTACGTAGGCCTGATGGGCCAGGGTTTGATGGGCCAGGGTTTTGAACATTGTCCGTCATTTTTATTTGTCCGACAAAATAATAAAATAAAAAATATTAACGTTAACTCTGCTGGCTCATCTTGTGTAATACCACTTTATTAACTGTAACACTGTCAATATAAACATTTAGTTTGCGCAGTTGTTTAAATATGCTATAACAAACTTCCTCTAACCAGCCATAGTTGGTATCATCAACTTTAAAAGTAGGTGTCTTTAAATCAACTGTCATGCACTCCACATTTGGATGCTCATCGACATAATCCAAAGTCACACTATATGTAACATATATTTCTGATGGTGCTGAAAGGCTTATGTAAGTCTGTTTGGGTGATATTAAGTCAGTAAAGTGCATAACATCTTTGAAAAGGTGTGTAAGATCAAGCACTTGTATGATTTGTCCGTCTGTCATTTTTATTGGACAAACAAATGTATAAATTAATTTACATCAATTTACTAACCCATACCCTGTGGGCTGATCTGTCTTTAAAATGAGCTTTAGATGCTTAGTTGATTTCAGTTTATTTTTTACATCATCTCGTTCATGTTTATTTGGTATGACATCGTTTTCTCTGAGACAGTCTTCAAAGCTGTCACGGTCCTTACAGTAAAACAAACAGATAAACTTTAACTGTTCTCGAAAATCTTTTAGTACAGCATTATATTTCTGAGTGAGAATCCATACACTAACATTTGCATGTCTGCCACTGAAGGCAAGTTCTGCTAGAGTGTTTCTCTTCTTGACAATGTCTTTCTCTGCTGAGCAGTCATCAACAATAAACAATGTTGGCTGTCCTTCAAATTGCTTGTAAAAATATTGTAGGTAGTCATTCAGTTTTTTCTCAGGGTCAACTAAGTAAATGTTGCTGTCAGTCCAAATGAATAAACGGTTGTGATAAGCTTTGTTGTGTTTGATTGTAGGACAAAATATGACAATGTTTTCAAAGTGGTGTATGTATCTTGTTTGTAATAGGTTAAGAACAAATTCAGTTTTCCCACACCCTGTGGCACCAACAAACAATCCACAGTGTGGGTCAAGGGTCATCAAGCTCCGGTTCATTTTAATACACAATATAATTTTAATATATGTGTCCACTTAGTCTGCTTTCTGCAATATTGAGTTGTGCGTCATAAATTAGAAACAAATATATGTTTATGGCTGCAGCAGTTTCAACCTTCTTTTGTATCTGAATTGTTATTCCATCACTACCGTTCTCGACAGTTCGTCCTGACCCATGAAGATAATCATCATCTGTACTACGAAGGTCTAGCCACAGTGCATACTTGTTTGTCAGGTATTGTCTGATCCTAACATCATACAGATGTAGATCTTTGCACGCAATGTTTGCAGGTTTATCTCTAATCCTTCCTCCTGCAAAATACTTTGTGGTTTCGTCATAGTGTTGATAAGGTAACATTTCAGACGCGTACACTTGATTAGGGCGGCCTTCAATTGTACAGGACAAGTGTGTAATCTTAGGATTGTAGAATTTTTCTGAATCCCGTTTGTATGGTTCTGCTGGTTCAACAAACAACATAAGAATACCTTTAAGTGACCTGGCAGGTGTGTTTAAGTTTACGTTCCACATTGGGTCACTCTTGTCTTTGGGTATTAAACTATGTCTAATCACCCTTTCATAATAAATTGGAAGTCTTGACTGATACTGATTTTGTATGAGTCTGGCTAGTTAAGTGTGTGTGACAATTTCATATTCTAAGGAAATGTTAGAGATCTTGTATGTTGCACTAAGATCAGATGATTTAATAACTTTGGAGTAGTCATTGAAGGTTAGTTCAAAACTCAGACGGTCATTCAGTGCCCCTTGATAATAAGGCAGATGAGCTGTGAGGATTTCAAACTCGAGTGGAATGTAAAATCTAGTTCCATATGTTTCAGCTATAATAACATCATTGGCTGCTGACGTTGATTTATCTCCAGCATTGATTCGAAGTTTGGTAATATTATCAGACTGTATGCCTTGATAAATACGGTCCTCTCGTTCTTCTCTTGTGAGCCAAAGGTCTTTGTAACAGTAGAACACATCTGAGTCGTCAAGACTAAACACTTCCTGTCCTTCAAGTTTTACTTTAATAGTTCTAACAATTGCTCTGCCAAGATTGTTAACTAGTGTTCTGTTCACGTCTGCATCTGATGATAGTTCAATATTAAATGCTAGGCGTGCAGTGCCAGGAACAATAACGTCACTGGGACCTAGGTTTGGAAACTTGACTGTAAGTGTTTGGTTCTGGTCTATGGTACTTGGATTGTTTGTGATGACGATTGATTGTCTTATGCCCTTAACACCCAGAGGCTCACGTAGTTTTCTGTATGGGTCTAACTTTGATCCGTAAGACTGTGTCGTTTTTATTATGCACAATAAAAAATAATAAATTAATAAAACAATGGCAGCGGGAGGATTTAATCATGAAGATTTTGAAATGGATGACACGTATGATTTTGGTAATACAACAGATATGGCAGATATGACTGGTACAAGAAATATTTACAGTTTACGTCATGAACTTTTAGAAACCAAAGTGAACTCGTTTTATGATCATGTTGGTGGCCGCCCAGACAACGTAGACCCTAACCAGTTTGAACTTGATGGCAAGGGTCATTTATATTTAAATACTGTTGACAAAGGAAAAGTACTATTGACTAACAAAAAAGACCCTAGTAGGTTTAGGGCTTTAAGTAAAATAAAAAATGAAGGTGGTGTTGGTGCCTTGCGTCAACTTGGAATTGGAGGGTCTCCTGTCACGCCAAGACTGGCTAGTGTTCTTCACGACATGCAAACAAAGTTGCCAACAGGGCAAGAAATTGAAATGGCACCTGTAACAAGCCTACCAGAAATAGCAAACACAGTGATACAAGAAACCTCATTTACTGAAGGTCAATTAAATGATGCTATGAAAACAATAGATGATACACCTTTGTCAATGAGGGAGATTGTGGGATTGGATAAATCACTGCAGACAATAAGAGGTGAGATGGTTAATAATGTTGCCAAACTGGGAGAGCTTGATAAACACATAGAACGTGAAAAAGAAAAACTGGCTACCGCAGACAATGGGAATCTTGACACAGAAATGAAAGAAAGAATACAACACAGATTAAACGATTTGCAGATAGAAAGATCAGGACGGTTAGAAACAATTAGTATTTGGAAGACAAAAACTGAAATCACAGGTCAACAGAATTAGAGAAACTATTCAGAAAATACTTCACGAAGACACTACTCTGGCTGAGAGACTAAAAACACTTTTCAGAGAACAGGGTATTACAATTGCTAGTTTAATTACTGCTCTTGGGTTTATTATCAGCACTGTTGTGTTGGCTGTCTCCGGCAGTGGTGGTGGAGCACCCCTGGCACCAGCACCACCAACCCCAGGCCCACCGACTCCAACAGACCCAAAAGATTTACAGTCATGGGTAAAGAAACAACTGTCTCACATATCAGACTTGCTTAAAAAATTGGCTCTGAAAGCAGTGGATGCTTTGCCTGGCATAATTGGCACAGTTGTCAGTTGGCTGATTACTACTACAGCAAAGGCAGTAGGGTTTATGGCAGAACATGTGTGGGTCTTTTTGGTTACAGTAGGAGGGTTGATGGTGGGTTATTTAATGAAACAGATAAAGAAGTAAAACCCCTAACCCTGTTAGACCTATTACCAATGCAGTTCTTTCCGACTCATGTGTGTCAGGGGTTGGTGTTAGATCCGGGGTTGGTTGTATGGGTGCCGGTGATGGGGCCGGGGCCGGGGGTGTTACCGTCTGTAATGATTTTAATGACTGTACATGTGTGGTTGTTCCTCCTAAGTTTACAGATTGATTGAGACCGAGTTTTTGACCAACACCTGCAACAATGATTTCATTATTATAATTTGTTATTGTACCCATTTGGAGTTGAAGGTCAGATGGTAACATGTATAACCCGATGCCAACTACAAAGTCAACTTTTGATCTGGCATATCTGAGTACGTCTTGATAGCGTTGTATGCTTGATGGGAGATCGACTGTTGAATTAATTGAATCTTCAAGATTTGCAAGAAATTGTTTTTGTGCTTCAAATTTACCACTTCCATTCAAAATGTTTGATTTTGTTAGTGATTGTGCTCCTAGTATACACCAGACATATGTTCTGATAGACTCATTGACGCGCTCGACTCCTGCTTGAGTAAACCCGTCAGATTTATCTAAAATAAATGTGGTCCAAGCGTTTGACTGTTTCTGCTCTATTGATCCTATCCAGACTTCAGATTTTGATGAGAATGAAGTGTAACCAGGGTAATAATCTTGTGGGTATTGTCTGTGACTCAAAGCATAATACAGTGTACCCATGCCTTTGTGATCATCAAGTTTTTGTGTGAAGTCATACTTAGTGCTTATGTTAAATTCATTACAAATGCGTTCAAATGCTTTCATATCCATGGGGTTGTTATACCTGTTGAAACTGGATTCAGTTGGTAATGGTGTATGAAGTTCTGACAGTATACGTCTAAGCTGGTAATAAACATGGAAATGAAACACAGACCTAATCAGTTTGTTTGAGTGATTCAAATGATCTGTAAATGAAACACCACAGCCTGTAGTTGAGCATAGTATTGCAAAGTTGAGTTGGTTTTGAAACATCTGTAGTGGACTTGAGGACCACTTTCTTGCAGTTGAGTCATCTGTTATTGGAGGGTTTAGGTAATGGTCAAACGGATTTGGTACTTTCACTTGAAATAGATCTTGTACGCTTGCGTCAGACACAGCTATGTCGAGTTGATTTAGTTGAATTATTTTCTGTTCATAAGTAGGTGCAACATTATATTTGGCATCCACATTAAATTGAAATGCGTTTGTTGTGGTAATGGTTGGTGATTTAAATTCCATCCTTTTTTATATGAGATAATAAAAATGTTTATTACCTTAACAAATCTTGACACAAGCAAACCAGTGTGGTTAACTAATGGGATTGATAATCGTGATGATAGCAAGTCTGTAGCTATCCATGAAATGTTCTACACAGTAAAATGGTTTAATGTAACAGATGATATATATAATAAAGTAATTTTTGATGGTAAGACTGAAGCTTTACCGCCTGGTTATTATGACTTTTGTACTATAGCTGAATGGTTTCAAAGTAATTTTAAAATTAAAGCAACTTTAAATCCAGCTAACCTACTTGTTACATTAGAATTTCTGAAACAAGATTGGTTAAAAATTTCAGACAGATTTGCATATTTACTTGGATTTTATATTGACGAAGATTGGTGGAGATCAGATGATTTAGATGAAGCTATGTCTGGTATTATAACAATGAAGACAAAAAAACTTAAAATAACTGGAAAACGCCCTGTCAATTTGTCAGTACACACAGTACTAAATGTTTATTTGAAAGAACTAAACACATCTGAGAATGTTCACAATGGAAAGCCTTCAACTTTGTTGAGATGCTTACCAACTGGAACTGCTCCGTATTGTGAAAGTGTGGTTGTTAGATTTCCTAATTTGCAGTTTAAGAAATTAGGTTCTAGTTTCTTTGAGTCACTGAGTATATCTGTAACTAATCAGGATGACAAACCAGTTCTTATGCATGATTTTAGTGTTGTGTTGGAAATTAAATAATTTTATTTTTGTTTATAAAAATGAGTGGTCTTGGTCCAAAGCCTAGAATCATACCAGTTGCATGTCCAGTAACAGAGTTAAAAGATTTGGCTGATGTACAGGATTTTGAGAAAGAAGGAGAAATTGGAGAAATATATGGTTTTGAACTTGATTCAAATGGCATGTACAAGAGGAAAGTAATTGTTGACATGAAAGACGGTGAAAGACAGATTCCTAAACTTGGTCAGCTGCGTGATGTTACTGTACCTACTCCACCTGTAAATAATGCACCTTACAACTTAATACATGTGGGTAGTAAGTGGGTTGTTTCACCTGTACCTGTTCCACCACCCACAATTGACTGGGACATAAAGTTGGAATTTATTAGTCCTTATGTATACACTGATGACGAAGGTGCCTTAGTGTTTAGGAAGGTTGTTAACTCGGGGCCGCTTATTGTAAGCCTTGTTCCAAGCTTTGCTTTAGATGACAATAGCAGAGAAAAACTGAAAGTTGAAAATTATGAGAGACGGAGATATCTTCTTACACACAGGAAGGGTAGGTCTGATGCGAAGGTCGTGTTTGCACCAATAAACTTTCCCATCGCAAGAGAAGCGACAATAGTATTTGAAATTATCATGAGATCAGTAACTACTGCTAAAGAGGCTCAAATTGCACAAGGAATTAAACTTACATGGAATGACACAGTAACAGAATCATCAAAGGTCTTTATTGCCATTACAAAAAATAATGATGTTATTAATGTTTCGAGCAGTGTTCCAGCTGTCAAGGTGGTGGTAGACAAAGCAACTTTTGTTCGTCTAACTTACATAAACCTTGAACACATTGATCTTGTTGCATTTTATTATGCCAGCAAATTGTATACTTTTGAAGAGTTGCAAAATGTAATTGCTGATTAAATAAAAAAAAATATTTGTGAATAAAAAAATGGTAAACTTCTATCCGCAACTACCAACGCTTGATCAGACTGAAACAAATGAGATGACTAAAACAACGCTTGCGCCTGATCCACAGGTGACAGCTGTGCCAATTGCTTCAGATAAAACATTACAGGCAGACGCATTCAGATTAAATAATATTACAGAAGCTTTGAAATATTTGGAGAGTGAGGAGGCGAAATACTCACGGTGCAAAAGACGGTATAAGTCAGTATTTAATTCTGTTCAAAACACTTCTATGGCTATTGGTGCAGTTTCAGCTTCATGTTCTGTAGGGGGTATTGTTCTGTTCGCCACAGGAATTGGGAGTTTGGCTGGAATAGCAGTTGAGGGTGTTAGCGTTGCTACATGCCTGGCTTGCTTTGGTTTGGAAGCCTTGAACAAGAGGTTTCACACAAAATTACAGAAACATGAAGCATTGAGTACGCTTGCTGGTGCAAAGCTGAGCAGTATGAAACTTATTATCAGTAAGGCATTGAACGATAATTTTATTGATGATGAAGAATTTAAGCGGGTCCAAGATGATTTGAATAACTACAAGAAACAGAAATCTGAAATACAGAATAAAATGCGTAGTCAATCTCCGGTCAATGTTGAAGAACTGAAGGCCAGTTTTTTAGCAGAGGGAAAAAGGATAGGGGTACAGGAAACCACAGAAAAACTACACAATCTTTTAAACAAATAAAAATCAGATTTGGTAATCAATCAATATTTTTGTCATATGCTTCGCAGAGAGATGACACGTCATTTACACCACTTGTGCCTGATTATTTAGTCCCATCTGCACCACCTCCAGAGTACTACTGAGAAAAAAAAGTTTTTTTATTGTCCTTGTATCTTGATAAAACTGTCTCAGTGTCTTGGGACTTGAGTCAAGTTGTTGTAAGAACTTGGGGTAAGTACTTGTAAGAACTTAGGGTAAGTACTTGAAAGAACTTAGGGTAAGTAATTAATAAGTTCTTATGACAACACACTTAAAGGTTACATCTGCAGGTTCCTAAAAGTTAGTTGCAACTTGTTAATAAGTATTAAGTTTCACTTGGCATCACTTGATCAGGTTCATGATTAGGTGTTGTCAGAGACAATAGTTATAGAGAAAGATAATAGGAGACCCGTAAGATAATCAGATCAATAAGGCCACATCAGTCATACTCATCACTTTTTAAAAATCAAAGGGTTGATTCAGAATTAACGGGGGTAAAATTGGGGTCAAAATTTTGATATTAAAAATGGCGTAAATTAATGACTGATGCGGCTCTATTGAATTCATTGTCTTACGGGTCTCCTATTATCTTTCTCTCGGCCACTTACATAGTGCACCCATCTTTCCTATTCCTTTTTTGTGCTTTGGCCAAGAACATCTATGATAATTGGTCGATAATGCACAATTCTCTCCCCTGACAGTGCCTTTTCCAACTTAGTTGGTCGTTTCTTCTTAAGTTTGCCTGTCTGCAAGAATGACACTGTTCGTAGTTGTTTTTTTCAGAAATCGTAATGATCGTGGTATTAATAGTTCGACTGATATGATCTGGTTATTTCGTGGATTCTTTTCTTTTTGTTTGTAGGAAACTAGCTTTAGGCTCGTTTGGAACGACAAAAATTAAATCCACTCGTGTCAAAGATTCGATCATATTAGCAGTTAAGCTCTGTTTGATGATCGGCACATACGCGCCGACAAAATAAAAGTACAGAAACAGAAGTCACTCAAAGACATTTGTTTCGTAAAGGTGAAAATCTGTTCCAGCTGCACCATCCGAGGGTCCTAGCATCAATTGTCGTCACAGTGGCGGTCAGTACATCCCCGAGAACTCCGCCCTTGACTGCACGTGCACTGCCTCTGACCTTGGACAGCCTGAAGGTCGACTGGTGGGTTACCATGACAACGCTCTCCTGCTTCAAGGTCAAAATGGTGCTTCTCCTCTGACACTGCCAACAATTACAGCGACTCGCCAGAAGGGACAGGTGACTGTCAGGTGTGTTGTGGACTGGGCCACCAGCGATACACAGGACAAGAGCGCCACCTTTACTGTTCCCGTTGCCTGTGAGTAGCGGGGACTGGTTGTTACAGACGGACATGTACATGGGCTGTAAACTAGAAGAGGGAAAAGTAAATTCAAAACATCAAGTTAGTTCTAATTTCATACATGAATATACACAAAGATTTTTTTTGGCCTGCCGCTCAGCTGCTGTTAGTCGCGTCACCACTGTGCCGCAGCGCCGTCGCTCACTATTTGGATAAGCGCCGTTTCTCTTCGCCTTCACTTTCACGAACACATCTTGTACGATATTAACCTCGCTGTGCACACAGCCAACACTACTGCAAACAGTACCGGCGGCTGCACTTGCACAAAGTACTGGTGGCTGTGCATTCAAGGGGGGTTATCTCCTTTACGGCCGAGAAAAAATGTGGTCGCGGTCCAATTGCAAGAGACATAAAAAAAAAAAATTATATTCTTGTGAGCCCCCGCGACTGCGGGGGCTCATGAGAATATATACCTCTTGCTGAGACCAGTTTGTATTCATGTTCCTTGGACGTCGTTGGCTTTTGGTCGTTGAATGAACCAAGATAGATTTTGTAAACAAAAATGCACGTACAGTGGGTTATTTAGCAAAATGCCAGTACTTTACGCAAGGCCCCACTTTCCCCTTGTTGCGAAGGACAGGCAGCGTACACTCAGCGGGGGAAAAGCGGGGCTGCGATATGGTTGTGAAAACTACAGAGTGATTGCACGGTCCCTATGTTCCTGTTCCAGACCGCCCCACGTCTGTGGAGATCACGCTGAACTCCCGCAGTGGACCGCTACTGGTCAACGAGAGTCAGAAACAGGACGTGGAGTTTGTGTGCAGGGCTGACGGACGGCCCACACCTAACCTGCAGCTGGTTGGTCCTGTTTCACTGGCTTTGTCCATATTTGATCCCTTTGACTGCTACATTTAGACAGTTCGGTGGAAAAGACGCATCTTCTCAGCACCACGGTATCATCAGTATCAGTCAAAGGTTAAGCATGACTTTGTGCAGGTCCTTCATTAATCTAAACGTGTATCCGTTCCGTTTAATTGTTGTTCTTCTGTAGGTTTTAACAAACAAACATTTTTAATTAGGTTTATTTGTTAATAATTTGCTTAGTCGGTTGAGAGTGAGTGAGTTATTTCGAAATGCAGTGTTAAAGTATTGGTCACTGCCAAGATGCATAATGAGATTAGTTATGAATTCGCGTTATACTAAAAAGTCTAAACTAAGTTTCGTCATATTTTATAATGTAAGACGTTTTCCTGTCAGGTAGCTGACTCCGATCGAGAAGTCGCCATAGGTACTGGAGGTACCATGGGTACCACAGAAACTGTGTTACGTCACACACTGAGCGCTGTGAGAGGCGAGGACTCGGGCAACTACAGCTGTCTGGCTACCAACGATCTGGGACAGAAAGCGTCTGACGCGGTTGTGTTGTACGTGCGGTGTAAGTGTTGTGGTGTGCACTGTGTTATTTTTGTCTGTCTGTCTTAAGCTACGGTTCCATAAGCACGAATACGATCTGAACCCATTACGGTGATGCAATGTTCCTTTAAAAGTGGCGTCATGTTCGTTCAAAGCCGATTGCGAATTGTTTTCCGCATCGGCATATGGAAACACGCAAACATGAAAAGACTTGCAGGAACTTTTCTGTTTCAGACCTGCGTCACATTCGGATAGAATTTGTATCGATTTTGTGTTTTTAGAAGCGTAGCTTATGGAGTGTGTAAGTATAAGCCAAATAAATCTACCACCCCCCCCTTTGCCTCCCTCCCACTTCCCCCCCACCCCACCCCCCCCCCCCCCATCCCCAGTTACCATGTCCATATTTGGGCATTAAAGAAGGTGACACCGTTCTCAGGGCAGATTGATACACGGCATACATGTATTGACACTTTTGCTTTTGGGAGATCTGTGCGTTCATTTGATGATGACTAAACAGCATCGCTGTACATTTTATTAGTGACAAGGAGTGTCAGTGCAAAAATCTTCGTAAACCGGAAGTTCCACATCAAAGTTGATTTTGAATCATTTGTTGTGACCTACGTCGCATTTTTTGTCTTCGTCATAATTATTATCGCTTGATAAAATATTGGAAAAGAACATTTTTGTTCTATCATGTCATAAAGAAATCCTGGATCAAGAAAGCAACTTACGCCCCATCAATCAAGTAACATGATTAACCTTTTCAAACGCAATGACCTGGGGTTTTAACGCGCATGAAATTTTCTCCAGTTTGTCTATTTTATCGTGTTATTTAGCATTGTATGCATAAGTACAAACTGATGAGTCTATCAAATTAAAAAAAAAAAAGCACAAACACTATTTGGCCACCAGTGTTCCCACGAGATTGCGCGTCTCTGTTTATCAAATATTAAATTCCACAAAATCTCTGGCAATATGTGTGCCTGTCAGTATAATTATGGAAGTCGATAAGCTATTGATTTGAAGCATGGTGCCATTTATTTCTATGCGCAGCTGTTCTTGTATGCCACTGCAATTGCTCAAATAATGCACATAATCTGAGATAGGTTAGCGACTTGGAATTTAAAGCTCCATGAACCACGCTCATGATGCAAAGCTGCCGTATTGTACTCATGTTTTGGAATATGGAGCAAAAGGGATCGCTTGGTGTTTGTGTTAAGCCTTTGCGTGTCGGTAGCTGTTTTAGTCGCGATGATTCCTACAGGAACACAACCCACACCTTCCTACAGGAATCATCGGGACTTAAACCGCTACCGACGCCCCAAGGGTAAATCAATCGACTTTGCATTTATTTTACTGGTTAATGTGACTGTCAACTTGCCACAATGCCTAATGCGGGAAATCCCATTAAATGTTTTACCAATGTGTGCACGTTAATTTCGTTCTTGTATATATGCACATTCGGCTGTTGTGATTTTTTTCTTCTAAATTTTCTTGCTAACAGACCCACCTAAGGTAAAACCTGAGAGTTTTAGCAAGTACAGAGATGGCCTTCCATACATCAACTACCGGGGCAGCCAGACCAAGGTAACATTTGACCTTCTGGCTTATCCAGTCCCGGACAAGGTCAGTTATCTTCACCTTGGCCTTGACCTTGCTACTCAGACTGGTCTTCCTCCGCGTCTCGGCGTTTTCAGGTTGGTCCCTCCCCCCCCAGCCCCCCTTCCTCCCGAAAAAAAAAATTCAACGTTGACCACGAAATTTGATTTTTTTGTTTTGTTGTTGAATTCATGTGGTTGATTTAGAATCGTACACAAACCAAGAGGAATCACTCAGCGCCGGACAGATAAACTGCCCCCGCCTATCAGGCACCCAATCGCCAGCCCACAAAGAAATACGCAGGTATAGAATAAGACGATCATTTGCATCTTCAATAAAGATGCATCAGGTCTCTTATTTAACCCATGTCTTTCTCCGGAACTTAGGAAGTAGGTAGGGGAAACATACATACACAAACACGAAGGTGCACTACCATATGTGGTCAGGTAAATACCCTAATTTCCCACAGTAGATGCACAGAACATTACACAACAATGTAACGATATAGCGATACAAATTTGCCTCGAGTTATAAATACTCACAAACCATATAGGTGAGGCTAGCGCTGGCAGAATTGTACACAAACCAAGAGGAATCACTCAGCGCCGGACAGACAAACAGTTAGATCCCCTGTCCCCGCCTATCAGGCACCCAATCGCCAGCCCACAGAGAAATACGCAGATTTAGAATCGTATTTAAATGACGGGTGCCAGTTATTATTGAGGTTTCTTGCTCGCAAGGAGTTTCTCCACAGTTTGAGGTACTCATCCAGTATTCAGAACGACATGGACGCATGCCGCAGTGATCGAGCCATCCAGCAAAATGAACCATTTAGTCCTTACTTTAAATGGGTGCAACCTACTGTATGCGCACCTTACTTTCTGTCACCTGATTTAGGAATAACTCCTATTGATGTCACAGGAACCAGCAGAGATTCTCTGCCAGATAACAAGTGTACAATCACACAAGGAAACACATCGATATGATCAGGTCAACACGGGGATTAGATCCTCATAAAACCACATTGTTTGCGGGTTACTCATGAAGATCTATGCCTCTTGCATTTCGTTGTAGCTCGTTGTGTTCCCACAGTGAAGGCGTAAAATGCACGCGACGCAGAACAAGATATTAACACAGAGTAATATTGGGACATTTCAGGTTATTTTGCGGAAATACAAGTCGCCTGTACATGTTCACCTGTGACGTCATAGCTGATGCTGTTTCTTCAAATGATGTTGGTTTCTACAATGTGACGTTGGAGAATGAGATGGGCAGGCTAACAATTACCTTTATTGTTGATATATTTGGTGAGTGTTCTCTTGCCCCTGTTTGGATGTGAGGTTGGGACGGAACTTGTCTGATGGGGGTTAAGGTTACCCCTAATGGGGGTTGGGGACCCGGTTCGCAAACGCCATCGGGCCTCCGTCGGCTGACGTGCACGGGCCAACAGCAGCCGACGCCGGCCCAATGGCCTTTTTGCGGAGTTTGACAGAGGACGGGAGATGGCAGAAAATTAACCCCATCGCTGTGACATTGAAGGCGAAGCATGATTTATCTATTTTTCCAAACGTTTTCGCTTTTCATGTGCGTCCTGTCTCCAGAGTAACATGGCGGTAACTGTCTCGAAGTAGTAATCAGTTGTGGTCTCTGAAGAGCGGACGAGTTGCCCGATATATTAATTTAATACTTTGGCTTTGCCGTTTATACTGACGAGCAAGAGAAATGCGACATCGTTGAAACCATCGGAAAACACTGCTCATCAGTATGTGTCAGCATTACTTGCGCCCACTCCATACACTTAGATTGTTCCAAAACGTGAGTCTTATTTCACCTCTTTGCCCTGAACATATGTTATAAAAGAGCGACGCGACGGCGTTGAGGTAGGTGACGCGACAAGAAATAGCTTAGCGGCCAGCGGAAAGGCTTCGTGTGTCTCCATCTAGCGGCGCGGCTTGCGGAAATCGCGCATTTAATGTGGATTAAAAAAAAAATAAAGTGTCAATTCTAAGTTGCTTTTTAACAATGGCGTTGTGAAGGCCACGCTGTGTGGAACCGCCGTGCTTTGCGCTGCTTGGGGGCGATACAGTTTTGTCGCGTCGCTGTCGCTTGCCGTTCGCGCTGCTTTAATCGCATATCTTTATCTTTTTCATGTTCTCAATGCTATTTTCGACACCACAGAGACGACAGACACAACTGATGTCCCTCGCTCTGACGCCCAAGACAAAACGTGTGCTGATGATACTCCCAGCTTTGGAGCCGGGGTCGGTGTTGGAATTGTGGTGGGCGTAGCGTGCACTGTAGGGGTGGGAGCGGTGACTGTTGTACTGTGGAGACGCAAAGCCAGCATGTCAAACAACACAGGTATTGTCCTGTAGTAACCTTGACTGCGTGACAGACGCGTAACTACGAAACTACCTGCCTACATAACAACGCGTCTTTCCGTCTAATCAATGAATCAATGAATCAATGAATCAATCAATCAATCAATCAATCAACCAAGCAATCAATCAACCAAGCAATCAAGCAATTATTTATTTATTTATTTAAAAAAAAGTCATTATAAAAAGTGGTTAGCGTTGAACAAAGTTTTTTTTTTTTCAAAAACGTATGGCGCTGTCCCAAACATACAATAGTAATTGCTAGTTGAGGGAGATGGAACCTGCAATGGTAGTTTAAGAACAATGCCCTTGTTGATTAATATTATACACTTAATATATTTTTGCACGTGATATAGGAAAAATAATGTGTGTCGTTTCTCGTGCAGGTTGGACAACACCGCCAGTCACTAACATGTAAGGAAATATTATTACGTCATTGAAATGTGTGTGTGGGTGTGGGTGTGTGTGTGTGTGTGTGTGTGTGTGTGTGTGTGTGTGTGTGTGTGTGTGTGTGTGTGTGTGTGTGTGTGTGTGTGTGTGAGACGAGTCTGAATTCTCCTGTCCCTTTGTATGTTTTACTCGTGCTTCACGATTGTGAATTCAAGTCGTTGATCACGTAGAACGGGTTTTGGTGTGCCAATCTAACTGTTGCATGTTGGCCACTGTGTTTTATAATAGCACATGTATTTATGTATGCTGCTGAAAACTAAAAAACAAACAAACAACGAAAACAAAACGCAACCAACCAACCAACTAATTAATCAACCGACCATGCAACCACCCAACCAACCCACAACCAAACAGAAAACCCTTATTTTCTACGTAAGCATAAGATGAACAATTCATCCGTGTCTTTGAGTGAGTTGACAATATCGTTACGTAGTTACTCGTCCTTTCCGCTTAGTGATGTTGTCAGTAGCAGTCAGTGGGTTAATCAGCAAGAACAGAGGTAGGCCTATTTTAGTTCAATTACCATGTTTATAATAGATGTAAAACTATGTGTGTGTGTGTGTGTGTGTGTGTGTGTGTGTGTGTGTGTGTGTGTGTGTGTGTGTGTGTGTGTGTAGGTCGTCACCTGAAGCCATGACAAAACAAGCCAAGGAACCAGGGGAATACTCAGGTAACACAGGTTACTGTGCTGTAATTAGATTTTGCCGTGGCTACAAAGGCCTAACAAATAACTACCCAATGCGCAAAAGGCCATCGGGACGACGTCGGCCGCTGTTGGCCCGCGCACGAACGTGCGCGGGCCAACGGTGGCCGACATCGGCCCGAGGGCCTTTTGCGCGCTGGGTAGAGGTTAAACCCCTAAAGGGAAGGCAAGGGGGAGAGTATCCATTTAGCCCTCCCCTCCAATACTTTCGGAGGAAAAGATCGTACGGATATTAATTTTTTTCTGCTTGATTTGTTTTAGGCTAGACGATTATCACCTGCTCTCTCACTTCCCCCACCCATCTCCCCTCCCGCCTCCTTATTTAAGTCTTACGTTTCTGTAATATTAGACCTTTTCAAACGTCTGTTCTTTGTTTTGTTGTTTCCAGAATCAGTGATCGCCGGCCCGTACGAGGCATTACGTCTTGAGGACGTGGGACAGCGGAGTTTGTATGAAGACCTACACAAGCAGACAGGTGTGCGTTGACACAGACAGCAAGAACAGAGGTAGGCCTATTTTTAGTTTAGTTACCACGTTTATAAGAGATGAACAATTAACCCTATCACTGCCGAGAAAACAAATACCATCCGACTGTCGAAGCGGAAAACTTAAACCCAGCGGCATAATCTCTCTCTCTCTCTCTCTCTCTCTCTCTCTCTCTCTCTCTCTCTCTCTCTCTCTCTCTCTCTCTCTCTCTCTCTCTCTCTCTCTCTCTCTCACCGTTGTAAAATAAAGAATCATTCTCTCTCTCTCTCTCTCTCTCTCTCTCTCTCTCTCTCTCTCTCTCTCTCTCTCTCTCTCTCTCTCTCTCTCTCTCTCTCTCTCTCTCTCTCTCTCTCTGTGAACGCAACAGCTATAGCATTCTTCCGATCATATCTCGAAGACAGAAAACAAATGGTGTACGCCCATGGAAGATACTCTAAGCAAGGAAATGTAAAATACGGCGGCCCCCAGGGATCTATTTTGGGACCTCTTTTATTCATACTATTTATCAATGATTTACCGTTGCATAGTACTAATTCTGACCTTAATTGTAATTTATTTGCTGACGATACGAGTCTTCATGTTTCTGGTAAAAAGACGACGGACACTAGCCATAGTTTACAACGCGGTCTCAATGAGATATCTGACTGGTGTAGACAGAACCATATGGTTCTTCATCCAGCTAAAACAAAGAGTATCTTAATCGCCACGCGACTAAAACATCAACGCCAACTGCAGCCATTACAATTACAATTAAACGCTGAACCTGTTGACCAAGTCACTGAGCGTAAATTCTTAGGAATACATGTTGACGAACAACTGAGCTGGGAGACCCATATAAATGCTGTTTGTAAGACCATTGCTAAAAACACTTTCCTATTGTCCCAGCTTAGACATGTAACGGATACAAATACCCGTAAGTTGTTTTTTCATGCTCATATAAAGTCTCACGTTGATTATGTCTCCACAGTGTGGGACGGCTGGAGTGATGTCCACATGAAGAGGTTAAACTACATATACAAAAGAGCTGTATAAATGATAGATAGACTCCCCATTCCTACCACAGACAAATTTAGACATTTAAACACTCTCGGTCTGCGTCAGCAACTTACTTTAAACAAATGCGTCTTTATGCATAAGATACTGAATAATATGACACCTCAGTATCTAATCACTAAATTTATACCTCAGCAACAACGTGAACGGGCCTCAAGAAACAATACCTTACCCTTACCACTGCCAAGAATCGACCTCTTTAAAACTAGTATGTCATTCTCTGGTCCATATGCTTGGAATTCTATCCCTGCACACTTGAAAAACTATAACCTCGCCAGGAAGTTTTAAAACAAAACTTTATGATTACCTGATGAGTCAAACTTAGTACTTCTCAGGCACTGCAATATTTCTTGTACCTTGTGTATTTCATGCAAATGGTTGTTATGTGTGTATGCGCGCGTGTGTGTGTGTGTGCTCGTGTTTGTGTGTGTGTGTGTGTGTTAGTGTATGTGTGTGCGTGCGTGTGTGCATGTTTGGGTGATGAGTTTATTATTTTTTCTGTATATAATGATGCTTTTGTGTTTTGTATGTAAATATATTTTTATTTTAAAATTATTATTATTATAATTTTTTAATATAGTTTCCTTAATGTTATGCTGTAGATGTTAGCAACGGCAAGTTTGTAAAATGACGATTTGTTTCCTGTCAAAACTTTTTACCCTGGAAAAATAAAGTTTCATCATCATCATATCTCTCTCTCTCTCTCTCTCTCTCTCTCTCTCTCTCTCTCTCTCTCTCTCTCTCTCTCTCTCTCTCTCTCTCTCTCTCTCTCTCTCTCGCTCGCTCGCTTGCTCATTTGTTAGATGGTAGCGTATGTATATCTCATTACGTGTATCAAGTGTGTTTATGATGTTCCTGTATATAATCGCCTAGACACTGGTTGTACCCCTGCTGTCACTCTCAAACGGCAGCTGATCGAGGGGGGCAGCCAGTGTGACTCTCATTGTTGGGCGCTTATGGTGTGTCAGTGCGTGCCGTGCGGCCGCGTGAGTGTTTGTGTAAGTAGTTTAGCAAGAACAAGATGGAAGAAAGGTCTTCAGATCTAAATCTTTTTATCCCTGGAAAATAAAGATTCATTGTCATTGTCATTGTCATTCTCTCTCTCTCTCTCTCTCTCTCTCTCTCTCTCTCTCTCTCTCTCTCTCTCTCTCTCTCTCTCTCTCTCTCTCTCTCTCTCTCTCTCTCTCATTTATAGAAACCCAGCATCAACATTTTAATGGTATGACGAATTTACAGTTATGATGGATAAGGTCAGAAAGTCCACCTGAGAAATGTTGATTTTGGGAGACTTTAATATCAATTTGCTCCTGAATAACCCTGCCTGGGAATGTACCATTTCTTAGTTTGGACTGAAGCAGTTAGTAACTGCTGCTACCCGCGTTAGGTCTACTTCCTCCACCCTTATTGACCACATCTACACAACTAATAAGTCAAGGGTAGTGGGAGTAGAGGTGCCCCAAATAGGGATTAGTGATCATTACCCTGTGTGTTGTGGCTGGGCATTGAAAGTAAATACTACTTTTCGTAAATACCAGCACACAACTATTAGATATAGTTCTTTGAAGCGCTTCAACAAAGACATATTTTTGCACGATCTAAGTCAAGTATCTTTCTACACAGTTTACAACCAAGGCGACCCAAACGAGGCTCTGTCTGAATGGTACAGATTGTATCTTGGTGTTCTTGATAAACATGCTCCTCTCAGAGAGAAACGAGTAAAAAATCCCCAACTTCCCACGTGGTTGAACAACGAAATTAAGGATGCCATGCAGCTCCGAAATGATTATAAAAGGAGCAATAATTTTGTAGCTTACCGAAAACAAAGTAACCTTATAAAATATTTGGTTAGAAATACTCAGAGGTCTCACTTTCACCATCTCATGAACGGCAAAAAAAGATATCGTTTCAGTTTGGCGTGCAATAAACGCCTTTACGAGGTCAAGAAATACCGCACAGTGCACTAAAATATCAGCTGATACGTTTAATCAGCATTTCTCTCTACCGCCACTACACAGCTACAGAATCTTACGTCACCCGGTCAATCATCTTATATTTCAGAAAAGCTAAAAAGGTTTTGTGCTGAAAGAGTAACACCTAACACGTCTTGCAACATTCCGCTCTTAACAGTTTATGAAGTGAGAAAATCCATTTCTTCATTAAAGAGTAAACGTACATCTGGCATTGATGAAATTAGCAGCACTGTTCTTAAAATGGCTATTTCATACGTCGTCGAATCGCTAACATACATCTACAACCTTTGCATACAACATGGACAATTTCCGTCTGGTCTGAAAAAAGGCAAAGGTAATACCGCTACCTAAAACAAAAGATTTAAATGACCCGAACCATTTCAGACCCATTTCTCTGTTGACAACTCTGTCAAAACCGATTGAAAGACATATCCACACACATTTACAACATTTCTTAGATAAATACTAACTCATTCATCCACTACAGTCTGGTTTTCGTAGGAGACATTCTTGTCACACAGCTTTGGTTCACCTGGTTGACAGATGGTTAACTGCTATGAATAATGGGCAAATGACTGGAGCGTTATTTTTGGATCTTTCTAAAGCTTTTGATCTTGTCAACCATGATCTTTTAATTAAAAAGCTTGCTGCCTATCAGCTGAGTAATGGCACCCTTGCCTTCATTACATCATATCTAAATAGGCGCACACAGTACGTCTGTGTGAATGGTACAAACTCACGTGAGGGGGTGATAGAGTACAGAGTACCACAAGGATCCGTCCTCAGTCCATTATTATTTTCAGTTTTTATAAACGATCTTCCCTTACATATATCCGACTCCCGTTTAATCTGTAGTCTCTTTGCTGATGATAGAACTCTTGACGTGTTATCGTCAGATGCATCGTGTATAACCCAGTCCCTACAAAGCGGCTTGAATGATGTTTCCACATGGTGTCAAAACAATTATATGATTCCGAATCCTACTAAGACCAAATGTATGCTAATTACTACTAGACAAAAGTATCAGCTGAACCCGCCTCCCCTACAGATTTATTTGAATGGTCAGTCTGTTGACCAAGTCAAGGAACAGCGTGTGCTTGGAATCATGATTGATGACAAACTGTGTTGGCAAAACTATATTACCAAATGTGTAAAACAATATCAAAAACCTTTTTCTTATTGTCAAAATTAAGATTTTTTACTAACGAACCAACAAGGAAACTTTTTTTCGGTGCCCATATTCAGCCACATTTGGATTATGCCTCCTCAGTTTGGGATGGGAGCAGTGATGCTAACCTCAAAAGAATGAATTCGCTTCACAGGCGAGCAATCAAATTAATCGTTGACAGACCCATGCAAGTCATTAGTACGGATTACAAGTTCAAGCTGCTGGATATCCTACCACTTGACAAGCAGTTCATTTATAATAAGTTGGTACTTATGCGCAAAATCACCCTCTCAGACTCACCAGCCTATCTCTCTAATTTGTTCGTACTTGCCCACAGAGCTAGTCGAACATCAGGGAACAATCTGGTAGTACCAAGGCCCCGCTTAGATATTTACAAAACGTCCCTCTCCTACTCTGGTGCAAAATTATGGAACACAGTTCCTGCAGACATTAAAGCAGCACCTTCTTTACAAACGTTCAAGTACCAACTGCATAAATTTATTAAGAACATGTGAAAACATATTGTTCATTTTTTTCGTTGACATACCGTCATTGACTGCAGAAACATTTCTTTATTCATATGTATGTATCATACATAATACTTTAGACTTGCTGAGGTGTTCTTTGTCATTTCTTTTTTTCTTTTGCAGCATAACATCATAATTTTTGTTATGTTTAATGTTCGATATTTTGCTTGATGTCAGTGTGTGTGTGTGTGTGTGTGTGTGTGTGTGTGTGTGTGTGTGTGTGCGTGCGTGTGTGTGGGGTGTAATGTGAGCATTGATTATTTGAAATGGAATTATGGAATTGTTGCCTGTACTTTTTACTATTATGTATACTTTTATATATAAAATTATGTGTATGTGTGTTTACGTGCATGCTATAGCTTAGCAAGGACATGATTGAAAAAAAAAGTCATTGAAGGTACCTAATCATTCATCCTTGAAAATAAGTTTCATTTCAATAAAGTTTCATTTCTCTCTCTCTCTCTCTCTCTCTCTCTCTCTCTCTCTCTCTCTCTCTCTCTCTGTCTGTCTGTCTGTCTGTCTGTCTGTCTGTCTGTCTGTCTGTCTCTCTCTCTCTCTCTCTCTCTCTCTCTCTCTCTCTCTCTCTCTCTCTCTCTCTCTCTCTCTCTCTCTCTCTCTCTCTCTCTTTCTTCGACGTATGAAATAGCCATTTTAAGAACAGTGCTGCTAAATTTCGTTATACACCAACAGCGCTGCCACGTTCTTCAAATCCTACTTGGATGACAGAAGACAAAAAGTCCTTCTTAATGGTACATATTCTAATCACCGCTTAGTCAAACATGGCGTGCCCCAGGGCTCTATTTTAGGCCCTCTTTTATTTTGTTTGTTCATTAACGACCTTCCGCTCACAATTAACGATCATAATGTTTCATGCGATATGTTCGCGGATGATGCTGCAATACACATGCCCGACGAGGACTTATCTATTATTGATACACGCCTACAAAGCGCACTACAAGACATTGACAGCTGGTGTAGTAACAATTCCATGAAGACTGAACAATTCCAGCGAAGACTGAATGTATGGTGCCCGTCAAAAGCACCAGCTAAGCTCTCTCTCACTCAACTTGTCTCTTCAAGGAAAACCCATCAGTCAAGTAACAGAACATCGTCTTCTCGGTGTTACTGTAGATAACCAGTTTAAATGGCAGTGCCATATTACTAACATATGCAACATAATATCAAAGAAACTTTACATTTTAGCCAAATTAAAATATATCACTGATGTAGAAACACGTAAACTGTTCTTTAACGCCCACATCAGGTCACATATCGACTATGCTTCTACAGTGTGGGATGGAGCAAGCGAGGTCCAATTGAAGAGACTGAACTCTCTTCATCGTAGAGCCGCAAAACTTATCCTACCTGATCCTAACTAAACTACCGATAATAAACTGAAAACCTTGGAGATTCTTCCCCTGAAAGATCACTTAATGTACAATAAGGGAATAATTATGTTCAAAACATTGAATAGCAAAATGCCTGATTATATCAAAAAACTATTTTCCTTTCCATCACCAACGTACTCAAGATCAAGGCAATTCATTATTGTACCACGACCTAGAATCGATCTCTACAAGACAAGTTTAGCGTTCTCAGGCCTGTGGAACAATTTGCCTAGGAAAGTTACAACATCAACAACCCTTTCGTATTTTAGAGCCAGTATTTTCAATTACCTCACGTCATTATCTTAATACTTTCACTGCGACCCTATATTACTCAGTGTGTGCGCACGCGCGTGTGTGTGTGTGTGTGTGTGTGTGTGTGTGTGTGTGTGTGTGTGTGTGTGTGTGTGTGTATGTGTGTGTGTGTGCACGTTTTTGCTGTTGTTGTTGCTGCTGGTTTTGTTTTGTTTTTATATCAATTATTCTTCTTCTTTTTTTTCCCTTTTTTTGTGCATTATTTGTAGATTAGATTAGCAACGGCAAGTTCGAAAAATGTTTGTGCCAGCCAAAACTTTCACCGTTGTAAAATAAAGAATCATTGTCATTGTCATTGTCTCTCTATCTCTCCCGCTCCCTCGCTCACTCGCTATCTCTCACACAAATGCGTGCGTCTCCAAGAGGCATAGATCCTCATGTTCCCGGAGGGCGCATAAAATTTATGCCTCTTGAGGATGTTTGGAGCGCGCGCATGCATACATACATCGACGCGCTTTCAGAAGAGCATGCAAGCGTACTTAGTATAGCATGTAGCTAGGTAAATTCAACCTGATTTCACACAACTTTTAGCAAGACTGAAATTGTACCGTGAAATTCTACTTTTGACACCATTTTTGCAAGTCTTGAAGTTAAAGCGAAACTCATATCATGTTAAACATAAATTTACGTAAAAACAACAAAATACATGACAAATGACGTTTGACAAACCAATGACGCGTATTCACTGCGCGCGCACTTTATAGAGTTGACTATGATGCATTGGCACATCTGCGTTGCTTTTTGAAAAGGAGATATTTCAGCATCAGTATTAAGTCAAAGACAAAAGGTAGAGACCTTGACAGTGAGGACAGCTCTCATATAGAAGGGACTTTGTGGGTTATGGTTCATCTCATCTTGTTGTTCTTTCAGGTGTTCTTTCAGGTGCTTGTGGCTGTGAGATACACCAGAAAAAGAAAAGAAACGGAGGAGAACAGAGTCTAGTTCATATGTTTGGAAAACCTAACGCAATAACATCAACCCTTTGGCTGTCGGTAGCGCATTTTGTCCCACAGGAATCATCGCGACAAAAAGCCCTGCCGACAGCCAAAGGGTTAACATGTGTGTAATAGTCTGTGATTCTGGACCTTACAGCTCTAGGTCAAAAGGTCCCAAATCACAGATTAGCACCCATCTGACGACACGTGAAAAGAACGGGACAGTGGTGAGGTTTACTTTGACACGAACGACTCCCAGCAACGGACGAGAGCCAAGTGATGGCGGCGAGCAGGCATCAACCATAAGCACAGACAACGCTCCAAACATCTCCAAGAGTCAGTCCCATGGGCTCATGAGGATCTCTGCCTCTTGAAGATGTTTGGGATGCTGTTTATGTTTTGGTACAAACTAGTTATCAACCGCGATTTCGCTGTCGTTTGGTTGGAGATTTATTCAACTCTGATGGGCATATATTATCCTACACGGAGTTTTCAGGTAAATTTCCGAATACGTCAACCAGTTTTTATGTCTACGCTGGTGTTGTCAATGCCTTCAGAGCTTACAGGGAAAGACTGAACATGCACACCTCTGACAATATAACCCTTGAGTCCAAGATTTGGTCCGCTATACTGAACGGTGTACTATATTCTAGTAAAACCCCATGCAGAACCAGCATGTGTCAGCAGGTGGGCACAACATTTCAATGTCCGATTTAATTGGACACATATATTTTCCAAACCAACGAAACAATACTAGACACTCATCTTAGATGGTTTCAGTTACGAGTGATTCATCCCATGCTGCCCACTAAAAGATGTTTGTTTCTGAGGAAAATGAGTGATTCTGCTTTATGTAGATTTTGTGCGACAGAAGAAGAAATTATTTTGTATATTTTCTGGCATTGTCAGTTTGCCCAGGTGTTTTGGTCTGACTTGCAAGAATGGCTGTGCCACAGTTGTATGCATTGTGATGCTCTTTATTTTTAGAAGATTTGTGTAACACAGGAGCATGCGATGACTGTCACAGTTTTTTTACCTCATAGTCATACTAGCTAAATACCACATTTACAAATGTATTTTGCAAGTTACTTTGCCAAGCATTGCTGTCTTAAGAAGAATTCTTAAGCAAGGACATAACGTTGCGAGGTGCAGCGCTGCTATTACAGGGCAGATAGGTAGATTTACAAATGACTGGCTACTATATGAACCTTTACTATTGTAATGAGAGTTATATCTTCTTCGGTAACAATATACACAATGTTTCTGATTGTCAGTATTCTAATATTTAAACTATCAGCTGTGTGTGGTGGTTTAGGTACACTGATATTATAGATAGTAGTGTGTGTGTTTGGGGGGGGGGGTGAGGGGAAGTGGGTGGGTGGGGGGGTGGGGTGGTAAGGAGTATTATACTCAATAAACAGTTATGTGGGAGCAGACGCAAACTAGAATACTAATACATAATATATGTTGTTACCTCATTGTTACAGCATTGATAACGATATTTCACTATGTTTTAGTCCTGTGATCTGCCAATGTCTTGCATGTCTTTATACATTGGTTATAATGTACATACCCACTACCTTGCTTGTCTTTATGTGTTGTTTCCATTGTATTTATATGTTTTACTTTTTGTACCATACGCATCTGTACATGCCAAATTGAAATCAATAAAACATTTAATAGAATAAGCATGTTGCCTCGTGATTAGTTTTCAGAAATAGTGCGGAAAATGGTCTTAGTTGCCTTCAGTATACTGAGCCTTGTTTAAAGCTGGAAGGAGGAAATACAAAATCTGGCAAGTCCGTCATGCAGGCCAGTTGTGGTCAGGCAGTTTGCTGCACTTGTTTTGAACAGTGCAAGGGCTTTTCTGTGTTGTCAAGTTGATTTCAAAATTGGAAAAAAAACCTGTTCAAATGGTTCCTGCCTGGGTGTGTGTGTTGCGTGGGGTGGGGTGGTGGTGGTGGTGGTGGTGGTGGGGGGGGGAGGGGTGAAGGGGGTAGGACAGCAAAATATTTGTCGAAATATAACCCACCGTTGAAAATTGTATTTGCTGGTTGTTTTGGATGAGTAGCACAGGGCGTTTGGCGTTTTGATCAGCAAGAGGCATGACAGGTGGTGTGAAAAAGAGCACAATTAGGGTAATTTGAGTCGACCTGGTGTGTTTATGGGAGCCTTATATGGGGCATGTGCACAGTTGTATGCGGGCTTGCAGACGACAGTGCAGTCATGGGGTACTTAGTGCATTAGAGTGTTGCGGAAAAAGCTAACAGGGAAACATTTTAAGAATTGCTGGAAATGTTGCTCCTGCAAATTGACTGGCGTGAATGTGTGAATGGGAGGTTAAATTCTTTGTTCATAGCTTTGTACTGCAAGAAGCCTCTAAATAAAAAGAGTGTGTGAGAGGAAGTGGGGGGTGGGGTGGGGTAAGGGGGTTGGGGGGGGGGTAATCTCATCAGGTAAATTAATAAATCTATTTTGGTTTAGTTGACCACTTCACACATGTGTTGCTTCTGCAGTAGAAATAAATCTAGAACCACCTCCGGTTTTTTAATACAGACCCGTGCTATGCTTCAAACGAGGCAGAACATTTGGGGAAACTTAAATGATTGCCATTGTCACTGAGGCACTGACCGGACAATATGGCCAACTGTACATGTAAGACGTGCGTTGGATGTCAGTGTGACAACTCCTTGCCAACAAGAGGCATGTATTCTCATCAGGACCGTGAGCTTGGAAGGGCTCATGAGAACAAATGCCTTTTGTAGATGTAACGGTTGCATAAATCCACTGACTTCCTGACGTCCGCGCAATGTTCCACCTGCTTCTGAACTTTGGGACAATCTCTGTTGGGAATTTAGTTCAACCCGTTCAGCGCCGGTTGAATCGGCCCGTTTTCCGCAGTCTTCGTTAATTCAAGACCAAAAAACTGCAGCTGTCTCACGGACATGGATTCAAAGTGGTGTCAAGAGGCATAGATCCTCATGAATCCCCGCAACTGCGGGGGCTCATGAGGATCTACGCCTCTTGCAGCTGGGTGGTGGTAAGAATTATCGCGACGAAAACCACTACCGACAGCCAAAGGACTGATTTGTATAGCACGATCACACTGCAGTGTACTGAGGGGGCGAAGAAAGGCCAATTGTGTTAATGCTAAACGATAGTGATTCACTTCCTGCAGATATGTACACACGTTCCAAACAGCCTTGAAATACACGTTTAGGGCCGACGCCACTCTCATTGTAGGCTGGGCCTATTCACCGTGCACTACTTAATAACAATAGCACACAAAAGTTGACACTGGAGTTTAAGTGGTATCACATTTGGTATTTCACCCTACATTAGACCGGAAGTTCTGCAAAATGGCTTTGATCAAAAGTCTGACTATCATGTTTGCGTTCATCTCGTATCCGCCCTGGATAGCACAAGGTTAGTACAGATACGTACAGGTGTGTGTGTGTGTGGGGGGGGGGGGGGAGAGAGAGAGAGAGAGAGAGAGAGAGAGAGAGAGAGAGAGAGAGAGAGAGAGAGAGAGAGAGAGAGAGAGAGAGACAGAGAGAGAGACAGAGAGAGAGACAGAGAGAGAGACAGAGAGAGACAAAGAGACAGAGAGAGAGAACGCCAAAGACACCTGCGAGAGAGCGAGAGAGAAAGAGAAAGAGAGAGAGAGAGAGAGAGAGAGAGAGAGAGAGAGAGAGAGAGAGAGAGAGAGAGAGAGAGAGAGAGAGAGAGAGCATGTGGATAGATGGGTGGGTGGGTGGATAAAAAGCCTCTTGCAGACGTCCAAGAGTTTTGTGCTTCCGGTGTCTTGACACCTGCAAAAGAGTCTAGTAATGCCAGAGAAAAGCCGTCAGACGAGTCAGTGTAAGGAAGTTACCTCTTTGACCTTGTAAATCTGAAGAGCTTTCTCTATTGTCAGCACTGAAAGGACCGGCAGGCGGTGCGCTGTTCTATTAACACATTCGAGGTGTGACATATCCGGATACGTCTCGAATGAGTTACCCCAAGTTTGCGCATGCGCCGTAGACTGTGTGACTGTATACCATGAGCTGTGCAGAGCTTGTAGTGTTCTTTTACTATTATATTGTTATGCTGTACAGTTCGTCCAGTGTCCCTCTACTGCTATGTGCCCACAATGGGTATTATCTATATTACATGTGTGGGATTAGAGTTTAATTATATTTACTAGTCCTGTGGAGTCTAACGTGGATATAATTATACAATACTTTACGCTGACAGCATAACTTTATAAAATGTGTGCCTGTCTCTGATCAGCTCTATAGGCCGTACAGAGTAATATCAGCACAGATTCGCATTAGCAAAAAATATAACCATAGTAATGTAATGATAATATACTATTGTTTTTTTTAGTGTTTGTAAATTAACTCAAAAGTAATCTTATTCATGACACTTTAAGATTTTAAGACGTTTATATCCATTTATTTACGTTTTAAAATCTATTTTTAACCTAACGTTTTACACGTGTTTGTGTTTGTTTGTGTGTGTGTGTGTGTGTGTGTGGGTGTGCGTGCGTGCATGTGTGTGTGTGTGTGTGTGTGTGTGTGTGTGTATGTGTGTGTGTGTGTGTGTGTTATCATCATACTGAAGGTGTTACACTAACGCCGTGCCCGCTGGAGGTCAGGGAGAACACACAGACAGTGGTCACGTGTAGTGGGATCGCCAGTACTGACACAGTGTATTGGAGCAGGACATTAGGCACTGCTGTAACTCCTGTCGGTGACTGTCCCCCACTCCCTGCCATTTGTAATTCTCGGTTCTCCATTTTTGAGCTGTTCCGGTTGCCCGCAGACGTCAGCACGATGACCATCAAGTCAACCACCCGTGCTGCCTTTGGCGGCGCCACCATCACGTGTGAAACACAGTCAGGCAGTAAAGACAGCTGTCAGATGGACGTCATCTGTAAGTTTACATGTGTAGATTCTGTTCTGTTAAATCCTTCACTGTCGAGAAAAAGTTAACATGATCGAACTGCAACAGACATAGTTCCTCATGAACCCCGCGACTGTGGGGGCGCATGAGGATTTATGCCTTTTGCTGAGTTCATTTGTATCTATGTTTTTTGGACGGTTGTGGCTTTTGGTTGTTGAACGAACAAAGATCTCAGAAACAAATATGTACGTACAGTGACTTGGAAAGGGTTAATTGTGCATTCCAACTCTCTCTTATGTCCTGGAAATGACAATTATAGACAATGTAAGCAGAGCTGTCGGAAAAAAATCTTTCTAGGCGCTAAGCACCCCCCCCCCTCCCCACCCCCCCACCCCCAACCCCTTGACTGCGACTTGGTTGCATCTCTCGTTGGTAAATACGCGAATATCTACGCGTATATTTTCCGCCGAACGCTATCATGTCGTCAGTTGCAGTAAGGGGCTTGAAATATAAATGGGTGGTTCAATCTTATCTTTTCCAAGTGTTCCTGACATCACGTCCTGCACTATACCTCGTGTAACAAACAACACCAGGCGGACTGTTGGAACTAAACCAGCATGTTATTGTTACAGACCCTGCTGACGTAACGTCCTGTACTATTACACCTGTCAGAAGCGACACCACGTGGATTGTGAGCGGCTCGTGCACCATCAGCAAGGCCTTCTCATCCAAGGGAGACTACTTTTGTCAACTCCGCCAACAGAAGCAAGGAGTTAGTTCGGTTTCCATGAGATCGCCACTTATAGCCTCTTCTACACACATGACAAATGAATGGTTCAATGACCCTCTCCTTTGCCTGGCGTGTCCGCTTCTCGCTTGATCCTCCTTCAATAATGCGGCGGTCTTTACCAATTAACTCATTCGAGAAATGCCGCACACGGATACGCGGCTAATAGCTGTATCACACAGTGAGTTAAATCTAAGTCCATTTTATTTTTCAGTTTCCTTAGCAAAGTCCTGCCTTACAGCGTCATATTATATGCGATTTATAAATATGCTATAATGTGATGTATGTTGTAAACGCAGCGCTGCCCACGTGACGTGTATACATAGAGTCCGTCTGTTACGTAGGCGCCAGGAGATATAACGACAGGAGGTAAGACGCCCTACACCCCCACCCTGTCTGGTGACTACGCCATCGGCACGTGCTCCTTCAGCGCAACACTTTCTGTAGACAGCGCCATCTACACCTACACTGTGGTTGTCTCCCCTAGTGACACCATCAAGATCGCTGGAAACATCAATGTTGGTAGGTACACGTTTTGATTACTGTACCGTAGATGTCCTTTATGAACGCCACAGTTATTATATTTTTTCTAAAATGTCATTTTCTGATAACGAGATTTTTTCTCTCATAATTATCAGTATGACGTCATTAACGATTTCAGGAGTTGCTTATAAGGGTAGTTCCTGGTACTATTTATACCTTTTAGGTAGTTTCCTGTCTAGAATATCTGACGTATGTGGCAAAAAACAGAATAGTCAGTATCCACGATTTACATTTCTATTTTATTTTCAGGCTTTTAAAAACAAATTTAAAAAAAAACTGTGTTGTACTTGTAATCAACTCCAGATTTGGGTTCAGTTTTGTCCTCAGGGCCCAAATAATGTGTTGCATCGATATTTAGGTTATACTGCGAGTCTCACTGGAGTGGTTTTAAAGCAGTCTCATCCTGCGAGCGAAAGCCAAATCTCACGAGAGTGAGTGAGATTTTCAGTATCACCTAAACACCACTGTTAGAATCTGTTTCTAACTCACCGTTTTCTTTGCAGGATCCCTTGCGAGTTGTTTTTAGGCAGACGCCAGCCACAGCAAAGCCGTCATCATATCTTTGAACAAAATATTGACCTAATTAGCTGCTTTGTAATTTGACATCACCATGTTGGATTTCCAGGCATATGTTCCTACATGATGACGTAAAGCGCGATACATGATGCTAGAATCCCAGTCGTCACTATAAAATGACTTTCTAAACGACAAGTTTGTGCACACGTGCGTTCACCCAAGAGGGCTGTATCACACGCGTGCGATACACTCATGCTGCATCACACGTGTGTGATAAAGCTTTTCCGCTCAAAGGCGCAAAGAAGGAGGTGTGTGATAAAATGCACTTTACAGGCGGTTATTTATGTTCATTACAGTCATTTAGAAAAATAATTGACAGTGAGATATTTATGAGCGTGATACGTATTATCAAGTAAGACACGCAATGGGGTATACGTCTCCCACTTACACCATTCCGTTTCAAATGATATAACGTCACTTTGTGCTTACAATTCATAAAGGTTTGGCGTCGCATGTTGTGTAGCTGGAGCAGTCAGCTTCTCTATATTTTGGAGCAAAATTACAGAGCCCGAATCTACCTGGCATCCATCTGTCCGCGCGGATCCTATGAGTGTGAATCTACCCAGTGCAGTCCTATTCAGTGTGACTCATCACAGTGTTCAGTCCACAGTACATCACAGTACACAAGTCACAATCCAAACAATTACAAATTCTGGGTGGAATAGTCGCAGCATAAATCTACACTGGATGCAATTACGACTGAGCGTAATAATAATAATACACAGTTCTTGTATAGCGCTGTTCTCCAGGAAAACACTGGACTCACAGCGCATGAACAACAGCACACCCTCTCTCTCAGACATACGCATGATTATACACTACTTTAAACCACCCCATCTTTTCATAACACCTTACAATCATTTCCTCTAAGATCAGAATAAAAGGCAGTCAACAGTTAGCTAAAGATGAGCTAAGTGTTAAATGCCCTACAGAAAAGAAATGTCTTTAAGTGAGCTTTGAACTGTGACAATGTGGGCAGATTCAGCATTTCATTTGGCACACACACGAGACTAAAAAGGTGAAAGAACGCTCCCCGACAGTTTTCATGTTAAGCTTCGGGATTTTTAAAAGTTTGACACTAGTGGAACGGAGGGTGCGTGATGGCTGATAAACAGACAGCTTGGCAGAAAGGTACGGCGGGAGAGATCCGTCAAAATGCCAATAGGCGAAACTTGCAATTTTGTACTGGCAGCGGAATTTGACGGGCAGCCAGTGCAGCTGCTTTAGTAGAGGCGTAACGTGGTCTCTCTTTCGTTTTTTTTTAAGATGAGACGCGCCGCATTGTTTTGAATCATCTGCAAGCGTGAAATCTGATCTGCCGGTAAACCTGCCAGTACAGAATTGCAATAATCAAGCCTGGACGTAATGAATGCATTTACAAGTCTTGATGCCGCACTTTCTGTGAGATACGGTCTGAGGGAAGAAATTCTGCGCAGCTCATGGAAATCAGCTCGGCAGACGCTACTGATATGATCTTGCATGGAGAGCGTCGAATCAATCTTCACACCCAGATATTTGACACAGTTCTGGAAGGGAACGCTGCAGCCACCAATGTTTGCGAACTCGCCGTCAATCAGACTAAGGCGAGACTGAGAGCCAACAGGCATGATTTTGGTTTTGTCGGTGTTAAGCTTAAGTTTGTTGCTTGTCACCCAGGACAGGACGTCGTCTATACAACACTGTACGCTCATCTTAGCGGAGCTGAAATGGCTAGGCGCGCTACTTCTTGACAATTCAGTATCGTCAGCATACTTGTGAAAATCACACTCATGGGCGGCAATTACATCAGACAGAGGTTGTGAATATAGAGTGAACAAAACAGGCCCTAATACGGAGCCCTGAGGGACTCCACACAACAAAAGACTAGAAGCAGATAGCTGGCCATTAACAATAACAGCCTGAGAACGATCATTAACTTATGAAGTGAACCAGGCCAGGGCAGTACCACGGATGCCAAAGATCACCTCTAACCTCTTAAGCAAAACAGAATGATCGAGCGTGTCGAATGCTGCACTGAGGTCCAGCAGAGCAATGAGAGAGACAAGTCTCTTGTCTGCCTTCACTAGCCCACCATCCAGGACGCTCAGCACAGCAGTCTTCGTGCTGTGATCCTTTCTGTATGCCGACTGATGCATTTCTAACAGACCGTTTCCAGACAAATGGTTTTGTAGCTGTTTCAAAACAATCTTCTCCAAAATCTTTGAAATAAACGGAAGGTTAGAGACAGGTCTAAAATGCTTCAAGTCGTTTGGGTCCAGTCCAGGCTTTTTCAAGAGTGGTGTCACAACAGCATGTTTAAACTGAGTAGGCACAACACCTGTAGAGAGAGAGAGAGAGGCATTAACCCACTAATGCCCAAATTTTTTTTTCAAAGTGCAAATTAGTTTATATTATGGATAATTGTCTACAATGGACATGTGTTGATCAAATTTTGATTAAAACTTTGAAATTTATCATTTAGACAATAAAATGTAGATGTCCCAAAAATGGGACGGTGGGCAGGAATGGGTAGGGGTTTTTCATTTTTCAAAGAGTGAACACAAGAACCAAAATACTGAAACTAGTAAACTTTTATTGAAGGAAAATGTAATAATTGAGGTGAAAACAAAGTAAACACAACAAAACAATATTTTGATTTAAATTGCTTTAGGTATCTTTAGAAAACAAGAAAATCATAACTATTAAAAGAAGGAAAAAAAAAGAAGAAACAATTGCAAGTAAAGGACAGTTTCAATTTTGTCAATTTTTTTGTGATGTCCAGCTGTCACTGTCTTAGGTGATTTTAGCACCACATAAGCTGTTAAGAGTTTTAGTGAGTATGGTACTGCTGGAAGCATTTGTCGTGGAAGCCAACCTTGCACTTAGCACAGCGGCGCTTAGTCTTCTTCCCGCATGATGCACATCTCAGTTGTGTAGGCCAACTTTGAACAAGATGGTCAACACGGTCAAACCTGACCTCTGTTGGGACACGCTTGTCAAGAGATACAAATCCTCTTGGACGACCAGGCCCTGCATGACCAGCTCGTGCAAGATAGACTCTGACAACGCTCCTGCGGATAAGGAGAAGGTCCAAAGGGTTGTCTTTTGCTACATCTGTGTTCCTGTAGAGGTGCCAGGCTTGTTGGATACTGAGGTCCAGACAATAGGCAAAGATGGGCCACCACCACTTCTTGCAGCGAATGACCGTTCTGTACTTTGCCACATTCTGGTCTGTGCGGTCCACACCGCCCATAGTGTTGTTGTAATGGCGGATCATGAAGGGTTGAGGAATGGTGACTTGCTTTGATTCAGCCCTTGACCATCTCTTGGCTGTCTGAAGTGGATGCACTCCTACATTGTTTGAAACAATATTGACGATGTTGTTGTCATTCCACCGAACAACAGTGAGGCCAGTCTTTGTGTCGGTTGCATGGTCATAGGTTCCCCTTGGTGTCTTCTTCATCTCGTTTACATCCCTCAAAGGGCAATCCTGAAGGCGATTTGCACGTATCGTTCCTGTGCATGCAATGTTTTTCTCTGTCAAAACATCCACCAGCTGCAGGCTTGTGAACAAATTGTCAAACGTGAGATGGTATGAGCTGCCCTCTTCTTCTTGCAGCTCTGCAATGAGATCAACAACAACCGAACCCCCCATTCCAAGTCCTGGGTATTCAGTTTGGCGTCCTCTTGCACCTTGATAGGGCTCAAACTGGACGACATAGCCCAGAGGCATGCTCAGCATCCACATCTTATAACCAAACCTGATTGGTTTGCCTCGTATGAATTGTTTGCAACTGTGCCGTCCATAATAAGGCACCATCGACTCATCGATACTAAGATTTTGTGTCTGGACAGCTTTGAAGAAGGTCAGAAACTTTTCATTCATGTGTGTCAGCAACGGCCGAACTATGCTCATCTTGTCAGCAGCATCCAGATGTGCGTTATCACTGACATGGAAATACCGCAGCATTTCTTCAAAGCGGTTTCTTGACATAGCAGACTGAACAGCATCCTTCCCCACATCCTCATCTGAAGACCAATACATTCGTCTCCTGGGCATAGGACTGTATCCAGACAGGAGTAGAATGGCAAGAAAAGTCTGGATCTCTTCAGGTGTGGTTGAAAATGTCAAGTTGCCCTTGGACCGTGCATATATGTTGCTAAAATCAGCAAAGGTTTCAAGGATTTCTTTGTCAAAGAAGCACTCAAACAGATCAACTGGAGAAGAAGGCATTTTCGACAGGTCAACATCTGTCTTGTTCCAGGAAAAGCGTTGCTTTTGCCTATTTGACAGATCTGTATTTCTCCACTTTCGCTGAGTTATTGCTGCTTTCTTTGAAGATGGAGCTTTAGTTGCTGCAGGCCGTGTTACTTTCCTTTTTCTCCCCATGGATGTAGAAGGAATAGGTGCTGCATCGTCTGACTCCAAGGATTCTGAATCTCCAGATGCATCTTGCACTGTCACTGTGGCAGCAGGAGCACTCTGAATAGGAGCACTGATATTCTCTGATACATCAGCAGATTCCTCCATCTCATCATAGGACACTTTTTCACCCTGTCTCCAGATAGTGACAGTAGCAGGAGCCTGCAGCTGATTTCTGTTTAGGTTGGAGACAGTACCATCTTCATCTTCGTCTCCGCTGTCTTCATCGGTGTCTTCATTTGTAGGAGGGGGTTCAATAAAGATGTCAGCTTCTTCAAAGTTAGCATAATCTTCCAGCATTGATACCACTTCATGAACAGTAAAAATCCTGGACAAAAGCAGAAAAAACAGTGTATGTAGTATAAGCAAAAACCCCTCCCCTCTCGTGCCCACCGTCCCATTTTTGGGACGGTAACTCTAACATATACAGATCAGTACATATTCAAGCTATCATCAAACTGACAAAAACATATCCAGATAACAGTATAGTCTCTAGGTTTTGTTATTAGTGTTATATATAAAAGTGTAATGTAAAAAAAGTAATCCTTACCTTTTCTTGGTTGCCATGTTGATGCTGCAGGCACCAGCTTTTTTCTGCAAATGGCAGCTCTCACTGCTAGTGTGAAGGGAAAGTACTCGAACAAAAACAATGCCTGGATGCAGTGATGTCCCCTGATTAACACAATAGGCTGCTGAGTCACATTGACACAAGCACTTAGATACAGTAATTAAAATAAGTTGCGTCCCAAAAATGGGACGGTGGGCAATAATGGGTTAACTATGGTGGTAATCAGTGGGAGGAGATCATCGATACACTGTTTTATGACGGACGTGGGCAAGGGATCAAGCACACAGCTCTTTTTTGGTGACTTCATAATAAGCGTTAGTTGTCCTGTTTGCAAGAACAGCATTGCTCATAGCTGTTCGTATGTTTCCTGTAGAAATCTGAAGGATCGTGGAACAAACAACTTAATTGATATGATCTCGTTATTTACAAGAAAATATTAAATACGTGTGGACTAAATTTTTGCAGCAGCAAACTCGCCGTATGTTTGTTTTGTACGACAAATATAGAACCCTCTCGTGTTTTGTTTTTAATAAACAACTCAATTATGTTATCAGTTAAGCTCTGTGTAAATGAGCGGCACGTTATACGCCGACAAACAGTACAAAAACAAGCCATGCAAGGACATTTGTTTTGTACGGGGGAAAAAAATCTGTTGCAGCTGCACCATCCGCGGGTCCTACCATCAACTGTCGTCACAGTGGCGGTCAGTACATCCCCGAGAACACCTCCCTTGATTGCACGTGCACAGCCTCTCACCTTGGGCAACCTCAAGGTCGCCTGGTGGGTTACCATGACAACACGCTCCTGCTCCGAGGTCAATATGGTGCTTCATCTCTGACACTGCCTGCAGTTACAGCGAGTCGCCAGAAGGGACAGGTGACTGTCATGTGTGTTGTGGACTGGGCCACCAGCGATACACAGGACAAGAGCGCCACCTTTACTGTTCCTGTTGCCTGTGAGTAGCTGGGACTGGTTGTTACAGACTAGATGTACAGAAGAGATAAAATTAAAATCAAAATATCAAGTTAGTTGTAACTTCATAAAAGAATATGCACGATGCCTGTTTTCGGCCTGCCGCTCAGCTGCTGTTCGTCGCGTCACCTACTGTGCCGCACCCCGTCGCTCCTTGTTTGGATACGCGCCATGTCTCTTCGTCTTCACTTTCACGAACACATCTTGTACGATAGTGACCTCGCTGTGCACACACCCAACACTACTGCAAACATTACCGGCGGCTGCACTTGCACAAAGTACTGGTGGCTGTGCATTCAAGGGGGGCCATCCCCTTCACGGCCGAGAAAACCGTGAATGCAATCCAACTGCAAGAGACATAGATCCTCGTGAGCCCCCGCAAATGCGTTGGCTCATGAGGATCTATGCCTCTTGCTGAGACGAATGTGTACCCATGTACCTTGTACGTCGTTGGGTTTTGGTCGTTAGATGAGCCAAGCTTTCGGAAATAAAAATGTACGTACAGTGGCAGGTAAAGGGTTATTTAGCAAAATACTAGTACTCTTAGCAGAGCCCCACTTTCCCCTTGTTGTGAAGGGGCATGCCGCGTACACTGCCTTATGAACAGCGGGGTTGTGTACAGAGGTGACTCAGTATTACCGTGTAGTGCACGGTCCCTATGTTTCTGTTCCAGACGGTCCCACGTCTGTGGAGATCTCGCTGAACTCCCGCAGTGGACAGCTAGTGGTCAACGAGAGTCAGAAACAGGACGTGGAGTTTGTGTGCAGGGCTGACGGACGGCCCACACCTAGCCTGCGTCTGGTTGTTCGTATTCCTTGACTGCTACTGACGATACCGCTCGGTTTAAAAGACTCGATGAGTCACTACGCGCAACTACGCGTCTTTTCCTCGGAACGGTGTCGTCAGTATTCTAGAGGATAAACGTCTTTTCCTTTATTAAACGTCTGTTCTTCTAATGACTTAGAGGATACACGTCTTTTACGTCGAGCGGTATTGTTAGTAGCAGGCAAGCGGTTAGGCTTGAATTTGTGGAGATCCTTTATTAAACATCTGTTCTTCTAATGACTTAAAGCGCTGCGAAGATAAAGTAATCTTTGCAGAGCTGACATAGTCTAATCTGCAAGTTACACAGTTTCACAGTATCCAGCCACCCAATAAACCCCGGCTTTATTTTTGTGCCAGCTGCCGATGTTAACTGATGGCTCTGTGTATTATAGCATATACATCAGTCTACTACTATTGAAAACACCTGCTTGTTTGAGCGCTGCAGTACATATAGCGATCCGTTCACTTGGACAGCCAGCAGTGATATGAACCGTGACTGGTTGGTTGGTTAGTTCGGGTTTAACGTCCACAGCACCGAGGTGATCATGGACGGCCCTGACGGTTATGGGGACAGGGAAATCTATTGCCTATGGAGTACGACCTGAACATTGATCAACTCAGGGCGCACTCCAACTGTGCCACTTTGATTTACCAGGACCTATCAACGGACAAATCCGTTTTTTCCCCCTGGATTGTGAGTCCAGCTACCGGGGCCGGGACGGGATTCGAACCCACGACCCGGCGATTCTCTTCGCTCTCCTGCTCCGACTTTTAACCGCCTGAGCTATTTCGGACTCTGAACCGTGAGACTAGCGTGCCGAGTTTTATTGGAACGCTGGGGACTGTGAAACTATAGAACTTGCATAGATAACTGCAAACTCTGCCAGAATTTAGTTTTGCTTTGTGCTGTTTTGCAATTATTCACTGTCAAGAGTTTCATTAATTTATAATCATTACAAATTACGAGGCATACAGTAAGTTGTCAACTAAGTTTCGTCATATTTTTTATAATGTAAGACGTTTTCCTGTCAGGTAGCTAACTCTGGTCGAGAAGTTGCCATGGTGACTGGAGGAACAGTGGGTGATTCAGAGACTGTGTTACGTCACACACTGAGCGCTGTGAGAGGCGAGGACTCAGCCAACTACAGCTGTCAGGCTACCAACGATCTGGGACAGAAAGCGTCTGACTCGGTTGTGCTGTACGTGCGGTGTAAGTGGTGTGGCCGACGCCTTCTTGCTTGTCTGTCTAGTAGTGTATGAGTCAACTAAAGTCTACCGCACACCCCCCCCCCCCACCCCGGTACTAAAGCCAGCATCTTTGAGTAGTTGTGGGGGGGGGGGGGGGGGGTCCGTGGCCCAGTGGTAAAGCGCCTGCCACCAATGCTAAAGGTTCGAGTTCAATACCCTGTTCCGGAGTTGGACTTTTCTCCTCTAGCTGGCGGATCATCGGAGGTTCTTTCTCCGGACACTCCGGTTCTTCCTTCTTCTCCACTTTGGTACCGGTTTTCGGGCACGTTATGAATTTCAAATACAAGCGATCAAAACTAAACCTCATTGTCTCCCCTGAACTAGATATAATACCGAGGGGCTTTGAATTGGAATAGTCAGTCAGTAGTGGTGGTGGGTTGGGATTGGGCGATGGAATATTTAGTCAAAGGTAGTGGTGGGTTGGGATTCGGCGATGGAGGTGTGGGTGCGCGGTGCATGGTAGGTATGTTTCACCTCGCACTGCTGCCCGAAGATGTTGTACTACTTGGAGTGCCTTTGAAATCTACCTGTTTGTCCACAGGCGCTCAACTGTAAACCCGTAACTTAATTGTATCATACCTCGTGAGCATATCGCCTGTGTGTACACACCTAACGATATGCACACCTACACTGTGCAGTGAGACGGTGTGCACACGAGGCGTGCTGTCGGTGAGTTAGGAACTTGCAGCTGATCCAGCGTCTGGGTTTTGTCTGACTTTCCCTTCTTCTTTTCTTATCAGCGTCTTTCATTTTAGGTTCTTCATTATGTCATTTGTTATTTGGTGTTTTTATTAAGACATATTTTGATTTACACCCACATAGTGAATAATATTATGTGAATAATATTATTAAACATTGATTTAAATGGAAGTACATATATTTGTATGCCTTGCTGTTCTTGCTTGCGACTCATTTTGCAGCGCGTTCGTTTAAATTAGTGTCATGCGCCTATAATGCTGCGAGCGTTTGCGATTTAGGGTTAAAGCTACATGTTCGCAAGCACTGTCGTAGGTGACATTTTGGTGCAAAATAATGTTTTAATGTGGTTTACTCGTTTGATTTTTCCCATTTCTGACAAAATTGCAAACCTGTAGCTCAACAGGATATGCTCATTACACCCTTATGAAGAAAACCTCCATCACGTTATTCTGACCAAAATATAAACCGCGCTTTTCGTTCGATCATTAGTGACGAGGTAGCATACGAACACCATGGAATGCTGCTGTTTGTGATTTAAGATTAACTCATTCAGGCCCGACACACCACAGGAAGATATTGATCGAGCGTGATAGTTCAAGGGTGGTGCCTGAATAGCTTTGCGCCTATGGGAGCCAAGCTATTCTGTCACCACCCTTGAACTATCATGCTGGATCTGTCTCTAAAATTGTAATACAGTCCTTCAGAGGGCAAATTCAAAATTTGGGGATTTCGGTTCTGGTGCAGTATGTATTAAAGCGGCATGAACCAAGCTCATGATGCGGAGTTGCCATATTGTACAGATGTATTTTCTTCAAGTTGTTGTTGTTGGGTTTTTTAAAACATGAATCTGAACAAGAGTGGTCTGTGTTTAAATGTTAAACAGTTCACCTTGTATTGATTCACTGGTGAAAACGAGCATAAGGGTGCTTGCATGAATGAATAAATCAATTTTATATAAGTCCTTTCACCTCTGGTGATTTAAGATTTTTAAAAAAAGAGTGCATGCATTTGTATCGCCTTTTCTGGTTTGTGTCAGTTGGCCGTTACTGCTTCGGAGGGAAAGAGGAATGGATTTTCCAAAGTTTAGGATGTTAAGATTAATATGTTGCGCGTTGATGCAAGATTTAACTCATTCGAAACACGCCGCACCCGGATACGCGACAAGAAGCCGGCAAAACGCCGCATATCCGAATGCGGCACGTCTGGACTGTTAATCATTGGTCAAACCTGTTCACTGCATTTGCAGCCAGCTCAGTGTTTCCCACTCTCCTCACTTCTATATCTGATACCACTAAGTATTTTTACTTATTAGTGCATATAGTAACATTGCTCTTGCGTCGATCCATATTTTGGTTGTTGTGAAGGTCTTTTCAGTTTCTTGTCAACAGGCCCACCTAAAGTAAAACCTGAGAGTTTCAGCAAGTACAGAGACGGCCTTCCATACATCAACTACCGGGGCAGCCAGACGAAGGTGACCTTTAATCTTCTGGCTTATCCAGTCCCGGACAAGGTCAGTTATCTTCACCTTGGCCTTGACCTTGCTGCGCAGAGTGGTCTTCCTCCGCGTCTCGGGGTTTTCAGGTTGGTAAAGCAAATATCAACGTAAAAACCACGCATTTGCATTTTCTGGATGGCTGAATTCTTGTTATTAATATATACATTGTAATAAATGTTGGGTGCCCTGTTCTGAGTCATTATTGAGGTCTCTTGCTCACAAGACGTTTCCTCGTTGACATCCGCAGTTTGAGGTGCTGATTCAGTATTGTCAGGACGACTGCTGCAATGACGCATGCCATAGTGATCGAGCCATCCAGCACAACGAGCCGTTTGCGAGTTCAACCTACTGTCTTCCTACTATGAAGGGGCACAACCTACTTTTTATGGCCTGACTTTCTATTGAAATCTCAGAAATCACCAGACTCACTGCCAGATAACGAGTGTACAGTCACACACAGAAGCACATTGATACTATCAGGCCAACACTTGACATAGACACTCATTAATAATAATAATAATAATAATAATAATAATAATAATAATAATAATAATAATAATAATAATACCGTTATTATATAGGCGCTTTTCTCAATTTTTGTGTGAATCGACTCAACGCGCCGCGAACTGAAACCCAACACGCACACTCACGTAACAGACACAGATTTACGCCATTTAAGACAAACACAGTACACGACAGACGAAGGGCCAGCAGCTACTGAAGTTACAGTGATTTTTGATCGTTTGTATTTGAAATTTGTAAAGTGGCCTGAAACCGGTACCAAAGTGTGGGGGGAGGTGGAAGAACCGGAGTACCCGGAGAAAGAATTAACGGTGACACTTACCAGAGGAGAAAAGTCAGACGCCGGAACCCGTTTTCGAACCTCGCACCTTTGACATTGGTGGCAGGCGCCTTAACCACTGTGCCACGGACCGCCCCACGCTGTTGCGGAGGACTCGTGAAGACCTATGTCTCTTGCATTTGGTTGTGGCTGGTTGTGTTTCACAGTTAATAGTTTAAATGCACGTTAATCAGAACAAGATTTATAACAGAATATAATTCTGGGACATTTCAGGTTATGGTGCAGAAATACAAGTCACCTGTATATGTTCACCTGTGACGTCATAGCTGATGACGTCATTTCTGTTGACGTTGGTTTCTACAATGTGACGCTGGAAAATGTTATGGGCAGGGTAACAATAAACATTTTCGTTGATTTGTATGGTAAGTGATTCTTCTGTTATGGGAGGTGGGTGTGGGGTGGATTTTATGGGGAGGGTGGGGAAGAGTGTTGGAAAAACCATCCATGTGATATTAAAGGTGAAGCATAATTTATGTTTATGCAACGGCCTTAACACAGATTTCGCGATCAGTTCGCGCTCTGTCACCAGAGTTGCTCGCATGGCGGTAATTGTTTTGAAGTTATAAAGAATGGGTGTCTCCGCAGAGGAGTCGAGTTGCATGACATTGTTATACGTACTTTCCCATTTATTCTGACGAGCGAAACAAATGTGACATGGCTGAAATCATAGTTAGTGCTTTCGATGATTTCAAACATATCGCTTTTCTTTTAGTGGTAACTATATGTCAACATTACTCGCACTCATCATACCAGTGATAATGTTACCGCTATGAGTCTCTCGGTGTATGCTTTGTGACAATGTGACACAGTCTTCATTCTGTACTTGTACAGCGACTTAACCCCTTCCCTGCCACTGTATCACGCTGTACGCACATTTCTCATTCTGAAATCTTGGTTCATTCAACGACCAAAAGCCAACACCGTCTAAGAAATGTGGATACAAACTGGTCTCGGCAAGAGGCATAGATCCTCATGAGCCCCCGCAGTCGCGGGGGCTCTTGAGGATCTATGTCTCTTGCAGTTGGATCGTGTTCCCATTTTTCTCGGCGGTCAAGGGGTTAAATGTACTAATATGTCCATGGCCTGCCCCAAAGCGTAGAGACGACAGACACAACAGAGGTCCCTCGCTCTGACACCCAAGACAAAGATGGTGCTGATGCTGCTCTCAGCTTTGGAGCCGGGGTCGGTGTTGGCGTTGTGGTGGGCGTAGCGTGCACTGTGGGGGTGGGAGCGGTGACTGTTGTACTGTGGAGACGCAAGGCCAGCATGTCAAACAACACGGGTATGGTCCTGTAGTGACCTCGTGTCTGTACTGACGACACCGCGTGGCGGAAAAGGCGCCTTACAACGTCACTACATAACTAACTACCTAACAACGCCCTTTTATCTGTCGAGAGGTATGGTCACGCATGTTTAAGGTGATATGTAAGCTGGTTATCGGGTGTTGCTAGTGTGGGGGCGTGGATTTCACTAATTGCAAGCATGTTTTAATTGTATTGATGGTTTTGTTGACTCGCAACCGAACATTGTGGTGGTCCATGTTTGGAATGGTTTTTAAAAATTCAATCATTTTAAAATGAGAGGTCAGCCTTGAGAAAAGTTTATTTTTATGCTTTTAACACTGCCCCACCCTTCTAACAGCAATTACAAGTTGAGAGAAATGTAACGTGAAATGATAGTCTAAGAAAAATGCTCTTGTTGAATATGCGCCTAGTATATTTGCTCGTGATGTAGGGATAAATAACATGTCTCGTTCCTCGTGCAGGTTTAGCAACACCGCCAGTCACCAGCATGTAAGGAAATATTACAACATTGTGTGTGTGTGTGTGTGTGTGTGTGTGTGTGTGCGTGCGTGCGTGCGTGCGTGCGTGCGTGCGTGTGTGTGTGTGTGTGTGTGTGTGTGTGTGTGTGTGTGTGTGTGTGTGTGTGTGTGTGTGTGTGTGTGTGTGTGTGTGTGGAGTCTGAACTCTCTTGTCCCTTTGTATACTTTACTCGTGCTTCACGATTGTAAATTCAAGACGTTGAGCACGTAGAACGATTTTTAGTGTGTTAATCTAACTGTTGCATGACGGTCATTGTGTTTTACGATATCACATGTGTTTATCTATGCTGCTGAAAATTAAAAAAAAAAAATACCCAACCAACCAACCAACTAATTAACCAAGCGACCATGCAGCCAAGCAACCACCCAACCAACCCACAAACGAACGGAAAAACCTTACTTTCTATGTAAGCACAAAATGAGCAAATATCGTTACGTAGTTACGCGTCTTGTCCGCTTAGTGATGTTGTCAGCAGCAGTGAAGTCATGTTAATGAAGTCACTGTGTGTGTGTGTGTGTGTGTGTGTGTGTGTGTGTGTGTGTGTGTGTGTGTGTGTGTGTGTGTGTGTGTGTGTGTGTGTGTGTGTGTGTGTGTGTGTGTAGCCATGAAGCCACGACAGAACAAGCCAAGGAACCAGGGGATTACTCAGGTAACGCATGACGCTCTTACTGTGCTGTAGACAGATTTCGCCATGGCTACAAAGGCCTAACAAATAGCTACCCAATGCGCAAAAGGTCATTAGGCCCACGTCGGCCGCCGTTGGCCCGCGCACGGACATGCGCGGGCCAACGGCGGCTGACGTCGGCCCGATAGCATTTTGCGCATTGGGTAGAGGTTAAATCCCTAAATGGAGGAAGGACCAGGAGTATCCCTTTAGTCCTCGTCTCCAATACTTTCGGAGTAAACATCATACGGATAATATTCTTTACTGCTTTATTTTTTTAAGCTAGACGCTCATCGCCTGTTCTCTCACTCTTCATCCATCACTCTTTCCGCCTCGTTGTTTAATTCTTACATTACAGTAATGATAGATCTTTTTAAACGTTCTGTTCTTTGTTTTTCTTGATGGTTCCAGAATCAGTGAGCGCCGGCCCGTACGAGGCATTACGTCTTGAGGACGTGGGACAGAGGAGTTTGTATGAAGATCTACACAAGCAGACAGGTGTGCTTTGACACGAGCAGCAGAACAGAGGTATTTTAGTTCCATCACCATTTTAAAGCAGATGTAAAATTAACCCTTTCATTCCAAGAAAACAAGTAATAAACGCTATCGGAATGGAGAGGGAGGGAAGAGGGGGAGAGGGGGGGGGGCTTGATGAACGGCAGCGGTACATGCATCACCACTGACTGGAAACGCTCTATAGATGTTTATTGTTTTCTGTACAGCCAGTGAGATCCTTGGCAAACACCGATAAGCAAATAAACCTTGGGTTACAGCTGACATCTTTGTTCTATGTGACAAGCGTCGAGTATTAAGGAAAAATAAACCAGAGGTAGAAGGAGCTAAACAATGCAGGGAAATTAACCAGGATATCAAGAAAAGCATGAAAAAGATCAGTGTAAACACATAGAAGTAAATCTGAACAAAAATAATAGCAAAAAAGCATACCAGCTGGTGAAAGTCCTGACCAGTGTAAAACAAGGACGCTCCTCTATCATTCAAGATAGGGAAGGGAACTGTCTTACGGAAGACCAAGACATACTGAACAGATGGACAGAGTACTGCTCAGATCTGTACAACCACCGAGCGAAAGGGGACCCAGGCATACTTGTCAACCCACCCGTGACCAACAATGGCAACTATCCCATCCTCCGAGAAGAAGTAGAGGCTGCAGTGAAATCGCTGAAAAAAGAGAAGGCAGCAGCAGCAGACAACACCCCTGCAGAGCAGTCCAAGAAGGGGGAGAAGACAAGATAAGCGCCTTAATAACAATCTGCAATAAGATCTGGCAGTCAGGGGATTGGCCCACACCATGGACCCAATCACTTATAATAACTCTCCCCCAAAAGGGCAACTTACATCAATGCCAGAATTATCGCACGATCAGTCTTATATGCCACCCAGGCAAAGTCATGTTAAAGATCCTGCTGAACAGGCTGAAGCCACAGGCAGAGGAAATCATAGCTGAGGAACAGGCAGGCTTCAGACCAGGGCGCAGCACAACTGAGCAGATCTTCAACCTGAGAGTTCTATGTGAGAGGTACCTCCAGCACCAGCAAGATCTCTATCATGTCTTTGTGGATTTTAGGAAAGCGTTTGACAGGGTGTGGCATGCAGCCCTTTGGTCCACAATGAAGCTATACAGCATTAATGCCAACCTGATCAAAGTCGTAGCAAACCTTTACAACAAGGCCAATAGCGCAGTCTGCTTCAACGGCAAAATAAGAAACTGGTTTAGGACTACAGTCGGAGTCAGACAAGGGTGCTTGCTCTCACCTACTCTTTTCAACATCTTCCTGGAAAGAATCACGACAGACGCTCTGAAAGATCATGAAGGAATTGTCAGTATTGGAGGCAGAACAATCACGAACTTGCGCTTTGCGGACGACATTGATGACCTTGCAGGAACAGAGAAGGAGCTAGCTCAGCTGGTGGAAAAGCTGGACAGTACAGCCATTGCGTACGGGATGGACATCAGTGCAGAGAAGACCAAACTGATGACCAATAACACCAGTGGCATTGGCACTGACATCATGATTGGAAGCCAAAAACTAGAAACCCTTATAAATTCAAATACTTAGGAGCCATTGTGACAGATGATGGATCAAAACCAGAAATACCGTCCAGGATTGCGCAGACAACAACAGCACTGACAAGATTGAAGACCATATGGAAGGACAGAAACATCACACTCTGCTCCAAGATTAGACTGATGCGCTCCTTAGTCATCTCAGTGTTTTTGTATGCCTGCGAATCATGGACCCTCACAGCAGACCTTGAAAGGAGGATACAAGCCACTGAAATGTGATGTTTTCGAAGGCTGCTTTGCATTTCACACAGAGATCACGTCATAAACGTGGAAGTTGGAAGCAGAATCAGGCAAGCCATCGGGCCCTATGAAGACCTATTAGCCATTGTCAAAAAAAAACGCAAACTAAAGTGGTATGGGCATGTCACGCGTTCAGCAGGGCTTGCCAAAACAATCCTGCAAGGCACTGTGCAAGGAGGACGAAGGAGAGGAAGACAGAGAAAAGATGGGAGGACAATATCTCAGAGTGGACAGGACTGAAGCTGGGCGATACGCTAAGAATGGCAGAGAACATAGAGGAATGGAGGGAGCTGGTTGCCAAGTCATCAGTGGTGCCCCAACGGTCGGCAAGACTACGGGATATAGATAGAATAGATAGTACAGATCACTGTCGACTTCTAACATAACTGTCACAGTTCACCCCTTGAGTGCTACTGCCGACACCGCTCGGGTCTTTTCTGCCGAATGATCTCGTGAGTAGCAGTTAATGAGTTAACCCATTCAGCCCTGATGCAAAACAGCAGGAGATGGATCGACCATGATAATTCAAGGGTAGTGCCAGATAATATTTGCGCCGACCGGCGCCAAGCTAATCTGGCACTACCTTTGAATTATCATGGTCGATCCATCTCCTGCAACTTGTACATATTCGTTATACTTCGCTTCTAGAATTTGATAAATACGGGCGTGGGATTGAATGAGTTAAACGTCGATAATTCTTTTTCTTTCAGGTGCGAGTGGCTGTGACGTGAGATTCAGGTGCTTGTGGCCGTGAGATACACCAGTAGTAGAAAAGTAACGGCGGGGGACAGTCGAGCGCGTACGGACACGTTTGAGAACACGCAGCGCTACAATATTAACATGTATGTGCTGGTCTGTGATTTTGGACCTACAACGCTAGTCCATAATGTCCTAAATCACTGACCTACGCACTTCTAACGACACGTACAAAAGATCAGGTCGTGTTCTGACACACTAACGCCTCACTGCGTGTGCGCACGGCGCCTAGGTCATGTCTAGCCTACTTCAGTTTTGGATTACGGCCATGCAGGAGCTGAACATAACAATATTCTTGAGGTGAGGACAACTATTTCACAGCTGCCTCTGAACTCGGACAGATTACAAGGAGACCGCGCAGACAAAATCTATGTGCAAACCACACAATGCTGCAGATTCATGAACTCTGTTTAACATAACTGATCCAGACCAAAATAGTGCCAGCCAAGCGATGCGGAGGAAGAAAGACACACGCTTTAAACAGAAACTTATCTATAACACATTTTATAATTATTCCGGTATTAAATCCGAAATATTAATAAACGTGTTGTATATAATAAAATATAATCATAAAAATAGTTGTTATTTTCATTTTAATCCTTTTCAAAATAGACATACAAACACGTACACAATTTGCTACTTATCTTTTCGTTATCAAGAGTGTCTGGTTCCTCTTTGAAATGTGTTCGCTCTTCTCGCGGAAAACAACTATGCCAATTACCACCAGGTATTGATGAAAACATACACTCTGCAGTGGACACGATCAGTGCGCGTCTTTTCTGTGCTGCCTGATGTTGACACATGTTCTGATGCATATTAATTTCCACTCAGTGTTTATGGCATTAATTACTTTTTTTTAGTTGGAAGATAATTATTAAAGTAAGGGGAATTTCAATTACGTTAGCATAAAATGTTAATATGCGTGTATTACTGGATATGGTTGTGCATTTTGACCTTGTGTGTGTGTTGGCGTGTCTGTGTAAGTGTGTCTGTGTATGTGTGTGTGTGTGTGTGTGTGTGTGTGTGTGTGTGTGTGTGTGTGTGTGTGTGTGTGTGTGTGTGTGTGTGTGTGTGTGTGTGTGATTAAAGATATAGCGTGTGTTACAGAGAGAAAAAGAGAGGGGGGGGGGAGGGGGGAGAGCGAGGTATTTTTTTTTTTTTTTTTTTGTTGGGGGGAAGGGGATATTATTGAATGATGTTTTAATCGTGTCGTTAAACACGCATACACGCGCGCGCGCGTACACACACACACACACACACACACACACACACACACACACACCACACACACACACACACACACACACACACACACGCACACGCACGCACACACGCGCACACACACACACGCGAGACAGAGAGAGAACTGAATTCCCAGCTTGAACAGGAGCTACTCCTAAATCAGAATCAGATCAAAGATTGTAGGCTGAGCCCCTTTACAGTAAGGAAAGACCCTTTATAGTAAGGTCTAAACGGACCGTTTCTCCGGATCGTCCCGTTCACAGCAACATGCGACCACGTCGCAGTGTCAAACTGTGGATGTCAGTGTGACAACTCCCTGCGAGCAAGTGGCGTGTAGTCTCATCAGCCAAAGCGGCATTAGGGGCTCATGAGAATTATTATAACCTTCTTGCAGTTGGAGCGGCATACTTGAATCCACTGACTGTTTGAAGCCCGTGCAATGTTTGACCTATTTCTGTCCTAGGGACACACTCTTTTAGGAATTTCGATCTGAGAGTCTTTAACCAGCAGGAATCATCGCGACAAAAACCGCTAACGCCTGCCAAAGGGTTAATATGAGTAGAACGATCACACTGTGGTGTACTGAGCGCGCGGGTAAGGCCAGTGGAGTTATTGTAATACGATTGTGATTTGCGTCCTGGTACCTGCAGTTACGTACACACGTTCCAAACAAAGTTGAAATGCACGTTTAGGGTCGCCTCCACTCTCATTTTAAGCGGGGCCTATTCACAGTGAGTTATTAAATAACAACACACACAGAGTTTAAACAGGATATTAAGTGGTATCGCATTTGGAGTGTTAACGGGCACTGGACTGGAAGTGATGCTAAATGGCTTGGATCAAACGTTGCACTGCCCTGTTTGCCTTGATCTTGTATTTACCGAGCTTTGCAGAAGGTAAGTAACTGTATTGACGAGCAAAAGAAATGCGACATTTTTTGAATAAAAAATGTCGCATTTCTTTTTCTCCTTAGTATATGTACACGGTTGTGAGGGTATTGGTCAGACAGACAGACGGACAAAAGGGTTGGGCGCGTGTAAAGTCTGCTGTTGACAGTCGAAGGTTTTGTGCACACTGTGTCTTTACACCAGCACGACAACTTAGCAATGCAACAGATAAACCGTCAGAGGTGGACTCGAGCTGCGGCTTTGACCTTGCGTGACCTGCGATTACTTCCTCTATTGAACAGCGCTGAAAAGACCGGCAGGCTCTCTGCTGTCAAGTTCTGTTCAACACATTCGCGACGTGACGAATACGCAGCTTTTTGCCACGTATCCGGATACGTGCGATCTCGAATGAGTTAAATCCCGGTTTGTGCATGCACCGTGCACTGTGTCACTGTGTACCATGAACTGTGCAGCGCTTCTAGTAAAAGGTTCATGTTCTGTGCTGGTGTGTTTAGGCCAGCAATGTGTATTGCATGAATTACAATTATGGGATTCTCTCTCTCTCTCTCTCTCTCTCTCTCTCTCTCTCTCTCTCTCTCTCTCTCTCTCTCTCTCTCTCTCTCTCTCTCTCTCTCTCTCTCTCTCTCTCTCTCTCTCTCTCTCTTGGCGTGACTTCGCGAACGAAGATTCTATAGGGGTTGTCCACGACGTCTGCAGGCATGCTCGTGACTGCGGAGGCCAATCCGGGACATGCAGGTTCGACCGCAATGGCTGCAGAGGGAGGTCTGGCCAGGGTTCTGAGTTGCGGCATCTCTGTTTTTTTTTCTCCTGAGCCGCTTGTCTTTAAGGCCAGCTCTGCGAGAGTCCTCAAAGGAGACAGCTGCCTTGTAAATGGTGGAGCGCCAGGTGTCACGGTCCGCAGCAAGTGAAGACCACTGGCGGTGGTCGATTTGGCAGGCACTAAGTGACTTCTTGAGACAGTCTTTGTATCTCTTCTTTGGTGCCCCTCTGTCTCTGTGTCCAGTGGCGAGCTTGCCGAACACAGTGATCTTGGGTAGGCGATGATCCTCCATCCTGGAGACGTGCCCAGCCCAGCGGAGCTGTGTCCGCAGCAGCAAAGTCTCGATGCTCACAGTTTCTGCCTGTTCAAGGACCTCGACGTTTGTGACATAGTCACTCCAGTGAATGCCAAGGATTGTACGCAGGCAGCGCTGGTGGAAGCGTTCGAGGAGTCGTAGTTGGCTGCGGTAGAGGGCCCAGGACTCGGAACCATACAACAGGGTGGTGAGGACGACAGCTCTGTACACGCTGATCTTGGTGCCTGTTTTTAGCTGTTGATTATGCCACACGCGCTTGTATAGACGCCCGAAAGCGCTGTTTGCTTTTGCCAGCCTGCTGTCCAGTTCTTTGTCCAGCTTGGCGTCTGACGTGATGATGCAGCCAAGGTAGGTAAACAGGTGCACTGACTTCAGTTCAGACTCGCCGATGGTGATGTGGGGAGGGCGATGCTCTACCTTGGGTGCCGGCTGATGGAGAACCTCTGTCTTTTTCAGACTGACCTCGAGTCCAAAGAGCTGGGCAGCGTCTGCGAAGCAGGATGTGATGCACTGCAGGGCTCTCTGTGTGTGCAACGAGGGCAGCGTCGACAGCAAAGAGCAGCTCACGAATCAGTTGGTCTAGGGTTTTTGTGTGGGCCTGCAGACGTCTGAGGTTGAACAGGCTGCCATCGAGACGATACCTGATGTACACTGCATCGTCGTCGTCGAGGTCCACTGTGGCCTGCTTCAACATCATGCTAAATAGATGTGAAGAGGGTCGGTGCCAGCACACAGCCCTGCTTCACACCGTTGAGAATGGGGAATGGTTTTGAGAGGTCATTGTTGTGTCTGACCTGGCCTTGCTGGTCCTCGTGTAGCTGAACGATCATGCTGGTGTGTTTAGGCCAGCAATGTGTATTGCATGCATTACAGTTATGGGATTATAGTGTATTTAAAATCTTTTTACGTTCAAACTAACATGGATAGAAACCCTTTAGCTGTCGGTACCCTCACTTTCGTAGCGATGATTCCTACAGGAGTAATAAAGACAAAAGTCGCTGCAAACAGTCACAAGTTAATATATGACATCTTATGTTGGAATCATAACACATAGAACATGTGTATCAACTCTGGGCCGTACAGTGCAACTTTACAGATCAGCATACATAGCTTAACTCATTCGAAACGTTGCTGTGATTTGTTCACTAAAGAATCAATGTTTTTCTCCCATTTAAGATCGTTTGAGATGTTGGTGCCGAGAAACCTGAAACAATCAACAATTTCAACATGGCTACCATGAATAGTGAGGGGAACAATGTCACTTTTGATTTTCCTGAAATCTATGACAATTTCTTTTGTTTTAGGCACATTCAGGTCAAGGTTATTGCCAGAACATCAGCCAACAAGTTCATCTACTATCTCTCTGTATGCTGTTTTACTGTTGTTTAAAATAAAACCTTCAACAGTGGTGTCGTCAGTAAATTTAACTGTAAGGGAGTTATCATCCGTTGATGTACAATCACGGGTAAAAAGAGAGTATATCACAGGGGACAAAACACAACCTTGGGGTGCACCCGTGCTCAGTGTGACGGGCTTAGAAACGCGACTACATGAACCAGACCAGTGGTTACATCCACATGACTGTCGACTCCCTGGGTCTGAATGCTGACTGCACAGCCCAACTCTGACTACCTGAGTTCTACCTGACAAAAATTCGTTGATCCACTGGCATAGTGAACTGTCAAAACCTAGCTGGATCAGTTTCTCATAGAGATTTGTTGGCACAATAGTATTAAATGCGGAGCTGTAGTCATCAAATAATACCCTAACATAAGTGTTGGCCTTCTCAAGATGTTCCAGTGCACGATGCAGACCCAGGGATACGGCTTCCTCCACTGACCGATTCGCCCGATAGTCAAACTGGTAGGGATCTAAGGTGGGTTGGATAACAGTTTTAATGTCTTGCAGAACCAGACGCTCAAACGTTTTCATAATGACAGACGTAAGGGCAACAGGCCTGTAATCGTTAATGGAGGAAACTGTGGACTTTTTCGGGACGGGAATGATAACAGATTTTTTGAAGCATAGTGGAACTTTACAGATTCTGAGTGACCAGTTAAAGATGTCTGTGAAAACGTTTGAGAGCTGGCTAGCACAGTGACCGTCTAGGCTGGGCGAAATTTCACCCGGGCCTGCAGCTTTGCGGACATTCAACCTCTCAAGCATTTGCTTGACATCGTGTTCATAGACAACAAAAGGCTGAGTGCCCTCGTCACTGCGAGTATGCTGCACAGGGAGGTGGTCATTTTGCTTGTAAAATCTGCTGTAAACCATATTCAGTTTGTCTGGTAATGTGGGGTCTTGTGTTTCTGCTGGTTTAGATGCTTGCTTTTAGTTAGTAATTTTCTGTAAGCCTTGCCATAAGTCACGTGAGTTGTTTGTGGTCAGATTATTTTCAAGCTTACTACGGTAGCTCAGCTTAGCAGCTTTAAGACATAAGACATTTATTCACCAAGTAAAACGTTACAAGGATTTTTGTGTGACATGGCATCCTCACTTACTACACATGCATTCATCATGACGTACACTCAGTCGTCCTGTATACAGCACTAAGATAGATAAACACAATTTACACACATCAGTCCTATGTCACAATCATGGAATCACGTTGTTCCATGGATGGTGTAACGCACGCAGACTTGCCCACAGTCGTACGCACAGACTCTCACGCAACAGACGCATACACCGCCACTGACTCAGACGGGCGCATTCATGCGGTAAAACACAACACACGGGCTCTCTTTCTAAAGTAACCGTTATACACTATAAATGAAAAAAAATAACTTAAATACTTTAGGAAGGTTACAAAGTAAAGTAGATTTATAGCACTGTCAGGGGAGAGAAATGTGCATGATCGACCAGTGATCATAGATCTACTGTGGCCAAAGCACAAAAAAAAAAGATAGGAAAGAGAGGGGGCGCTAAAAAAGTGACTGAAAGCAATGCATATGGAAGCCCCCCCGAAGGGGGGCGTATCACATATCCCACTGTTCCAGCCACTCAGTGCATGGAAATTTAAATCTAGGTCCCCCAGAGGGGGGTCCAGATATTTAGCCGGTGTGGACAGCTGTTTCGGTCTTGGCGACCTCCTCAGCACACCATCGGCGATACTGGAGGAGGCAGGAATTTCTGCCTACCTGCAAAGACAACCACTTTTTACTGTGGTGTCTGCAAGGGCATACATTCCATGCCACCACCTAGAGCCAAATTTCCATGCACCCTAAAAGAGAACCTACCAAAAGGGGGGAAGGGGTTGCAGTCGATATTGTAGTAGTAAATGAAAAGAAAAGGGGAGACTGCCAGTGCTAATATTTTAGGAAGGTTACAAAGTAAAGTAGATTATAGCACTGTCAGGGGAGAGAAATGTGCATGATCGACCAGTGATCATAGATCTACTGTGGCCAAAGCACAAAAAAAAAAAGATAGGAAAGAGAGGGGGCGCTAAAAAAGTGACTGAAAGCAATGCATATGGAAGCCCCCCCGAAGGGGGGCGTATCACATATCCCACTGTTCCAGCCACTCAGTGCATGGAAATTTAAATCTAAATTTAAATTTAATTTTTTTTTTTAACTTAAATACTATCAAACTATATATACAAGGCTCTCTATCACACACTCAAATCACAGTATCTTTGCCAGGCTAGGTTTTAGTCTCTCAATGTCTCCAACCTGCTTGATGTTGTTGTCTGGCTACGTTGGTCCTTCTCACGTCTAGGCGTGAAAGTCCTTCGTCGTACGCGTATTGCCGTCCTGTCTCTTTGGGCACGGACGTCCTCGTCCTCGTACGGTACACTCAGTTCTCGCTTGGGCTTGGGTGTCTTGGTTCCCAGTCAGACTCACTCTTAGAAGAGCTGGAGGGATGACCTCACGTAGGTCCCACCTGCGACTCGACGTCTCGGCGTCTGTCTTCCACTCTTGTTACAAGAACTCTGAATAAACAATAAAAGTCCCAACGTAACACTTGCTAAACACACAACATATTGGATCAATGAGAAACGTCACGTAACCCGGCTGATACAAATACTCACACGTTCATTCACACACACACACACGTGCTTCATAAACTATTTTCGTATCACCCCCATATCTGTCACTATCTTGAAACAGACTATAGCCTAACTGACACTCTTGCTATACATTACTCTATACCCTGGAAAAGACTATGCTTACCCAACCACGTACTATCTTCATAGCGGTTTAGACATACACACTTCATATTCCTTTAGTCATCTAACGCGGTAAACAACTGTATACAAAAACATCGGTTACTTCACCGAATTCTAAACATACTATACCAAACCGGAACACCGCTATACAACCACATTAATCTTACCACGCATACTGTCTTTAACTAAACAACTATCAATACTAAGTTTATAGAAACATACCTGAAATCTAGGCTTCAGAGTCAGGGAATGCGGGCTAGGTAACTCGAACACAACCGTTCCATACGACAAGACAGCCCGCAATAACCAAACTAGACCTCTGACAGTCACAGCTTCCGCCTAGAACTCACTAAACAGAACTCACTAAAAAAAACCGTGCTAACCATGTCTTACAGATTTCACGTACGTCTAGTCCAACACGGACTTTCGGCAACAAACCGTTAACAAAAACCGTACCGTACTAATCCTCTTGTGCGAGCACTATGCATAAGCATAGAGCTTCATCACAGATGGTGATGAACTGAGTACAGCTTCTGGAAAGAAACTGCATCTGAATCGAGAGGTTCTGGCTTTTAAAGCACGAAACCGCCGGCCAGAGGGCAGAGGCTCGAAGAGATGATTGGCTGGGTGTGACAGATCGCGAACGATTTTTTCCTGCCTTCCGTTCCATACATGTTTTGAAGATGGAGGCGACATATGGAAAGTCGCAGCCAGCTATTTTGGAGGCAGTCTTAACAATGTGCTCGAGCTGGTTCTTTTCTGTTGCGGTTGTGCTGCCATACCAGACAGTGATAGAGAAGCACAAGGTGCTATCACCGCGCGGTAGAACTGTGCCATGATACCTCTTGACATACCGAGTTTCCGCAGCTGTCTCAGAAAGTGGAGACGCTGTTGGCACTTTTTCACAATGGCCGTAGTGTTATTGTCCCAACCCAGATCGCTCGAGATGATGGAGCCGAGAAATTTAAACGAGTCGACTTGTTCTATGGTTTCCCCATTGATGACAAGGGGCAGTATCGGGACTTTGATTTGACGAAAGTCAATCACCACCTCTTTTGTCTTTGAGACATTCAGTTCCAGGTCATTTTCGGAGCACCAGTCGACCATTCTCCGAACCTCATCTCGATACACAGTTTCGTCGGCATCAGACAACAGGCCTTCAAGGGTGGTATCATCGGAAAATTTCAAAATTTTCACAGACGGGGTTGCGGAGACACAGTCATTTGTGAACAGGGTAAAGAGAAGCGGAGAGAGAACGCATCCTTGTGGAGCGCCAGTGTTCAGTTTTACCGCGGCAGAGTGTGAATTGTAGAGTCTTACGACCTGAGGACGGTCCAGAAGAAAGTTAAGGATCCAGTGACATATGGAGGGGTGAACATTGAGGTGAACGAGTTTGTCGAAAAGCTTGTGAGGGATGATGGTGTTGAAAGCACTGGAATAGTCAATAAACAAGACTCTGGCATAGGTGCGTGGGGTCTCCAAGTGCTGCAAGATGAAATGCAGGCCCAGTGCGACTGCATCATCTACTGACCTGTTCGCTTGGTAGGCAAACTGGAGTGGGTCAAGCAATTGCCCCGTGGATACCCTCAGGTAGCGAAGAACAAGCCGCTCCAGGACTTTCATGGCAACAGACGTCAGTGCCACGGGGCGATAGTCGTTCAGCTGGGTGACCTTTGACTTCTTGGGAACAGGGACGATCACGGACGACTTGAAGCACCGCGGCACCGACATCTGCTGTAGAGAGATATTGAAGATATCGGTGAAGCCAGGAGCGAGCTGGTCAGCACAGAACTTCAAGGCAGCCGTAGACACGTGGTCGGGACCCGAGGCTTTCCTGGGATTCTGTCTCTGGAAGAGACGTTTTACCTCCGCCTCTCGAACGCTGAAGGGCGGCGTCAGAGTCGACGCGTCTCCAGGAAGCGGAGGACGGTATCCAGGAGTGGGATTCTTCTGGTCAAACCTGCTGTAAAACAGGTTCAGCCTGTCCAGGAGCTCCTGGTCCACGTCATCGTGAGTTGTTGCCCCCTGCTTGTAGCCGGTGGCCTGCTGCAAACCCCGCCACACCTCTCGCATGTTGTTGGAGGAGAACTGGTCTTCGATTTTCTTCCTGTAGGTCGCCTTCGCACTGCTGATCTCGCGACGCAGCGCAGCATTGGCCTTTCTGTACTGCTCCCCGTCGCCACTCTTGAAGGCCTCGTTCTTAGCGTCAAGTTTTACCTTGACTGAGCGGCTGAACCACGGCTTGTTATTGCCAAAGATGTGGACGGTCTTGGTCGGGACACAAGCCTCCTCACAGAAGCCTATGTACGACGTCACTGCATCTGTGTACTCGTCCAGGCTACTGCTCGCCTCTTTGAAAACGCCCCAGTCCGTCGCCTCCAGACACCCTTGCAGCGTCTCCGTCGCCTCCGTGGTCCATCTCCTGACCGTCTTCGTGACCAGGCTTCACAGCTTTCAGTCTCTGGCGATAGGTCGGAGTGAGCAGAACCATGGCATGGTCAGATTCGCCCAAGGGAGCCCTCGTAGTAGCACGGTAGGCAGACTTCAAAGTAGTGTAACAGTGATCAAGAGTGTTCTCTCCTCTAGTGGGGCAGTGCACATGCTGATAGTACCGAGGCAAAGTCTTGCGCAAGTTCGTTTGGTTGAAGTCGGCAGTGATTATGATAGCGCTATCAGGAAAGGCAGACTCAGCAGCAACAACGTGCCTAGTTAATTCATTGATAGCAGCGGTAGCGTTAGCGCCGGGTGGTATGTATACAGCGATGAGAACGCAGGAAGAAAATTCGCGTGGAGAGCAGAATGGCCTGCAGTTGATAGTCAGATGTTCAAGGAAGGGAGAGCACGACTGAGAGAATACTTCTTCGCTGTAAATCAATATTTTACCTTTTTGTATTGTTGTTTGCCACCTGATAAAAATGCATCGTCTTTAGCTTTAATTTTTAGTTTGATGGCACCATGAAACCAGGGCTTGTCATTCGGGTATTGCACGATAGCTGTGGTTGGAATACACTGGTTCTTACAAACTTTGATGTAATCTGTCACGGTCTCTGTGTATAAGTCAATGTCCGAAGCTGCATCCCTGAATATGCCCCAGTCCGTAGCCTCAAAACAGAAGCGAAGTGTCTCCGCCGCAGCATCCGTTTGTACACGTGGGCAGAAGTGAACGTGACAAAATAAGAGAAGGTATAAAAATGCAAGCACTGCAGAAAAAGCGACATGGTTAAGGTTATTACCATTGTGGAAGAAAATAGCATCTTCTGACAACAAACACACAGTGGCCTCTGGTACTCAAAGCCAATGTAACATTTAAACAAAAGCGAGCCACTTTAAATTGTAGAGGAGTCACTTTAAAACTAATGCAAATATGGTTAATTAATTAAGTCGAAAGATCCCTCTTTCTACTATGTTATTAACGTTAACTAAACGTTGGGAAAACGTTATGTAAACATTGTCTTTTCGGGATAAAGTGTCTTCATAACTGGAGCTCCGACCAATGTCGTTGTTGCGGCATCCGAGGCTCATCACAGATATAGCGTATCGGAGTTAACTGAACACAGCCTGCACAGGCTATTATTGCTTTAATAAAAGTAAATAAGAGAAATACTAATAATTGAAAATTTCAAAGCTAAAGAAGTTAGTTGTCGTTGTAATGGGTAGCCCGTCTTAAATATCGCCCGCCATAGCTCCTCAGGCACCTGAGCCGCGCTTGGACATCGTCCTTGACAGACGTCGCCAAAGCCACTGGTTCCGCTCCGTCGCAGAAGAGGATGGCGCCATAGGGATGTGGAGGATCGGGAGTTCCCGAGAGCCATCTCCCACATCCTTGGTGTTTTGGCGACGCGTGGTCTCCTCCATCGCTGGTAGGAGAAGCCGACCTCCTTCCAGCGCCAGGAGCATCTGAGTCACTGATGCTTGCATATGGTCGAGGCGCCGCTCCCACCAGATGTGTACTGTAACGTCGTTGGGTATTATGGGGCCCTGGTTCGGGAGGTGGGTGGACAAGCCCGACCTTGGGGGAAAGCTTTAATGTCTGGTCCAAAGAGTCCAGCGCAGCGCGGCGCGACGCCTGTCCCGTTTAAACCGCGACTGGTATCCTTGAGCCACTGCTCCATAACCATCAAGATCGGCCTGCCACTGTACGCCTCAGGGTGTGCCCGCTGTAAATGGCGCACTTAGTTCTTCTGGCTCTTGAATTTGGCCTGACAATATTTACATATCACCGCTGGAGCCATATTGAACCTGTAACAATTAGATGTGAAACACAACGTAATTTGACAATCTCCAGTGTTTTCCCTTCTTTTGTGTTGCGGGTCCTGTAACTGTAAGGACCTTAATTCGGTAGGAGTCCAACGAATAAACCAGTGTTCAGGGAAATTCTCCTTAGTTATTTTATTTTGTACGTCGTGGGCTTGATCAAGACCCACTGACTCTGGATGATGCGCCCCCAACTGGTTGTCACCAGATTGGTAACCATCTCCAGACTCGTCCCGTCTGCATCCGAGGGACTAGGAGGACATGGAATATTAGAAGGGACTTCATTCCCCAACAAGCCCCCTTCAGGATTACTCCTGACACTTACACCCCTTGCACTTGAATCCGTCTGTTGCTTCGACCTTGAGATTGAGTCACACGCTCTGATCTAGAAATACACTCCCCTTCTGAGTCTACTCAAGCGATTCCTTGGCGGGTAACTGCACCTTCCACCTCGGATTGGTTACTATCGCCTGCCCCAGCTATCAGTGCCGTTGTTCTAGACCGTGTGAGCATCTCCCACTCTTGAGTTTCTAGGTCAACTGTGCCCTCCGGATCATTAGAAGTGGAAGATGTACCCGCTTCCTCTGTGGTGGTAGTCTCCTTATCCCCCACATTTGTACTTCTATTTTCTATAGCACCTCCTCCCCCCCCCACCCCCCCACCCCCGACTTTAACTTTTTCGCTTCAGATCGAGTGACCACCCTAAACGGGTTCTCGCAACAATCACTGCACTCTTCCATGTGACACTTTCTGTACGGTACACGTGACATCGCGTCCGCGTTACCATGACTAACACTCTTCCAGTGTTCTATGTCAAAAGCGTATGCGTCTAGTGTGGCAATCCACCTGGCCACAATAACCTCTGGTTGTTTAAAGGTTCGCAACCACCTGAGCGACCCATGATCAGTCCTGAGCAAGAAATGGTTTCCCCAGAGGAAGTGCCTAAAGCTCTGGACAAAATACTCTACTGCGTACAACTCCGAGTACGTGACGCAGCATCGTCTCCTACTCCGAGGAAATGTCTTGCTTGCGTAAGCTATGACCTTTTCGAACCCGTCTTTTCACTGAGATAGGACAGCCCCAATTGCATCAGCACTGGCATCTGTGTCTAAAATAAACGTTCTATTGGATCAAGGTATGCCAGGGGGACACTAATTTTTGTTTCAGAGTCTCGAAAGCAGCCTGACAATTTTCATCCCACACAAACGGCTGTCCTTTTCTCGTAAGATTGTGCGTGGTTTTGCTATACCAGCGATGTTTTTGATGTGTCGTTTGTAGTATGGTGGGGCTAGCCCCAAGATTCCCATAATTTTCTTTAGGTTTCTAGGGAACGGCCATGACCTTCTCTTGGCTACACGAAATTCCTTGGTCAAGTCCCATTGTGACCCAAGTACTCTTCAGACTTCTGGAGTAGGGAACACTTGCTTGGTTTGATTTTCAAGTTAACCTCCGTAGGATGAGCTCTAAATTTTCCATCGCTTCTTTTTTTGTTCTAGTCTTAACTATCAGATCGTCAACGTACACTAGGACTCCTGACCTGTGAGCGGTGGGGATCAGTCAGGCTCCATCACCTCGTCACCTATATGAAGGCCCTCATCGATGCAGTGTAGAGAGTGGAGACTGGACAAAAAAAAAATGTTAGGGCAGGTGAAAGAGACATAATGACATAATGAGATTTGTCGGCCAGCCCCCAATTACCGCGCTGATTTTTAAATCATTGCTATTTTAAACATCACCACCTCACTCTCGTCATACCCTGCCTCAACTCACACCACAAGTGTACTTTGAGAGATTAATTAAAAAAACAAACAAACAAACAAACAAATAAAAAACAACATAAAGACTGGCGCGCTACGGTTGAAAAATCAATCATTGTGCGCCTGCGCCGTACACCAGCCATACAATATTTTCTCTCCCTGATAAGGTTCATTTCCATAATCCATTATTACAAAAAAAAAGTATTTTTCACTCACGGCAGTCTGTGAAAACTGTTTGTGCATCGCGTTCATCGCCTCGCATAATTTCTAAATCAGTGTTCTCAATAGCCTAACCGACCGTGGGTAGGGCATTATTCAAAAGCGCGCGATCGGCTTTCATTATATAACATTTTCATTTGTGTCGTATTGATCCAAAAGCCGGATAATGAGAGATTGATTGTCAATAACCTAGCAGATAGGCCCGTGCATTATCGTATAAAATAATAATAATAATAATAATAATAATAATAATAATAATAATAATAATAATAATAATAATAATAATAATAATAATAATAATAATAATAATAATAATAATAATAATAACAACGGTACTTATAATGCGCTTATCTTATAATACTTATAACTCTAAGCGCGCACTCACAACTCCCGCACACATGCGCACGCTTTTGACAATGACTCACGTACCACAAATACATTACGACAGTCAGCTTTGGGGGGGGGGGGGGGGGGGGGGGAGTGTGCTGATGTTATAGTGCTATAACTGTTGAAAGAGGTGAGTTTTGGGGGCGGACTGGAAGGAGGAGAGAGTGTGTTTCTGACGGAAAGAGAGTGTCAGAGTGTTCCGGGTTGCTGGACCGTAGACGGAGAAGGAGCGGGGGTTGAAAGTGCTGAGTTTGGTGCGGGGGAGGTGGAGGCAGAGAGGGGTGGAGGCGGAGCGGAGGGAGCGGGAAGGAGTGTAGGGTGAAGTAAGTTGGAGAGATAGCCAGGAGCGTAGTTTTTAAGGGCTTTGCAGCAGAGAGACTGAATCTTGTATTGGATGCGTTGGGGGATGGAGAGCCAGTGAATGAGATTGAGCAGGGGCGTGATGTGGTCGGATTTCTTTTTTCTGAGGACGAGGCGGGCAGCATTGTTCTGGACGCGCTGGAGAGTGAAAGTGGTGGACTGAGGGAGGCCGTAACATGGCACGCCAATGGAATGGCAGATCCACTCGTATAATTATAATTACAAAATATCTTTTTACCTGTGAAAAACGAAAATTGTCACCTGGGTTTGTACCTAAAACTGCACACCTGTGCGGGTAAAATACCAGGCTATTGTTACGATTGTGGTTGTGTTATCCTGTGAGAGCGTACATGTGTTATTTGTAGGTAACGATATGTTGTTTATTTGAGCTATCACGGTTATAATTCACGTGCTTTTTTAGTAAGATTTTCTTTTGTTCGTGAGTAGAGCTGATTTCGTTTTGTTAAGTTTAGTCCGGAACGTTGTAGAAGGGTCGCAGTGTCTAGTGGCCTCGTAAGTGTCACGTCGGTTAGTTGACATCGCTACATTTTTCGCTACTTTTTGTTTTCCTGTGCGCGTGTAGTGAGCAGCTTTTATTTCGTTTGGTGAATGTTCTCATGCTAGAATTTAGAGCTGAAGTGAGCAGCCGTGTTTTTGTAGCCTGATATATTGTTTCTGGAAAGTTTATGTTAATGAGCTTCGGCTGCGTGTTTCGTTCTGGTTGTTTGAGTTCATGATTTCCGTAGAAGATTTTAGATTTTGATAGTGTATATAAGGAGGGCGCTGGGAAAGCCCGTTAGTACATTGTCTTGCTTTGTCAGTTGTAGAGATACGCAGTTTGTTGCGAGAGACGCTGTGTATGAGAAACTTTGTGTCGCAGTGAGGACATCGCAGAAGAGACTTTGTATTCAGTAGTTTGTGCATTTAAAAGTGCATTATTGTGTGGATATCGCATCGCTGAATTAAATATTGTTGGAACTGTTACTCCAGTATTGTCTACATCCTTAAGCCACGTGTGACGGATTGCAGCTGAACGAGGTTTACTTTAAAGAACTCTACGTGTGTGTGTCTAGTGTGTTTATCATACTTCGACTACAACTCCACCACGTAACATTTTGGCGACCCCGACGAGACCTCTTCAGTTGGTTCAGTGGAAAGGGTAGCAGGAGAAAACAGCTAGCAGTGAAAAGCAGCGATGGCGACATCGGAGATGGAGATATTCCTGAAAATTGGAAAGGAATGTGGAGTCGAAGGAGCTCAACTCCTCGAGTTTGTAAAGGAGAGAGAGGAGAAAGAAGAAAAGAGACGAGAGAGAGAAGAAAAGGAGAGACTGGAAAGAGAAGAAAGAGCCAAAGAACGTGAAATCAGGAGACTCGAAATCCAAGCAGAAGAAGCAGAGAAACAGCGAAGAGAGGCAGAGAAACAACGAGAAGAGGAGCGAGAAGAGGCGGAGAGGCAACGTCAACACGAAATTCATCTGAAGCAGATGGCGATAGAGGCACAGAGCCAGAGAACTAATGAAGCAACAGCATTAGCGAGCAGAGAACAAACAGCACGTGCGCCAAAACTTCCACCTTTCATTGAAAATTCAGATAAGATGGACGCTTATCTGGAGCGATTCGAGCGCTTCGCAACTAGCAACAATTGGAAACAAGAGACTTGGCCTATTAAACTGAGCGCACTTCTAACTGGCAAAGCGCTTGAATTTTACACCCGCTTATCAAGAGAAGAAGCCGAAGATTATACTCAGTTGAAAGCCGCCCTGTTGAGACAGTACGACTTCACTGAAGAGGGTTATAAGCGACGATTTCGGAACTGCACGCCTGAAGATGGAGAAACACCCGGCCTATTCATTGAGAGAATCAGAAGCTACCTGGAGAAATGGATAGAGCTGGCTGGCCTAAACAGATAGTACCAAGATCTGTGCGACCTCATCATCAAAGAACAAGTTTTCAGCGCATGTTCTAAGGACCTGGCCGCCCACCTCAGAGAGCAAAAAGACCAGTCACTAAAGGCCCTGGCCGACTTCGCTCATAGATACCTTGACGCTCACAACATGAAGTTCGGGTCCAGTAAGCCACAGCGTGTGTCTGCACCAGCAGAGGAAATCCACAATGTCAGAGACACCCCGAGATACAAGCCGGTGGAGAACCTGACATGTTTTCTCTGTGGAAAGAAAGGCCACAAGGCGATACGGTGTCCTTCTAAAGACATTCTCCGAGGCGACAACATCAGAAGATCCAACCAAGATCGTGGGATAGCAGGCAGAAGCAGTACCACGTCTCAACACAGAGCTGCCGCTGTATTAGCCAATGATGTGACGTCATCCAATGACTTTGAGTCTAGAGAAAAGCGAGCGACACCAGAACTGATTGAATCTTTCAGAAAGAATGGACGCATCCCAGTAGTAGATGGGACTACATTTTTACCAGTCTCAAACATTGCGCTGCCTGAGAATGAAGTGCCGAACATGCCGGTGGTGTCAGGATTCGTCGGCGACACACCAGTGAGAGTGTTGAGAGATACTGGTTGTAGCTGCATCATCGTGAGAGAGGACCTAGTAGCTGAAGACCAGAAGCTACAGGAGTGGACCACCCTCATTTTGGCTGACGGAACTGTAAGGATTATCCCCCTTGCCAAAGTCAGTGTCGACACCCCATACTTGACAGGAGAGGTGAAGGCGTTGTGCGTGAAGACGCCAGTCTACGACCTCATCATCGAAAACATTGATGGTGCCAGAAACGCAGACGATCCAGATCCAGAGTGGAGACCTGAAATATGTTCTGTTACCACGAGAAGTCAAGCAAAGAAGAGTCACCAGACCATCCCTCTAAAAGTGGCGGACAACACGGAAGCAGCTGTCGTGAATAGGGACAGGCTGGTGGAGCTACAGAGAGGTCAAGACAAACAAAAATTGGCGGAATCCGTGCGTCTTGCTGATGACGAAAGACTAGACGACGAGAACCTATTTGACCTTAATGAACTCCGACATAAAGAGGATGTAAAAGATATCCAGTTCGGTCAGAATCTGACCCAGACTCCACGTGAAGAACTGCGCGTCCTGACTCAAGAGTTCGAGCATCGGTTTACACCTGACCCAGGGACAACAGACACCAACCAGCCCGAGGTTAATCTAACATCCGACATTCCCGTTCGCGACGAGTCGTGTCATATGTTTCGCTACACGAGTAAAGGACCGAGAAAGAATGTTCGAGAGACGCCGGACCTGAGAGTCGACAGGGATGCCAGATCGCCAATTGTTATCGCGAAGGAACAAGAGAGATCCAATTTGGTGTGTATGAACTGTGACACTTTTCCTGAGCCCACGGTGAGAGAAAGGAAGTATGAGTCCCGATAGACAATGAATTCAATAGAGCCGCATCAGTCATTAATTTACATCATTTTTTAATATCAAAATTTTGACCCCAATTTTACCCCCGTTAATTCTGAATCAACCCTTTGATTTTAAAAACTGACAAGCATGACTGATGCGGCCTTATTAATCTGATTATCTATCGGGACTCATACTTCCTTTCTCTATAACTATTGTCTATGACAATACCTAATCATTTACCTGATCAAGTGATGCCAAGTGAAACTTAATACTTATTAACAAGTTGCAACTAACTTTTAGGAACCTGCAGAGGTAACCTTTAAGTGTGTTGCCATAAGAACTTATTAATTACTTACCCTAAGTTCTTACAAGTACTTACCCTAAGTTCTTACAAGTACTTACCCTAAGTTCTTACAACAACTTGACTTAAGTCACAACTTACTCGGTCAGATTTGTCAAGATACAAGGACAATAAAAAAACTTTTTTTTCTCAGTAATACTCAGGTGCTGGTGCTGATGGGGTTAAATAATCAGGCACAAGTGGTGTAAGTGGCATGGCATTTTTCTGTGAAGTGTATGACATTAATAAACGATTACCAAATCTGATTTTTATTTGTTTAAAAGATTGTGTAGTTTTTCTGTGGTTTCCTGAACACCGATCCTTTTTCCCTCTGCTAAAAAACTAGCCTTTAGTTCTTCAACATTCACGGGAGATTGACTACGCATTTTATTTTGTATTTCAGATTTCTGTTTCTTGTAATTATTCAAATCATCTTGGACGCGCTTAAATTCATCATCATCAATACAATTATCGTTTAATGCCTTACTGATAATAAGTTTCATACTGCTCAGCTTCGCACCAACAAGTGTACTCAATGCTTCATGTTTCTGTAATTTTGTGTGAAACCTCTTGTTCAAGGCTTCCAAACCAAAGCAAGCCAGGCATGTAGCAACGCTAACACCCTCAACTGCTATTCCAGCCAAACTTCCAATTCCTGTGGCGAACAGAACGATACCCCCTACAGAACATGAAGCTGAAACTGCACCAATAGCCATAGAAGTGTTTTGAACAGAATTAAATACTGACTTATACCTCCTTTTGCACCGTGAGTACTTAGCCTCTTCACTTTCCAAATATTTCAAAGCTTCTGTAATATTATTTAATCTGAATGCATCTGCCTGTAATGTTTTATCTGATGCAATTGGCACAGCTGTCACCTGTGTATCAGGCGCAAGTGTTGTTTTAGTCATCACATTTGTTTCAGTCGGCTCAAGCGTCGGTAGTTGCGGATAGAAGTTTACCATTTTTTTTATTGACAAATATTTTTTTTTATTTAATCAGCAATTACATTTTGCAACTCTTCAAAAGTATACAATTTGCTGGCATAATAAAATGCAACAAGATCAATGTGTTCAAGGTTTATGTAAGTTAGACGAACAAAAGTTGTTTTGTCAACCACCACCTTGACAGCGGGAATACTGCTTGAAACATTAATAACATCATTATTTTTTGTAATGGCAATAAAGACCTTTGATGATTCTGTTACTGTTTCATTCCATGTAAGTTTAATTCCTTGTGCTATATTTGCCTCTTTTGCAGAAGCAACAGATTTCATGATAATTTCAAATACTATTGTCACTTCTCTAGCCACGACTAAGCTTGCTGGCATAAACACAACAGAAGTATCTGATCTACCCTTTCTAGTTGTAAGAAGATACCGCCGTCTCTCATAATTTTCAACTTTCAGTTTTTCTCTGCTATTGTTGTCTGGGGCAAAACTTGGAACAAGGCTTAAAATAAGCGGCCCAGAATTAACAACCTTCCTAAACACTAAGGCACCTTCGTCATCAGTGTATACATAAGGACTAATAAATTCAATCTTTATGTCCCAGTCAATTGTGGGTGGTGGTGCCGGTACAGGTGAAACCACCCACTTACTAACTACATGTATTAAGTTGTAGGGCACATTATTTACAGGTGGAGTAGGTACAGTAACATCACGAAGCTGACCAAGTTTAGGAATCTGTCTTTCACCATCTTTCATGTCGACAATTACTTTCCTCTTGTACATACCAGTTGAATCAAGTTCAAAACCATATATTTCTCCAATTTCCCCTTCCTTCTCAAAATCCTGGACGTCTGCCAAATCTTTCAACTCTGTAACCGGACACGCAACTGGTATGATTCTCGGCTTTGGACCAAGGCCACTCATTTTTATAAACAAAAATAAAATTATTTAATTTCCAACACAACACTAAAATCATGCATAAGAACTGGTTTGTCATCCTGATTAGTTACAGATATACTCAGTGACTCGAAGAAACTAGAACCTAATTTCTTAAACTGCAAATTAGGAAATCTAACAACCACACTTTCACAATACGGAGCAGTTCCAGTTGGTAAGCATCTCAACAAAGTTGAAGGCTTTCCATTGTGAACATTCTCAGATGTGTTTAGTTCTTTCAAATAAACATTTAGTACTGTGTGTACTGACAAATTGACGGGGCGTTTTCCAGTTATTTTAAGTTTTTTTGTCTTCATTGTTATAATACCAGACATAGCTTCATCTAAATCATCTGATCTCCACCAATCTTCGTCAATATAAAATCCAAGTAAATATGCAAATCTATCTGAAATTTTTAACCAATCTTGTTTCAGAAATTCTAATGTAACAAGTAGGTTAGCTGGATTTAAAGTTGCTTTAATTTTAAATTTACTTTGAAACCATTCAGCTATAGTACAAAAGTCATAATACCCAGGTGGTATAGCTTCAGTCTTACCATCAAAAATTACTTTATTATATATATCATCTTCTACATTAAACCATTTTACTGTATAGAACATTTCATAGATAGCTGCAGCCTTGCTACCATCACGATTATCAATCCCATTAGTTAACCACACTGGTTTGCTTGTGTCAAGATTTGTTAAGGTAATAAACATTTTTATTATCTCATATAAAAAAGGATGGAATTTAAATCACCAACCATTACCACAACGAACGCATTTCAATTCAATGTGGATGCCAAATACAATGTCGCACCTACTTATGAACAGAAAATAATTCAATTAAACCAGCTTGATATTGCTGTGTCTGAACAAGATTTATTTCAAGTAAAAGTACCAAACCCATTTGATCATTACCTAAACCCTCCAATAACAGACGACTCAACTGCAAGAAAGTGGTCCTCAAGTCCACTACAGATGTTTCAAAACCAACTTAACTTTGCCATACTGTGTTCAACTACAGGCTGTGGTGTTTCATTTACAGACCATTTGAATCACTCAAACAAACTGATTAGGTCTGTCTACCGTTTCCATGTTTATTACCAGCTTAGACGTATACTGTCAGAACTTCATACACCACTGCCAACTGAGTCCAGTTTCAACAGGTTTAATAACCCTATGGATATGAAAGCGTTTGAACGCATTTGTAATGAATTTAACATAAGCACTAAGTATGACTTCACACAAAAACTTGATGATCACAAAGGCATGGGTACACTGTATTATGCTTTGAGTTACAGACAATACCCACAAGATTATTACCCTGGTTACACTTCATTCTCATCAAAATCTGAAGTCTGGATAGGATCAATAGAGCAGAAACAGTCAAACGCTTGGACCACATTTATTTTAGATAAATCTGACGGGTTTACTCAAGCGGGAGTCGAGCGCGTAAATGAGTCAATCAGAACATATGTCTGGTGTATACTAGGAGCACAATCACTAACAAAATCAAACATTTTGAATGGAAGTGGAAAATTTGAATCTCAAAAACAGTTTCTTGCAAATCTTGAAGATTCAATCAACTCAACAGTTGATCTCACATCAAGCATACAACGCTACCAAGACGTTTTAAGATATGCCAGATCAAAAGTTGACTTTGTAGTTGGTATCGGTTTATACATGTTACCATCTGACCTTCAACTGCAAATGGGTACAATAACAAATTATAATAATGAAATCATTGTTGCAGGTGTTGGTCAGAAATTAGGACTCAATCAATCTGTAAACTTGGGAGCCACAACCACACATGTTCAGTCATTAAAATCATTACAGACGGTAACACCCCCGGCCCCGGCCCCGACCCCGGCCACCACACCGGCACTCATACAAGTGGTAACCCCTACACCAACCCCTGACACACATGAGTCAGAAAGAACTGCATTGGTAATAGGTCTAACAGGATTAGGGGTTTTACTTCTTTATCTGTTTCATTAAATAACCCACCATCAACCCTCCTACTGTAACCAAAAAGACCCACACATGTTCTGCCATAAACCCTACTGCCTTTGCTGTAGTAGTAATCAGCCAACTGACAACAGTGCCAATTATGCCAGGCAAAGCGTCCACTGCTTTCAGAGCCAATTTCTTAAGCAAGTCTGATATGTGAGACAACTGTTTTTTTACCCATGACTGTAAATCTTTTGGGTCTGTTGGTGGTGCTGGAGGTGCCGGGGCTGGCGGTGTTGGACTACCACTGGGTCCACCACTGCCGGAGACAGCCAACACAACAGTACTGATAATAAATCCCAGAGCAGTAATTAAACTGGCAATAGTGATACCCTGTTCTCTGAAAAGTGTTTTCAGTCTCTCAGCCAAAGTTGTGTCTTCGTGAAGTATTTTTTGAATAGTTTCTCTAATCCTGTTAACTTGGGTTTTAAGTTTTTGTCTTCCAATACTAATTGTTTCTAACCTTCCTGATCTTTCTATCTGCAAATCATTTAATCTGTGTTGGATTCTTTCTTTCATTTATGTGTCAAGATTTCCATTGTCTGCGGTAGCCAGTTTCTCTTTTACACGTTCAATGTGTTTATCAAGCTCTCCCAGTTTGGCAACATTGTTTACCATCTCACCTCTTATCGTCTGCAGTGATTTATCCAATCCCATAATCTCCCTCATTGACAAAGGTGGGTCATCTATTGTTTTCATAGCGTCATTTATTTGTCCTTCAGTAAATGAGGTTTCTTGTATTACTGTGTTTGCTATTTCTGGTAGGCTTGTTACTGGTGCCATTTCAATCTCTTGCCCTGTTGGCAACTTTGTTTGCGTGTCGTGAAGAACACTAGCCAGTCTTGGCGTGACAGGAGACCCACCAATACCAAGTTGACGCAAGGCACCAACACCACCTTCATTTTTTATTGTACTTAAAGCCCTAAACCTACTAGGGTCTTTTTTGTTAGTCAATAGTACTTTTCCTTTGTCAACAGTATTTAAATATAAATGACCCTTGCCATCAAGTTCAAACTGGTTAGGGTCTATGTTGTCTGGGCGGCCACCAACATGATCATAAAACGAGTTCACTTTGGTTTCTAAAAGTTTGTGACGTAAACTGTAAATATTTCTTGTACCAGTCATATCTGCCATATCTGTCATATCTGTTGTATTACCAAAATCATACGTGTCATCCATTTCAAAATCTTCATGATTAAATCCTCCCGCTGCCATTGTTTTATTAATTTATTATTTTTTATTGTGCATAATAAAAATGACACAGTCTTACGGATCAAAGTTAGACCCATACAGAAAACTACGTGAGCCTCTGGGTGTTAAGGCCATTCGACAATCAATCGTCATCACAAACAATCCAAGTACCATAGACCAGAACCAAACACTTACAGTCAAGTTTCCAAACCTAGGTCCCAGTGACGTTATCGTTCCTGGCACTGCACGCCTTGCATTTAATATTGAACTATCATCAGACGCAGACGTAAACAGAACACTGGTTAACAATCTTGGTAGAGCAATTGTTAGAACTATTAAAGTAAAACTTGAAGGACAGGAAGTGTTTAGTCTTGACGACTCAGATGTGTTCTACTGTTACAAAGACCTTTGGCTCACAAGAGAAGAACGAGAAGATCGTATTTATCAAGGCATACAGCCAGATAATGTTGGTAAACTTCGAATCAATGCCGGAGACAAAACAACTACTGGGGTACCAAAGGAAGTTATTATAGCTGAAACATATGGAACTAGATTTTACATTCCACTTGAGTTTGAAATCCTCACAGCTCATTTGCCTTATTATCAAGGGGCACTGAA
>BTPG01000003.1:91044827-91262327 GCA_036245525.1 Semisulcospira habei
TTTTATGTGTCTTTATTATATGCTAGAATTTAGAGATGAAGTGAGCAGCCGTGTTTTTGTAGCCTGATATATTGTTTCTGGAAAGTTTATGTTAATGAGCTTCGGCTGCGTGTTTCGTTCTGGTTGTTTGAGTTCATGATTTTCGTAGAAGATTTTAGATTTTGATAGTGTATATAAGGAGGGCGCTGGGAAAGTCCGTTAGTACATTGTCTTGCTTTGTCAGTTGTAGAGATACGCAGTTTGTTGCGAGAGACGCTGTGTATGAGAAACTTTGTGTCGCAGTGAGGACATCGCAGAAGAGACTTTGTATTCAGTAGTTTGTGCATTTGAAAGTGCATTATTGTGTGGATATCGCATCGCTGAATTAAATATTGTTGGAACTGTTACTCCAGTATTGTCTACATCCTTAAGCCACGTGTGACGGATTGCAGCTGAACGATGTTTACTTTAAAGAACTCTACGTGTGTGTGTCTAGTGTATTTATCATACTTCGACTACAACTCCACCACGTAACAGCTATTAGGCTGTGATTTGCGTTGGCAATGTAACCGTTGAATGCTGGTTTATTCCAAAATTAAAACGATACCTCAACCATCGAAATCGGTGTAGATTTGGCTGAGATATTTGGATTAGAAAATGCCGAAAAATCATGAACAACAACATTCAAGCCATGGTAACCGGTTCTCAAACGATGACGTCATCGATTTATCTTGTCTGTTCTGTCCCCACATACAGAAGATGAGCACCACAATTTGTTCAGATGTCAGGCAAATGCCAGCAACAGGACGGACGAGTTTACCGGTGAGAGGTACGAAAAAACTAGAAGGTTGGAGTCATGATGTCTTCCGCCGCCCATCAGCATGATGGAAATGCGTTTAACTTTTGATTTGAATTGTTTTGTTATGTGTGTTTTAGTTGTATGTGTGTGCGTAGATTAATCTTTTTTAAATATAGTGAGATTCTGCATATATACATTTTTATTTTTGTAACGCGCTTAGAGCCCACTGTTCCTGGGGATTGAGCGCGATATAAATGCTTTTTATTATTATTATTATTATTATTATTATTATTATTATTATTATTATTATACGCAGGCTACGTGCTGCTTTCTCGCCAAAATATACCTCATTAGACGGATAGTGATGTAGCTCAGTATTGTCCTTGTCTTTGTACATATACAAATTGTCATCATAGTTTGTCTTGTGCACGAGTTACCTTCTGCTTACTGTCTGGTGTATTTGGTATCATTTGTATGTCATATTGTGGTTGTTATAGGCTAGTGGCCTTTTCGACACAGCAAACTTTCGAATTCGTATTCGTATTCGTGGATAAAGTCAACCTCACTTCACACAAATTATAGCAAAACTGAAATTGCACATTAAAAGTGTAGTTTTGTCATCATTTTTCTCTCAAATCTAGATGTTTTGAAACCAATGACGCGTGTGCACTGTGCCCTTCATAGAGCTCATTGACGCATTGGCAAATCTGCCAGGCTTTTTCAATAGGAGATATTTTATAAGTTGTTTGTCGCATAGGTTCGCTGCACGAACCCTTGTAGGCTTTCGAGAGGTCAAAGGATCTATTGTACTGCTTCGGCCTTCGGGGTACAATAGTTTCTCTGACCTCCCGAAGGTCTATTCGGGTCCTGCTACCAATTACGTATTTGTTTTCATTATTTTCGTAAAAGAAACCAAGAAGAAATATTTCGGTCTGGTCAACGCCAGACATGACTGACGTAAAAAAAAATATTATAAGTTATTGATAGTAAGGGTTTGCTACACGTACCCTTGTAGCCCTGAGGGAGGACAAAAGAACCATTGTGCCTCGAAGGCCGAAGGCATGAGGGGAACAATGGTTCCTTTGACCTGCAGAAGGTCTACAAGGGTGCCTGCAGCAAGCCCTTTCTACCAATAACGTATTTCTTTTTATTCCTCCGCTATTTCTGTAAAATAAATAAAAAATAAATCTTCTAACCTGGATCACGTCAGACATGACTGACGTCAAAGGAGTTGTCATGTATACATTATAGAGTTATGGCGTAATTTAAAATATTTCATGATGCTGCCGTCTCCAGTAGTGTGCTTGTTGTTTCGAACAACACTAAGTAACTTTGTACTTTAGAACGTTTCGGTGATCTTTTATAGAACAAAACTGGTACCCGAGACGCGTCAGAAAAGGGATTGGTTGTGCGACGTAGAGATGAAAACTACCACGTATACCTAATAGACTTATGTGCCTGTTGTTTCGAACAACTCCAAGTAAATTATGTACTTTAGAACATTACGACAGCTCGCAAGTAAAAGGGACTTTGTGGGTTATGGCTCTCAGAAGAGAAAATAGAAATGCGGGATACAAGAGGGAATAGTTTGGGGGGGGGGGGGAGGAGGGGTTGTTTTCAAGCTGCCACCAATGGAACTTCGTTAGAGCATCTTATATTATATTTGACTTTGGAGGGGATGGGATGGGACGGGAACCCTTGTAGCCCTACCCCACCCCCCTCCCCCTCATCTGCCCCATGTTGACTAGTGTACTAACAACCATTCTGAAACAACCGCCAAACGCGTACAGTAATTCACAATTTGAACGAATGACAAACCTTTTCCGAGTAAATCGTGCGCTATGTTGATGTTCGTTTAAGAGCTGTTCTTAATTGGACGAACTTCTGGTCAGCAAACCTAGATCGGAGAAGATCGGCGATCTTTTGGTTTGTTTCTTAATTGAGGTTGATCGAACCTAGGCGAACTTCAGCAAACCAGGTTTGCCATGGTTCTCTTCCTTAACTGAAGTGCTTGATTTGGCGTACTTACTGGTTCAAAATGGTTGCCGCTATGCCGCTTCGCGATTTGAACGATGTTTGTTTTTGTACTCCTTGCAGTAGCGACACCACAAGCAGCGTTGCGCCTCCCACAAATCAATAAAAAAAATAGGTCTTGTTCTTCGCACGAGTAAAATATCGCCGTCCGCCATATTTGTTTGTATCGGTGACTGTCTTCTTATCTCCAACGCAGAAGAGGGTAACAGTTTTGACCAATCAGAGAACAGGTTCGCCTTGGTTTGCTCAACACGTTCAGCGAACCTTTTCCGACAGCGAACTATGGTTTGCCGAGGTTCGTGAACTACTTCGAACTATGTTCGCCGTATCTTTAGATCGTCCAATTAAGAACCAACCTGGTTCGTCCGAGATCGTGAGCTGTAGTTCGTTAGAGTTCGCGAACTAAAGTTCGCTTAATTAAGAACATGCTTCAGACTCCTCAGTAGTGTTCCATCGTTTGTATGAGGAAATGCACATTTGTGTCTGTTATATTACATAGCTGTGACCCTACCAGAGTGCGGATTTAACAACTCAGTGGAAGTGGCTGAGAACAAGGGAGACAACACAGTAAGCTGTAGCGGGATCCCTGCTGACTACGCTGTAGAATGGCGAGTAATATTTCCTCTATTGCCAGGCGGTCTGAGTGTCGGTGCTTGTATTAGCGGTACCAGCAGCTGTACCTCGCGAGCTGACTTGGGCTACACCTCCACCAGACCGACTTCAGACACAAGCGTGATGACCATCGACCCCAGAGTGAAAGTCAGCTGGGTTAGAGACGGCACGATGGTCTGTCTGGCTACAAAAAGTAGACAACCCGACCAGAGGACGAACTGCAGCCTCAACATTGTTTGTAAGTTACAGAACTCCCCCTCTCTCTGTAGAATGCATTTTGTTACGTCAACTTCGTTAGCTTCCTGTTTATAGGAAATCGCATAGGTCAACTGTGTGCAGTGGTAGGTGCTATGTACTTGACAGGCATCGGGATATTGGCACATTTTATCAAAATTCATCCGTGTAGGCAGACGGTTTCGGGCCATGAGCCTGTTTACCGGTTGATCTAAGCAACATAGCTGTTCTAGCCAGTCGCACTTTCTTGACGCAAAAAAAAAACCGAAATGTCTGATGATGATGATGATGATGTTCACACGTAGTAAAACTGTTACCACAAGGGTCTTTTGTGAAAGCAAAACAGAAAATAAAGGTTAAAATCCCTGTAAGTTGGAAACATGAAACACGACGTTTCGGATCAAAGATCCTTCTCGGTGACATTGAAACAGCGCAGAACAGAAAACAAAAAACACACGATAGAAAGAAAAAAAAACGTCATCTTTTTTACAGAGAAAATTTAGAATGACGTAAACAACAAACAAATAAACATATAAATAAAAAACAACAATAAAAAGTTCACGAGAAAGAGAGAACAGAAGATACATAATGACACAAATACACATGCACAAAACATGCAGCACAAAACTTACGTCTACATACAATCACGTCGCTACACGCATTCGCATTTCTCGTGCCTGCTGCCGCTCACATACATGCACTCACACACACACACACACACACACACACACACACACACACACACACACACACACACACACACACACACACACACACACACACACACACACACACACACACACACTGTTACGATTGTGATTGTGTTGTTCTGTGAAAGCATGCATGTGTTAATCGTAGGAAACGATCCGATTTTTTTAGCTATCATGGTAGCGAATCACGTACCTCTTCAGTAAGGTTCTTTATTGTTCGCCTATGCGCAGATAGCGGAATTGGTTTTGTTATGATACGCTAAGTTTAGTCCGGAAGCTTCTAGCAAAGTCGCACGGAGAATAGCGGTAGTAGAGCCACTCTATTTTTAGTCATAGTTGTTTCCAGTGCGCGCGAAATTAGCAGCCGTTATGAAAGGTCGTGAACGGTCTACCATACTCTTATGTGACGTCATTACACACTGGGATTTGGGGCTGAAATGAGCAGTCGTATTTCTGTAGACTATTTAGTTTATTCTAGAAAGGCCTTTTTATTAATATTTATGAGTTTCACTTACGTGATCCGTTCTGATTGGTTGCGTTGTGTGATTTCGTTAGAATTTTCTGGAAAGTCTTTTTACTCTAAAAGTTGGTGCTAGGAAGCACGTATATACATTGTCATACATTGTCAGTCGTAGTGACACACAGTTTATCGTAGGTACGTGGCCCGTATATGGTGTACATTGTGAGAGACGCAGCGTAACGGTTGTGTACGTTGTATGAGGAAATTTTGTGTCGCCAGTGTTGACATGTCAGAGGAGACATTGTATCAGTGTTTGGTGCATTTTTGAATGCATTGTGTGGAGGTCGCATGGCTGAATTAAAATAGTGTTGGAACTGTTACTCCAGTATTGTCTACACGCTTAAGCCACGTGTGACGCGTTGCAGCTGAATGAAGTTTATTTTAAAAAAAAAAACTTACGTGCGTGCGTCTGGTACTACGACTCTACGACGTAACATATTGGTACCTCCGAAGGGACCTCTTCAGTTGACTCAGTGGAAAGGGTAGCAGGAGAAAACATCCAGCAGTGAAACGTAGAGATGGCGTCATCGGAAATGGAGACATTCCTTAAAATTGGAAAGGAATGTGGACTCGAAGAAGCTCAACTCCTGAAGTTTGTAAAGGAGTGAGAGAAGAAAAGAAACGAGAGAGAGAGAAGAAAATGAGAGATTGGAAAGAGAAAAGGGGAGACTGGGGAGAGAAGAAAAGAAACGAGAGAGAGAAGAAAAGGAGAGATTGGAGAGAGAAAAGGAAAAACTGGAGAGAGAAAGAGAAAAGAGACTCGAAGAAGAAAAGAAACTGGAGAGAAAATAAAGAGCTAAAGAGCGTGAAATCAGGAAACTCGAAATTCAAGCAGAAGAGTCAGAGAAACAGCGAGAAGAGGCAGAGAAACAGCGAAGAGAGGCAGAGAAACGACGAGAAGAGGAGCGAGAAGAGGCAGAGAGGCAACGTCAACATAAAATTTATCTAAAGCAGATGGAGATAGAGGCACAGAGCCAGAGAGCTACTGGAGCGACAGCATTAGCAAGCAAAGAGCAAACAGCCCGTGCGCTAAAGCTTCCAACTTTCGTTAAAAATTCAGATAAGATGGACGCTTATCTGGAGCGATTTGATCTCTTCGCAAGCAGCAATAACTGGAGACAAGAGACTTGGGCTATCAAACTGAGCGCACTTCTAACTGGCAAAGCACTTGAATTTTACACCCGTTTGCCAAGAGAATAAGCCGAAGATTATACGCAGTTGAAAGTCGCCCTGCTGAGACAGTACGACTTCACTGAAGAGGGTTACAGGCGACGATTTCAGAACTGCAAGCCTGAAGAAGGAGAAACACCCAGCCTATTCATTGAGAGAATCAGGAACTACCTGGAGAAATGGATAGAGCTGGCTGGTTTAAACAAAGAGTACCAGGGCCTGTGTGACCTCATCATCAAAGAACAAGTCTTCAACGCATGTTTTAAGGACATGGCCGCACACCTCAGGGAGCAAAACGACCAGTCCCTAAAGGCCCTGACCGACTTCGCTCAAAGATACCTTGACGCCCACAACATGCAGTTCGGGCCCAGTAAGCCGCAACGTGTGTCTGCACCAGCAGAGGAAATCCACAATGTCAGAGACACCCCAAAATACAAGCCGGTGGAGAACCGGACATGTTTTCTCTGTGGAAAGAAAGGTCACAAGGCGATACGGTGTCCTTCTAAAGATATTCCCGAGGCGACAATATCAGAAGATCCAACCAAGATCGCTGGATAGCAGGCAGAAGCAGTACCACGTCTCAACACAGAGCCGCTGCTGTATTAGCCAATGATGTTACGTCATCCAATGACTTTGAATCTGGTGAAACGCGAGTGACACCGGTGCTGATTGAATTTTTTTCAAAAAGAATGGACGCATTCCAGTAGGAGATGGGGTCACATTTTTACCAGTCTCAAACATTGCGCTTCCTGATAATAAAGTGCCGAACATGCCGGTGGTGTCAGGATTAGTCGGAAACACACCAGTGAGAGTGCTGAGAGACACCGGTTGTAGCTGCATCATCGTGAGAGATGACCTAGTAGCTGAAGACGAGAAGCTACAGGAGTGAACAAGCCTCATCTTGGCCGACGGAACTGTGAGGATTATCTCCCTTGCCAATGTCAGTGTCAACACCCCGTACCTGAGAGGAGAGGTGAAGGTGCTATGCGTGAAGGCCCCAGTCTACGATCTTATCATCTGAAACATTGATGGTGCCAGAAACGCAGACTATCCAGATCTAGAGTGGAGACCTGAAACATGTGCTGTTACCACGAAATGTCAAGACAAACCACAACTCGCGGTATCGGTGTGTCTTGCTGATGACGAAAGACTAGACGACGAGAACCTGTTTGACCTTAATGAACTCCGCCACAAGGAGGATGTAGAAGACACCCAGATCGGTCAGAATCTGACCCAGACTCAACGAGAAGAACTGCGAGTCCTAACTCGAGAGTTCAAGCCTCGGTTTACACCTGACCCAGGGACAACAGACACCGTCCAGCACGAGGTTAATCTGACATCAAACGAGCCATGTCGTCTGCTTCGCATCGCAGGAGAGGGGCCGAGAAGGAATGTTGGGGAGACGCAGGATCCGGGAGTCGACAGAAATTCCAGATTACCAGTGGTCATCGGGAATAGACCAGAGAGATCTAGTTTGGTGTGTGTGGACTGTCGTACTTTCCGTGGGCCGACAGTGTTTGACCCAGGACCAATAACGTTTGAACTATGTGAACTGTATTCATGATTTGACGATGTTCCGGAAGTGAACTTTGACATTAAATTACAGACTACCAAGGGTTCGCAGAACTTCGGAGCGGATTACCTGAGCAGAGCAGTTTAAATGAACATTTCTGTGCCCATAACAGTTTAAAGAAACATTTCGGTGTTCATGAGAGTTTAAAGCGACATGTCTGCGCTCAGGACAGTTACAGGGACATGTATTCGCTCAGGACAGTTTAAAGGAACTGTGAGACGATTATTTTAAAGTAGTTGATTTGATTTTATTTGGTTGTGGAATTGTATTTGTTTAGGGTTCTGTGTAGGTTAACACAGCCACAAACGTATTTTGAGATTTGAGAATTTCTTTTGGTGAAATTTCATTCTAAAAGGGGGGTAATGTTACGATTGTGGTTGTGTTGTTCTGTGAGAGCATGCATGTCTTAATCGTAGGAAACGATCCGATATTTATTTGAGCTATCATGGTTGCGAATCACGTATCTTTCAGTAAGATTCTTTATTGTTCGCCTATGCGCAGAGAGCGGAATCGGTTTTGTTATGATACGCTAAGTTTAGTCCGGAAGCTTCTAGCGAAGTCGCATGGAGAATAGCGGTAGTAGAGCCGCTCTATTTTTAGTCATAGTTGTTTCCGGTGCGCGCGAAATTAGCAGCCGTTCTTTGCGTGTTTTATGAAAGGTCGTGAACGGTCTGCCATACTCTTATGTGACGTCATTACACACTGTGATTTGGGGCTGAAATGAGCAGTCGTATTTCTGTAGACTATTTAGTTTATTCTAGAAAGGTCTTTTTTTTATTAATATTTATGAGTTTCAGTTACGTGTTCCGTTCTCATTGGTTGCGTTGTGTGATTTCGTTAGAATTTTCTGAAAAGTCTTTTTACTATAAAAGTTGGTGCTAGGAAGCACGTATATACATTGTCATTCGTAGTGACACACAGTTTATCGTAGGTACGTGGCCCGTATATGGTGTACATTGCGAGAGACGCAGCGTAACGGTGGTGTACGTTGTATGAGGAACTTTGTGTCGCCAGTGTTAACATGTCAGAGGAGACATTGCATCAGTGTTGGTGCATTTTGGAATGCTTTGTCTGGAGGTCGCATCGCTGAATTAAAATATATGAACTGTTACTCCAGTATTGTCTACAACCTTAAGCCACGTGTGACTGGTTCCAGCTGAATGAAGTTTATTTAAAAGAACCTTACGTGCGTGCGTTTGGTGTGTTTATCATACTACGACTACGACTCTACCACGTAACACACACACACACACACACACACACACACACACACACACACACACACACACACACACACACACACACACGTGTGGCATATCGAAGGTTTTATGCAGAAACTTGACTCCAGAGACCTTGTGTGATTTCTTCAGTCATCTGATATTTTTTGTCTAGCAAAAACTTTCTTGGATTATATCTACCATCCTGATGTTATCTTTTGCAACTATATCGCATTTATCTCTAAAGCAATAAAGCTCTTTTGGAAAGGTAGGAACTCTGGAGGGGTGTTGGTATTTGTGAGAAAATCGCTATTCATATTTGTTAAAAACATTTAAGTAAATTATGATAATACTGTTGTGCTGCGACTGCAGAATACGTTGCTAGGTGTTGATAGAGATGTTTTTTTTTTTTATCAGTACATATGTACCGCTGCACGATTCGTCCTTCTACAAAGTATAAGACAATGGCTTTGGTATTGAAGCGCTTGAAGAATGTGTAATGGCCCTATAACTAAGATAAGATAAGATAAGATAAGATAAACTTTATTGCCATATGCATAAACATTAGGATTTTTTACGGCATAACTGACGAGCGTCCATATCAACATCAACACATAAAACATACATACATCACGATCAAGCAGACGCTAAAATAACGAAACACACATATGTACAGCAGTCATTCTACTAAGTTTGCACACACATCTAAGCGAAATAAAATAAATCTGTCGCATAATAAACATATTATGATAACAAAAACAGCCATATGAGCCGCAACGAAAACAGATTAGCTAAATTCATATCTATTTGTAAAACTGTTTATTTTGTTTAAGAAGAGTTTTAATGGAACATATAAGAACTATAAACAACTAAGATGGGCTGTAGGTATTTCTAAAGGGACTTTGAGTCAATCTGCTGAGTTAAATCATATCACAGCCACATTAGACAGGGCCTGAACAGCCAAGGGATAAAAGCTCTTCTGAAAACGAATGGTTTTGGCCTTGATGGATCTAAAGCGTAAGCCAGATGACAAGGGCTCGAACAGGCTATGTGCAGGATGGTGCTCGTCATGTATGATGGAGCTCGCTCTCTTGATGGTGCGTGCGTGGTACAGAGATTCCAGCGAGAGGAGATCGCTTCCAACAATATGAGATGCTGACTGACGCCAAAAGACTTCAACGCCGAAGAAAAAAACAGGCGCTGCTGGGCTTTCTTTACTAGATGTTCAATATTCTTCTCCCACTTCAGATCGGGCGAGATAAGAGTACCCAGGAACTTGAACGTTTCAACAATTTCAATATCGTTTCCTTGGATGGTTAAGGTAATAGGGTCAGTTTTCCTTTTCCTGAAATCGATTATTATTTCCTTGGTCTTAACAACATGCAAATCCAGGTATTTGTCAGAACACCAGCCTAGTAACATGTCTACCTAATCCCGATATGCACTCTCGTCATTGTTATGTACACAATTCTTGACTGTCGTATCATCAGCAAATTTAACTATGCGTGTGTTATCATAGTGGGATACACAGTCGTGTGCAAAAAGAGAATACAATAATGGGGATAAAACACATCCTTGGGGAGCTCCCGTACTCAATGTCACAGACTGTGATACATGTCCACATTGACCAGGAGTAGGGAACTGACACAGCTGAACACAGTTCTGATCGCACGAACCGATCTTGACAATCTGGAGTCTGTTTAACAAGAAATCCAGAACCCAGTTACAGATGGACTGTGCGAAGCCAAGGTGCAGCAGCTTTTGATGCAATTTGGACGGTATGATAGTGTTGAATGCGCTGCTGTACTCAACAAAAAGCAGCCTAACATACGCATTTGGCTTCTCCAGATGCTACAGAATATAGTGCAGTCCTAGCGACACAGCGTCCTCTACTGATCGGTTCGCTCGGTAAGCAAACTGATAAGGATCGAGGGAGGGGGGCATGACAGACTTGATGTGCTGCAGAATCAGCCGCTTGAGCGTTTTCATTATGACGGAGGTCAATGCCATACGCCTGTAGTCGTTAAGGGTACTGATGGTTGCCTTTTTTGGTACTGGGATAATGGTTGACTTTTTGAGACAGTGTGAAACCTTGCTTGCCTGTAATGACCAGTTAAATATGACTGACAACACCCGAGAGCTGGTCGGCACAGTAAGGCAGAAGGCAAGGAGAAATTTCATCAGGGCCTGCTGCCTTACGCACATTCAAACGACTGAGAAGCCGCCTCACGTCCGTTTCACACACCACAAGAAAATCATCATCGAAACTAAGCGGGGGTGGCACAGAAACGAGGTGGTTATTTTGCCTGTCAAAACGACCGTAAAACACGTTCAGGCCGTTTGCCAGTGTGGGGTTGAGAGTATTTGCGCGTTTTGATGTTTGTTTGTAGTTTATGATTTTCTGTATGCCTTGCCACATATCTCTAGAATTGTTTGTAACCAGGTTGCTATCCAGTTTCTGTCGGTATTGTCTTTTTGATGCCTGAATACACTTCTGTACCTCATATTTAGCTTTTTTATACTGTTCTTTGTCTTTGGAGGCGAAGGCTTCCTGTTTTGCATTGAGTTTGTCCCTAATAGTTTTACTGAACCAAGGCTTGTCGTTATGATATTTTGTGATAGTCCTGGTAGGTATGCAGATGTCCTCACAAAATTTAATATAGTCTGTAACCACGTCCGTGTACTCGTCGATACTTGTGGAGGAATCTTTGAAAACGTCCCATTTGGTGGACTCGAAACAGCCGCGCAGTGTCTCCACCGCAGCGGCCGACCACTGTCGTACTGTGCGTCTGGCTGGTTTCTCCCTCTTTAGCTGCTGCTTGTACACAGGTATTAAAAATATCATGGAGTGGTTGGAGTTTCCTAGAGGTGCGCGTGAAATAGAGCAGTAGGCATCCTTTATTTTTGTATAGCAGTGGTCGAGTGTGTTGTTCCCACGCGTTGCCCATGTAAATTGCTGATGGTATTTGGGGAGCCCCATTCTCAAGTCAGCTTTTTTAAAGTCACCGGCTATAAGACTTACACAGTCAAGGTTGGCATTTTCACTCTGTGTCACAATGTCAGACAACTCACTGACAGCAGTACCTGTGTTGGCCTGTGGTGGTATGTAGACGGCCGTGAGGAGATAAAAGGGTCGAGATTTATTAGTTAGCGTTTCTAGCTCTGGTGAGCATGTCTGAGACAAAATACGGACATCGGTACACCATTGGTTATTGATAAGAAAACACACACCACCACCCTTCCCCTTGTTAGAAAGTACAGGGCACTGATCAGATCTGTAGTTTGAAAAGTCAGGGGGTTGCACGGCAGTGTCAGGCACAGTGGAATCGAGCCATGTCTCCGAAAAACATAAAACACAGCAGTCGTTAAACTCACGTTGTGTATCTAAAAGACCACAGAGTTCGTCGTGCTTGTTCCGAAGCGAGCGGATATTAGCAAACAGCATGCTTCGGCGGGCTGGCCAAAATTTTCGCCCGCGTAGTTTCACTAGAACGCCGCCCCGTTTGCCCCGTTTCCGCACGTGTTGCTTGCTCGTCTTGTTGTTTTGATCCACATATTGAGATGTCACAAAAACAGTCCGAAATCATAGTCAAATTGGGTTTTAACTCATTTACTTGCTGTCCAGTGTTCAAGAGCGTCTTACGTTCATACTGTCTGAGAATTGCCGACGTCTCATTCATGCAATAGACGAACAAAATCAACACAACAAAGATGGCTGGCATCGCCGGCCCATGTCGCCATCTGCCGGCGCCATTTTGAGCGGGGTTGACAATTTTTATCTTATGGCACTTTGGATGACTATCAATAGTAAAGTCACGGAGGCTCAAGCAGGCGTCAGGAAAGGTTACTCAACTGTTGACCCTTAATGCAATTGTTGAAAGGCATCTATGCAAAAAAGGTAGCAAAGTTATGTTTGTTTTGTTGATCTGAAGAAATCGTTTGATTCAGTTAACTTTTCGACGTACTACATAATGCTGGTTTGCCCGGAAAGTTTATTAAGGCTATTGACAGTATTTATGTCAGTTTTGTCTTGTGTGAGAGTGGGCGAAGATCTGAGTGAAGTTTCTGATTGCCCAGTGTGTTTGAGACAAGGATGTATCTAGAGCCCTTCCTTGGTCTCCTTGTTTATTAATGAATTAGCTGAGGCTGTGGCGCGTGGAGGGAAGCATGGAGTACAGCTACAACAAGATCTGGTTGAACTGTTTTTACTACTGTTTGCAGACGACATTGCTCTCATATCTAGTACATCTAAAGGTTTACAGAATCAGATTGATTGTCTAGTACATGCTTGCTTGAAGCTGGGCCTAACTGTTAATGTTGAGCAGACAAAAGATATGGTACACAGAAAAGGTGTTTTTTTTTTTTTTTTTTTAGGAAGAGCAAAAATCGGTACCTGCAAGGACAAGCACTTGACGTTGTAAATGAATATGTCTATCTTGGCTTCCCATTCACAACCACGCTTAGCTTCAAGCAAAGCACCGATTACATTGCTGCAAAGGGTAAAATGAGCTTTTGTTGACTGTGTGCAAACTCTGAATAAGAATAATTGCATGTCAAAGGACACATTTATGAATTCTTACGCCCTATTACGTGTTGACAAGCACCCAGTTTACATATCTGACACAGCTGTCTACAAACACTCTTAGACGCATAGCTGCTGCAGCACCAAGCGCCTTAATTTGACTCATTCCAGACGTAAGGCATACGTATAAGTATGCCGAACAACTGGAATGAGTGAACTCCTCGACACTGCTGCTGACCACATCGCTCTGCGGAAATGACGCGCACTAACTACGGTAGCAGCAACGATTTACAGTGTAAATTGGTGGTCACACTCCAGTGTTCTGAGGCAGTGTATTAGGCTGGGTGGGTGTAGAATAATTCTCCCTTGTCACAGCCGATGACGCTAACAATTGATGTGTACAGATGACCTTGGTGCGTCGTCCTGCAATGTATCCCTTGCAAGCAACACCACGTGGACTGTGAGAATTAAACCATCACAGTGATGTTATTGTTACAAACCATGCGTGCAGGGTTGACGGGACTGACGTCATGCATTATATCCCACAGCACGTCAGTGGACTGTCAGATCTAAACCAGCACAGTATACGTCATGCACTACGTGGACTGATAACTAAACCAGCCTTTTATTGTTACAGACCCTGCTGACGTCATGTCTTGTAATATTACACCTGTCAGAAGCGACACCACGTGGACCGTGAGCGGCTTGTGCATCATCAGCAAGGCCTTCTCATCCAAGGGAGACTACTTTTGTCAACTCCGCCAACAGAAGCAAGGCGTGAGTTACAGTTTCCATACGAAGCCAGTAGCCTCTTTGACTGTTTCACTGGTCCTCTCATTTGCCTGGCATGTCTGCTGGTCTTCTTTCTAAAAACGTTTTTTTTTTTTTTATTTACCGGTTATTCACTGGAGACCAGCCACACACGGATAGGCGGCTAAAAGCCGCGTATCCGCATTCGACATGTCTCCCACAGTGAATTAAATCTAAGTCCACTTTATTTCTCAGTTTCCTGGGTTGCAAAGTAGTGCTATATAGCGTGAAGCGATTTCTGAAAATTATATGTAATGTAGTCTTGCAAAAGCAGCGCCACCCACGTGACGTGTGTATACATATCCAGTACGCAAAAGGCTATGGGGCCGACGTCGGCCATAGTGTGCCCGCGCACAGTCGAGTTAGTGTAATCCATAGTTGTGCGCGGGCCCACTGCGGCCGACTTCGGTTCGATGGTATGTATCCCATCAATTACGTAGACGCCAGGAGATATAGCGACAGGAGGTAAGACGCCCTACACCCCCACCCTGTCCGGTGACTACGTCAGCGGCACGTGCTCCTACAGCGCCACACTTCCTGTAGACAGCGCCATCTACACCTACATTGTGGTTGTCTCCCCTGGTGACACCAGCAAGAGCGCTGGAAGCATCAGTGTTGGTAGGTACACATTTTGATAACTGTACTGTAGATTTACCGGAATTTCTATAGCGTCATAAATATTATATATATAGATCTGTCATTTTCTGATAAAGCGAATTCTTTTCTCATATCAGTATGACGCCATTCACAAAGTCCAGTATTTCGTTATAAGGGGTCGTGCAGGATACTGTTTGCAATATAGTGGTTTACTATCTACAGTTTCTAATATATGTGGCAGAAAACAGGTCTGTCTGTATCCTGGATTTAGACAAATGTTAGATATTACGGACTTGTACATTTCCACTACAATGAAAATACAATAATAATGCAATGTTAACCCACTTCACGCCTGACGCATTACAGCAAAGCATAGTCGGGCTATGATAATTTAAGGGTGCTGCCAGAACTGTTTGGTGTATATAGGCACCATGCTATCCTCGTATTGGCTGGTTGACGTCGGAGTGCACAACGTTTTTTTCCAAACATCTCCGCAAAGAAACACATTTCTGTACCACTTTAAGAATAAATATCATTTAGTGCCAGTTGAACTAATATGATTTAAAAAAAAAAAAATTTAAATTTTTTACTGAACTCCTGTGACTTGTCGATTTTTTTGTTTAGTCGCAAAAATTTTGTTAAAAGACAAGAAAAAGCCATTTTTCATACCCTAAATAGAGCCCCGGCAGATTTCATTACCGAGGTCAAGCATCCAGACTGCATGTATGACTGCGCTGTTTCTGGTTTGAAAACGTGGCCAATTCACGTGAAAATGAATCTTTCAGATGCTGGGCTTAGTATATCTGTGGCGCAGTTAGGTATGTAAAATCATTCATGAAACTATCGATTTTATTTTACGACCGTACAGCAAAATTAACACATTGTTCGAGTTTTTAAAAAGGAAATCGTATTAGGTCAACTGTCACTAAATAATATTTGTTGTAAGATTTGTATAGAAATTGGTTGTTTGCGAGTCATGGGTCGTCACAGCAGACCTTGAAAGGAGGATACAAGCCACTGAAATAAGATGTTTTCGATGGCTGCTTGGCATTTTATACAAAGATCACATCACGAACGAGGAAGTGGGAAGCAGAATCAGGCAAGCCATCGGGTCCTATGAAGACCTTTTAGCCATTGTGAAAAAAAACGCAAACTGGAGTGGTATGGGCATGCCACGCGTTCAGCAGGGCTTGCCAAAACAATCCTGCAAGGCACTGTGCAAGAAGGACGATGGAGAGGAAGACAGAGGTAAAGATGGGAGGACAATATCTCAGAGTGGACAGGACTGAGGCTGGTTGATACGCTGAGAATGGCAGAGAACAGAGAGGAATAGATGGAGCTGGTTGCAAAGTCATCAGTGGTTCCCCAACGGTCGGCAAGACTACGGATTATAGATAGATAGATAGATAGATAGATAGATAGACAGACAGACAGACAGACAGACAGACAGACAGACAGACAGATATTTTGCAGAAAACGTTTTGCGCTCCGACGTCAAACGACCTATTGGACATTTAAGTACCATCGCGCATAAATCTGAAGACAAATTTCAGCACCATTTGTGTTTGTTATGACTTGTCGAGAAACCTAATGAACTTGAACAATAGTTTGGACACGCAGCAAAAGCACACACATAATCGCACATACTTATTCTGCGCTGCCGTTAGCGTGTCAATCTATTTTAGCTGTTTCTCATACCGATTGCGTTGTATTTGTAGAACGGAGTGGATTCATTGTCAGGTTACTTGATATAAATACGTCGTGTGCTGAACTGGATTGTCCTGTGTCTAAATGAACCATAACTAGAACTGTGTGTAGCGTTTCGTAACCATCCGTAACGGCGGTACCTGGCCTTTAGGAGCCAACAATAAATATACAAGCAGAATCAGAAACCATGTAAGGATTTTTTTTTAAAGGGGAAATAATCCGTTCCAGCTGCACCATCCGCGGGTCCTACCATCAACTGTCGTCACAGTGGCGGTCAGTACATCCCCGAGAAACACCGGCCTTGACTGTACGTGCACAGCCTCTGACCTTGGACAGCCTCAAGGTCGACTGGTGGGTTACAATGACAACACGCTCCTGCTTCGAGGTCAGTATGGTGCTTCATCTCTGCCACTGCCTACATTTACAGCAAGTCGCCAGAAGGGACAGGTGACTGTCAGGTGTGTTGTGGACTGGGCCACCAGCGATACACAGGACAAGAGTGACACCTTTAATGTTCCTGTTGCATGTGAGTAGCGGGTGGACTGGATGTTGTGGACAGAAGTTGACAATTGACATGGGCTTTGTTTGCTTGTGTGTGTGTGTGTGTGTGTGTGTGTGTGTGTGTGTGTGTGTGTGTGTGTGTGTGTGTGTATGCGCGCGCGTGTTGGCAACAAACTATGCCCAATTTATTTATTTTGGTGGTCGAGTTAGATGTGGTGGGTAGTGTTATAAGAACAAACAATTGAATAAACACTTACATTTACACTATTATGTGGAGTGAAGTCTCTAAATGAGTCGGGCTAAACTTCGCAACCAAAGTATTCACAGTGTGAATTTTGCATTAACTTTCACTTTCCCTCCCATAGTTTCACGCACCCTATGACTATGCACATGTAGCGGAGGAGTCGTTATTGCCCTTTCGCATAATTATGGCAGGGCTGTCCAACGCAGCAAAGTAGAATAAGTGCCGCAATATCTCTTTTGTTTCGCGACATTGAAACTTACCTTAGTCCTTTTGAAAGATCCACCAAGAACATTTATAATGGAGACATTTGGAACTATCCATTTTCTTGCCTTTAAAAGGTCGCTGTAAGAATATGTTAACCCTTTGTGTGTCGGTAGCAGTTTTTGTCGCGATGATTCCTACAGGAACACAACCCATACCTTCCTACAGGAATCATCGCAACAAAACCTGCTACTGACACGCAAAGGGTTACGTAATCTTGCTTCTGTACCGAAATATTTGTCTTGTTCTGAGTTTATCGTTAAATGTGGAGAGCATGAAATTTACATTGATTTATACTTTGCAAACTCCTCAGTAACTCGCACGACGCCATAGACTGCTGTGTACAGGAACTGCCCAGCAGGCGCATGCGATTGATTTACGAGTAGTATAGGCGATGGAACCGCATTTAACTAAAGTCATACACATAATGTTGCATCTTCTATTGCTTCAAAGATGGCCCTGATACCGTGACCCTGACTGCCCCCGAGGTTTTTGACCTTAACCCTGCGTCACCAGGCGCCATGACCTTGACCTGTACAGCATCAGCGACTAACCCCGGAGTGACCTACAGCTGGAGCCGCTCGTGTGACGGGGTGACGTCGGTCAGCACGTGCAGTTTTACTCCCACTGTCAGCGACCACAACACGAGCATCACGTGCACCGTCAACAACACAGTGACACAGGTCACCAGGACTGCCAGTATAACTATGGCGCTTAACTGTGAGTACACGTGGGTCTTTACTGCCTGAATGTTGTTATCATAATGTAAACCCTTGTCTACACTATACAGGACACCAAGACTGCCAGCATAGCTATCACACGTAACCAAGAGGTCTCGTGGGTCGCTAAGGGCTGTATGTTGTTATTATAATGTTTACCATTGTCTGCACTACACAGGTCACCAGCACTGCCAGTAAAACTATCACGCTTGACTGTGAGTACATGTGGGCCTTTGCTGGCTGTATGCTTCAGAATCAGATTCAGACAACTTTATTATCTATTTTGTTATGCTGTAATTATACTATTGTACAAGCAACAAAATACGCATAGGTCATCAGGACTGGCAACACTATCGCTTATTTTTAAACCGTAAGTCTGAACGAAGGAAAATCGCATTCAAAAGATTAAGCCAGTCCTAACTGTATACGTGACGCCCTTCATATGACAGATTGCTGGTTTCTATTTTGCCTTTACGTTACTTGTGGCACTGATGCTGGTTGTAGGAAACTGTAATGACCAGTTATTTTGCCCATTTTGTGAATAGCGAGATTTGCATTGTAATACAATAAAAATGTCGCATTAAACAAAAAACTTTACTTCTTTTATCGTCACGAGGCAGATTTGTCAATAATACGTTGTGGTGAGTTTCTCATTGTTTTGCAGACCCATCCAGTATCGCCCCGACTATTAACAACAACGATATTCTCCACGCCGGGGACAATCTGACCTTGGTCTGTACTGTCATCGGAGGCAAGCCGCTCGTCTCCAGAGTTTTCTTTTCCTGTGACAGCAAACAGGACGGAACTGACGTCAGTGGACACGATGGTGTTAGTAGCAGCGTGACCTTTGCCCCTCTAGTTGCTGGCGATCACGGGGTTAGCTGCACGTGCAGCGCGGACTGGAAAATCACGTCATGGTACACACTGACAGCAACCACACGCCTGACAGTCTATTGTGAGTTTGTCTGTTAGTTGGTCTGACCTTCATCTACTTCCTCTTTCTCATCATCATCACTAACAGGGGTTTCTTCTTCTTTCATTTTCTCTCTACCATGTCAGTATTACTCGCGGACTCCGATAACGTTCTGAAGCCAGGCTATTCAAAGAAGTATATCTTGAACATAAGAAGACCCTTCGTGCACGCAGCCACCGGTACTAGTGAGGTTTCGTTTGAAAGGAACGACTCGCTACAACGAACGAGAGCGAAATCACCGCGGACAGACAGCGCTCCAAGCATCTCCAAGGGGCATAGATCCTCATGAGCCCGAGGGGCTGATGAGGAGCCCGAGGGGCTCATGAGGATCTATGCCTCTTGGAGGTGCTTGGAGTGGTATCTATGCTTATGGAACAAGCTGGATATCCTGCATGACTTGGCTCTCTTTCGTTGTTGGTTGTCGTACGGACTAAACGTAACCTCATTGTTGTCAACAGTACAGAAGGCTGCATATACACATGTGTTATTTAGGATCATACAGTCTTATTGCACGATCGCTATGTTCCTGTTCCAGACCGTCCCACGTCTGTGGAGATCATGCTGAACTCCCGCAGTGGACCGCTAGTGGTCAACGAGAGTCAGAAACAGGACGTGGAGTTTGTGTGCAGGGCTGACGGACGGCCCACACCTAACCTGCGGCTGGTTGGTCTTGTTTCACTGACTTTGTCCATTGTTTACCCCTTGACTCCTACTGACGATACCGCGTAACTACGCGTCTTTCCCACCGAGAGGTATCGTCAGCAGTATTCCAGAGGATATGTCTTTTACATCGAGCGGCATCACCAGCAGTATACTAGAGGATACACGTCTTTTCTGGCTGGACAGGATATGGCGAAGTAACTCCATCAGCTTCACCATCAAGTACAGGCTTTACAAGTCCCTCGTAGTGTCTATTCTACTCTACGGCTGTGAGACTTGGACACTGCTTGCAGATTCAGAAAAGAAAATCCAGGCCTTTGAGAACAAGTGCCTGAGGAAGTTGCTCCGCATCTCGTACCGCGAGCACAAGACCAACGAATATGTACGGAGCATCGTCACTTCTCTGGTGGGCCCACATGAACCCCTTCTGGCAACCGTGAAACGGCGCAAGCTTGCTTGGTTTGGCCACGTGACCCGACACAACACCTTGTCCAAGACTATCCTCCAAGGCACTCTCGAAGGAAGTCGTCGGCGAGGTCGTCAGAGACAGAGTTGGGTCGCAAACATAAAAGAATGGACCGAACTCGAGATGCCAGACTTGCTTGCCACCGCCCAAAATAGAACTCAGTGGAGAGCACTGTCTGTTGCTGCTGCCTTTCAGTCCCCCCAACGCCCAATTCGGCAAGGGACTGATGATGATGATGATGATGACACGTCTTTTACACCGAGCCGTATCGTCAGCAGTATTATAGAAGATACACGTCTTTTACACCGAGCGGTATCGTCAGCAGTATTCTAGAAGATACACGTCTTTTACACCGAGCGGTATCGTCAGCAGTATTCTAGAGAATACACATCTTTTACACAGAACGGTATCTTCAGCAGTATTCTAGAGGATACACGTCTTTTACACCGAGCGGTATCGTCAGCAGTATTCTAGGGGATACATGTGTTTCAGACCGAGCGGTATCGCCAACAGTATTCTAGAGAATACACGTCTTTAACACCGAGCGGTATTTTTAGTAGCAGGCAAGCGGTTAGGCTTGAATTTGTGTTGATCTTTTAACAAATTAAACGTTTCTTCTTTCTAATGACTTGAAGCGCTGCGAAGATAAAGAAATCTTTCCAGAGTTGAGAGATAGTAATACTGAGTGGACTAAAACATCATTAACACAATGACTGAGTTAACCCCTTAATTATATCTTTTTTACCATCCATTGTCCATATCCCCCGCACTGAGTAAATACCATTGGAAGTTACCCCTAAATCATTATTATTTAAACAGACACATTTTTATGAAAAATCAAAAAATACTTAAGGGGTTAACTCAGTCATTGTGTTCCCCTCCCTCCCCCTTCCCCCCATAGACAAAAAAAATCAACCAAGCACCCTGGTCAAACCAGTGCTGGTAACCCTGGAGCTATCACATACACAAACACCTCATGTCTACGCTTGTCTGAAAGACATCCACCTCTATTCAGATATACCATGAATGGGCTGCAATTATTCACATTTTCATGTCGGGACTAGATTGCTCTATAAAACCGAAATCCCATATGCCACCCGTCACGATATGTACCACACTTCAATCCGTATTCATGAAAACCTTCTTGCCTTTCCATTTAATGTAAAATCACAGACAACCCCACCCCTTTTTCACAAAGAGAGGCCTGTGCTTATGTCAACATTACAAGCACTGACGAACCTGACTCACTCTATGTATAAACACCATGAAGTCTTTACAGACACAGAGTTAAAATGAGTTTGCAACCTGTTGGAAAACAAAGAAAGCTTTAAGTTAAGATCTTTCTTGTATTTTATGCTGAGGGGGTGTTTAATGTTGACTGTTATTATTCAATGCACTTGAGAAACTACTGGCTGTGTTTACACTACACTTGTGAGAAACAGCATGACTGTTTACACTACACTTGAGGTGCTGGCCATGACTGTTATTCTATATTGCACTCGAGAAACTGCTGACTGTGTTTGCACCTGAGAAAACTGCTTGATCATGACCACATTACAAAAAAGCTTTAACTTGATCTTGGCACAGTAATTGATTACCGCTCCATGAATACACATAAAGTGATAGTCAAAAGTGGTAAGAGTGGTGTTTTATATCTCTGCTTGTTAGACTGCCTGGTTTTGTCTGCTGATTTTATTCTGCACTCGAAATCAGGCATAAACAAACCAGTTTGAACAGGAACAGGACTAGTGACGTGCCTTGGAACTAATGCGTGTTAAGATATTTTCTAGTATAAAACCAAACCCCAGAGCTAGGTACAGTCAATCATGACACAATATTCTGGAAGAGGTGCGATTGCACATGTCTGTCTTCTTCGTAAGCAGTCGTGTGCTCGTCATGAAAAAGTGGCTCGTTTTAAAGAAGTATTGGAGAAACTTAATGATAATTTACAGGAGTGTTACACAAACTTAAATAATACTGAAGAAGAGATAAAACCTATTGCTGATGCAATAATTGCTTTTCAGGAAGAAAACAACTTTCATTCATTGCCAGCCATGATAAAAGAATATGGCAAACTTGAGGAAAAGGTAGCAAAAATTAAAAAAGCTATTTTACAACAAGAGCAAAAAATAAGAATAAAAGAAAAGGATGTAAAAATGAATGAAATGATTGAAAATAAAATCAATCTCAAAATAGAGAAATTAGAAAAAGAAAACCCATCACTTCAAAAATTGCGTGCAATTATTGAACAGAGAAAACAAGAAAAAGCAGCAACAGCAAGTGGAAACAATGCATAAATACCAGAGTAGTTCCACGACTGCTTACGAAGAACCGAAATTTAAGCAGCTACATTGCTCTCGGCTTTTGTACATGTCATCAAATTTTACACACCACAGATTTACACACCACAGAATATTTTTATCTTAGTGCGGTGTATTGGAAAAACACTTTCACATGATATGCGTTTACGTGATATGCGTTTACGCAGCCCGGGAGTGTCATGTTCGAGTGTTTTTCCTAGGGATGTACCACAGCTCAGCACACAGACACACACAAACCACATCCGAGAGCAATACACCGGTTGGCTTTGACATGTGGTCTTTGGTACAAAATAGGTGACCACTAAAACTTTTTCATCTTCTTTGAGCTGTCAAAGGTTTTTGACCTTTCTGATGAGACTAATTAAGTCGAAACAGCTCCTCGTTTCAAAGGTAAGTGCATTTTTATTTCACTTATTATTAAAAATATATTTTATTATAAAATGAATTCAGATGAACTGCTATTATTAAATGATATCAGCGCTGTAGAAAACATAGACTTACATTCGAAACGAGAAAGACTTTTATCTGTAGTGATTTCTGGTCATTCCAAAACATATCTCGGAAAGCAATATTCAACCGAAGATATACAATCCCTCACGGCTGCTGATTTATTTAAACTTCATTTTAAATATGAACAGCACATGGCTTCACTAATGACCCGTGATTTGAGCAAATCAGTTGTCTGCTTGTATTCAAAAGTTGTGAGTTATGCCCTTCCTGTAGACATTGAAAATCTCACAAATGACCTCGAGAGTAACCCCATTGTAACGAGTGCAATTGGTAAATTAGCTTGCCTTTTATTCTACAGGTTTGGTAATTTGCTTGCTCCACTGGTAACTTTATTAATAACGAGCAGCCATGTCGATTTTACGAAATTAAATTTTTTTGTTGATAAAAATGGACGACCAACAGACGACCCCCCAAACGACCCCACAGATGAACCCTGTCCCGGACCCTGCCCAGACTCAGATTCACACAGTGACAAAAATTCAAAGTCCAGGCAGGGTTGAGGCAGGAAAAAAATTAGCTGAATGGAACAGACAAAAAAAATTACAGCTTCAAGCACAAACAGAAAAGGCTCATGTTTCTGACCAGGCGTCAACACCGATAGGACCGTCAAGACCGTCAACACTGTCAGGATTTTCAACACCCCTGTCACACCCACATCAAAGTGAAAGACCTTCAACCCAGTCTAATTCTGAAACAACAAAATATATAATTGCCGGATTTGTTGTCGGATTTGGTTACGTAGGTTATCAATTATACAAAAAATACAAACCACAGACTCGTACAGTGACCAAAAAATTAAACACTCCATCATCAAAAACAGAAGTCTCCACATTACCAACAATACCCAAAGTTGTCGACCCATTTATCATGCACTAATAAATTTATTATTTTAATTTTTATTTGCATAAGAAATGAATGACTCAAAGAACTTGATGAACCTTGTCTATCACTCTGGGGTAATTAGTGGATTAGCAGTAGCGTTTTCTATGCTGGGAAAAGTCTACTCAAAATGAAATCAGCAGACCTCAGTAGATTGGATCTGGAAGATTCAGTTAAGCTAATTGCAGTTGTCACAGCATCGATTGCAACAAAAAATTTTCTTGTCAAGCAGGGAATTATTCCCGAAAATGTTTCTATGTAAATAAAAATAATATGGCGACGATAGCTATTATGATAGGAGGTGCGATGGTTAACGCCCTCGCGTTCAGTGGCTCTAATTATCTCTTTTCTAAAATGGGTAGAGAAGAATCTGCACAAGAAATGAAACGACACAATGAAGCGTCAGAAAAATTAGCACAGGCAGAACAGGCGTATGAAAAACAAAGAATTGAAAAACTTGATTTTATCAATGACAGACTTAGATTAGAGAATCACGCACAACATACGTTTTCAAATACAGACGAAGCAATTCGTGAATACTATCTTGTCACAAGTGAAGACATGTCTATCCCAAAACCAAAACTAAGTGACTACTATCAACCAAGCCCAGAACAAAGAAACGGGGAGATAATCTTTGTTCTAGTGGGAATGACATTTGTTTATTTTACTGGAGTTTTCATTGCTAGAAAAAATGGCAGCCGAAAATAAACTATCGAAAATATATTACTCACCATCAGGGTATTATAAAGGAGCAACAGCTATTCAGAAATTACATGCCGCTGTGGGCGGGGATATAACACTCAATCAAGTCAAGCAATGGTTACAGAGACAAGCAATTTGGCAGATATATCTCCCTGCTCCAAGAAAGATAACAAGGCCTCATTTTGAGAACACATCACCTAATGACACGCACCAAATGGACCTCCTGTTCCTACCACATGACACAATAAGAAAGAAACGATACAAGTACGCACTGACTGTTGTTGACATAGCTTCAAGGTACAAAGACGCTGAACCCATATCTGACAAAACAGCCAGTACAGTTTCAAATGCTTTATCAAGTTTCTAAAAAAGAGGCCCCTTAAGATACCCCAGACTAGTGCAAGTTGATGATGGATCTGAATTTAAGGGCGCAGTTAATCAGTTTTTTGCTAAGCATGGTGTACTGGTCAGACGAGGCATTCCATGTGTACACAGATCACAGGCAATTGTAGAGAACTTTAACAAACAGTTGTCAGAGAGACTTTTCAGTTACCAGTATTCTAAGAAACTCATGCATGACACCCATAACACGGAGTGGGTAAAGAGATTACCACATGTGATAAAAGCAATGAACAATGAAGGACACCCTAAGCCTGCTGATGCTATTAAATTGAAAACATATACAGAGCCAAAAACAGGACCAACCCCACCTCCAGACACAAGTTTATTTACCAAACAGGTGAGATATTTATATCAACCAGGTGAAGCTGAAAATGACATAAAGCACAGGGCGACAGACCCCATCTGGTCCACATCCGTTCATAATATAAAAAAAAATAATCCCTGGTCCTGATGCAACAATATATTACCTGTTCGACCCTGCACCCCAGAGGGCATTTGTCAGAGAAGAATTACAGATTATTCCCCCAGACACTGTTACTCATTTCAGTAAATAACTCATCAATTAATTCATCAACCAGTTCATCAGCTATGTCTTCAGATAACTTGAGTCTGTAATGTCCAGGTGCATAAGCTTTTTCCTTAGTGTGAAAAACACGTTTCGTGTCTCCAACTGCAAGTGACTTCTTATGTGTTTGAATTATTTCAAGATTATGTTTGTTTGATCTCAGTGACTTGTTTGGATAGTCAGGCATTAATGCACCATCTAACACTTGCTTGTAATGTTCATGACGTATGTCTTTATTTTTTATTGCTGTTTTTTTTTTTATTCCTTTGGCTTTCGACTGACTTCCCTTCTGGTGCAGTATAGAATACATTTTGGATCTCAGTCCAACGTACTCAACTATTGGCACACCATTTAGTTCATCGTTAGACTTACCAGGCACTTTTTTGTTTTGTGTGCTGAACAGAGGGTGGTCTTTAGGGTAATCAGACGTGTCATACATGTGTAGTTCTGTTTTCATGTTTTCATAAAAGTCTTCAGTACACACGTCAATGATCATAGAGTCAGTGTCTGTGTATAACTGACGGCAGTCAGGATACTTTAATTTGAAGTAATCATAATAAAATTCAAGCATCACCAGTTTTGACAACTCCAGAATTGCCATACCAATGAATACTGGCTTGTCCAGTTTAACAATCTTTTTTTTGAGTGACACAGCATACAATCATGAATGAAATTCTTTATACCCTGTGTATTGAGGCTTGCCTGTAAGTTTAATTGCACCCAATTCAGTTGTGACCAGTCTCACATCTTTTCTGTGATGAGGATTTTCCATTGTCTTGCAAAAACAGGCATTGTTCATAAGCTTAAAGAAGTCTTTGTCAAATGCAGTGTTGCCGTCTCTGGCACGAAGGGTTGTGTTCTTCATTATGTAATCTTTCATGAAAGCACTCTGATCAAATTGAATTCCTCTGTGAACTTTCTTTAGTACTAACCCGTGTCTGATGTAAAACTGCAACAAGCGGTTGTGACAAACGTAATTGAATTTGTCATTTAGATTTGGCACAAGTTTAGTGTCTTCTTTTTTCCCCATCATACTCATTTTCTCAACAGCCAACGGATAATCATTGTGGTAATCATGTAGGTGGTGTGGGTACTCCAGGTCGACTTCAAAGATCCAACCCTTCACGTCGTTTCGGTCAAGATTCATAATATTGTTTGTTAACTGTGTTACATCATACTGTGACAAATCATACAGACAAAAGTTTTTCAAGGGCAATAATTCACACATTGCGAACCCATACAAGTTACATGCATCCAAGTACGTAATGAATGAGCTTTACCTTGAGGGGTCAAAGTTGTCCAGATATTTATTGTTGACTCTGGCGTAATTGTTCGCTGCAATACTAATCCCTCCCCTCAATCCGCGTTCCACCATTTCACCCATCGTACGATCAGACAACAGGTCTATAAATATCTTACTGGATTTCAAAAATGCATCCCATGTCATGCCAGGACTAGTTATGTAACAAGCAGGGTCAAGCTTGTAGTGCAACAAACCCTTTTCACGGTAACTTTCAAATACGTCTGCTAGCAAACAAACGTCAGATTTCAAGTACTGGTCGTGGTAGTCACCAATTGTCTGACATCCTAATTTACCCCATGCATCAAGTGCGTGTTGGTATTCAGAGTCAGAAATACCTTTTCCAGTTAGTGTAGAATAAAATTTATCTTTTGGTGGCAGTCTTGTTTCTTCAAACACAACCCAGTGATCAATGTACTCATATGGATAGACACCTTTCTTAACCAAGTCTGGCTCAAAATATTTACTCGTTATTGGATACTCAGTCAGTCCTTCTGCCAGACTAGCCAACCCTAAAGACAAATGTTGCATGGAGTCATAAAATGCTAATTTATCTAACCTAAAAGTCAAGTACTTCTCAGTTGTCTGGGCAATACAACTTATGTTTTTGTACGACTCATCTACAGCCTGCATGATGATGTGTTAATCATATCCCTTCAGATTGTGAAAAAAGATTGGTAACTTGTATGTCTTAGGATCTATTTTTAATAATAAGTTACAATTGCTATGTGCAGCACCTCTGTAACGCCCAGTTATGTGATCATGGTCACGAACTTTATCACCACCTAAAGGTTGTTCACAAATCCAACACGTCTCAGCTGTATCAAATTTTAGTTTGTCTTCTTCTGTCATCACCAGAGGCATCTGACATGTTGTGAGATATTGTACTACCTGACTATACAGATGTCTCATTTCTGTTAAAAACAAACATGCTGCATTTTCACCCCTGTAGATAACAGGTTCTGAATGAAGGCCGTCTGACCTAACAAGAATGTATCCAAAAGAACACACCACTTGGTCACTCAGTTTTATAGTCTTTGGTAATGACTCTGGAACAGGACCTTCATATTGAACAACTAATGATTCAAAATCTGCATACACTACAAACGGCAGCTTTTGTTGATTCCCATAGTTCTTAAAATACACTTGACTACCAGGATCAGGGTACTTAAGTACAGTCTGTATGTCATCAGGTGAGCTACAATGTAGGATGTGTTTGTGCGCTACGTTTATGGAGGAGAATCTTTGTAAACATCTTTTACAAACTTCCTGTTTGCCATTGTGTTTTGTTGTATGTCCATGAATTAGACGTGATATATTTCTGATAATTGTGTAGTGAAAGTTATTGTCATCACCGGCACGGCCGATAAGCAACGTGTCAACATGCTTATCTTCTGACTGACCATATGTTGGTGCAATTGGGGACACTCTAATTGGTTGTAACTTGTTCTCAGATTCATTATCCCACACAAACACATTCACAGATATACCAGGATTTAGTTTTTCAAACAAGTCTATGTCCTCTATTTTAACAGGGAACTCAACGCCACTAAAGTTGAGTTCATTTACAAATTTGATGTAGTTAGATACGCGATCAGGTCTTGACCTCACAAAGTGTAGTTTAGCAAGCACACACCACATGAAACAGAAATTGTCTTTGTTCTGAATATTAACAACAGCTTTTTTGTTTGCAACCTCAGTTGGCAGTGGTATCCATGCTTTACCTAATATAGGATGATACCTAGACTGCTTTAGTTGCAGTTCATGTACATGTCCTTCGTGCCAACCAGACCCTTTCATTTTTGCACTGTCGATTGCCTGGAGAAAGTCAGGTAATAGTATGTCTCTAAATACGTTCTCTAATTCCCTTCTTGTGTTAACTGTGTGTTGTCTTGTTGATATATACGATACAATTAATCCACCGTCCAATCTAGTGAATTCGATTTTCGCAACAATCTGAATCTTAACACTGCCTGTGATAAGATTTTGTTGTATGACAGAAAAAGAGTTTTCTATTGATTCATAGACATTATTAGTATTGGATATAGGCAAGTTTCTTGTGTGAAACACATTTCTTAAACCAGATGAGCCAGGGTTTGATGGGCCAGGGCTTTGTGAATTGTCCGTCATTTTTATTTGTCCGTCAAAATAATAAAATAAAAAATATTACCGCTGACTCTGCTTGCGCACCTTGTGTAATACCACTTTATTAACTGTAACACTGTCAATATAAACATTTAGTTTGCGCAGTTTTTTAAATATGCTATAACAAACTTCTCCTAACCAACCATAGTTGGTATCATTAACTTTAAAAGTAGGTGTCTTTAAATCAACTGTCATGCGCTCCACATCTGGATGCTCATCGACATAATCTAAAGTCACACTATATGTAGCATATATTTCTGATGGTGCTGAAAGGCTTATGTAAGTCTGTTTGGGTGATATTAAGTCAGTAAAGTGCATAACATCTTTGAAAAGGTGTGTGAGATCAAGCACCTGTATGATTTGTCCGTCTGTCATTTTTATTGGACAAACAAATGTATAAATTAATTTACATCAATTTACTAACCCATACCCTGTGGGCTGATCTGTCTTTAAAATGAGCTTTAGATGCTTAGTTGATTTCATTTTTTTTTCACATCATCCCGTTCATGCTTACTTGGGATGACATCGTTTTCTCTGAGACAGTCTTCGAAGCTGTCACGATCCTTACAGTAAAACAAACAGATAAACTTTAACTGTTCTCGAAAATCTTTCAGTACAGCATTATATTTTTGAGTGAGAATCCATACACTGATGTTTGCATGTCTGCCACTGAAGGCAAGTTCTGATAGTGTGTTTCTCTTCTTGACAATGTCTTACTCTGCAGAACAGTCATCAACAATAAACAATGTTGACTGTCCTTCAAATTGCTTGTAAAAATATTGTAGGTAGTCATTCAGTTTCTTTTCAGGGTCAACTAAGTATATGTTGTTGTCAGTCCAAATAAATAAACGGTTGTGATAAGCTTTGTTGTGTTTGATTGTTGGACAAAATATTACAATGTTTTCAGAATGATGGATGTATCTTGTTTGTAATAAGTCAAGTACGAATTGAGTCTTTCCACACCCTGTGGCACCAACAAATAAGCCACAGTGTGGATCGAGTGTCATCAAGCTCCGGTTCATTTTAATACACAATATAATTTTAATATATGTGTCCATTGCCGGGAAAATTCTCGCAAGGTTGCTCCTGAATCGGCTGGTACCTGCCATCGCTGAGGACCACCTCCCAGAGGGCCAGTGTGGCTTCAGAGCCAACAGGAGTACCACCGACATGGTCTTTGTGCTGAGACAGCTTCAGGAGAAGTGCCGCGAGCAGAACAAAGGGCTGTACGTAACGTTTGTCGACCTAACAAAAGCGTTTGACACTGTGAGCAGGCAAGGTATGTGGCAGATCCTGGAGCGACTAGGCTGTCCCCCAAAGTTCCTCAACATGATCGTCCAGCTCCACGAGAACCAGCAAGGCCAGGTCAGACTAAACAGTGACCTCTCAGAACCATTCCCCATTCGCAACGGCGTGAAGCAAGGCTGGCACCGACCCTCTTCACCATCTTCTTCAGCATGATGTTGAAGCAGGCCACAGTGGACCTCGACGATGACGACGCAGTGTACATCAGGTATCGTCTCGATGGCAGCCTGTTCAACCTCAGACGACTGCAGGCCCACACGAAAACCCTAGACCAACTGATTCGTGAGCTGCTCTTTGCTGATGACGCTGCCCTCGTTGCACACACAGAGAGAGCCTTGCAGCGCATTACGTCCTGCTTCGCAGATGCCGCCCACCTCTTTGGACTTGAGGTCAGTCTGAAAAAGACAGAGGTCCTTCATCAGCCGGCACCCAAGGAAGAGCATCGCCCTCCCCACATCACCATCAGCGAGTCCGAACTGAAGTCTGTACACCAGTTTACCTACCTTGACTGCATCATCACGTCAGACGCCAAGCTGGACAAGGAGCTAGACAACAGGCTGGCAAAAGCGAACAGTGCTTTCGGGCGACTATTCAAGCGGGTGTGGCACAATCAACAGCTGAAAAAAGGCACCAAGATCAGCGTGTACAGAGCTGTCGTCCTCACCACCCTGCTGTACGGTTCCGAGTCCTGGGCCCTCTACCGCAGACAACTACGACTCCTCAAACGCTTTCACAGCGCTGCCTGCGTACCATCCTCAGCATTCACTGGAGTGACTATGTCACCAACGTCGAGGTCCTTGAACAGGCGGAAACTGTGAGCATCGAGGCTTTGCTGCTGCGGACACAGCTTCGCTGGGCGGGGCACGTCTCCAGGATGGAGGATCATCGCCTACCCAAGATCACTCTGTTCGGCGAGCTCGCCACTGGACACCGAGACAGAGGGGCACCAAAGAAGAGATACAAAGACGGTCTCAAGAAGTCACTTAGTGCCTGCCAAATCGACCACCACCAATGGTCTTTGCTTGCTGCGGACCGTGACACCTGGCGCTCCACCATTCACAAGGCATCCGTCTCCTTTGAGGACTCTCGCAGAGCTAACCTTAAAGACAAGCGGCTCAGAAGAAAAAACAGAGCTGTCGTAACTCAGAACCCTGACCAGACCTTCCCCTGCAGCCACTGCGGTCGAACCTTCCTGTCCCGGATTGGCCTCCGCAGCCACGAAAATGCCTGCAGACGACGTGGGCAAGCCCTATAGAATCTTCGTTCGCGAAGTCAAAAGCCAAGAGCAACGAATTGAGTCTTTCCACACCCTGTGGCACCAACAAATAAGCCACAGTGTGGATCGAGTGTCATCAAGCTCCGGTTCATTTTAATACACAATATAATTTTAATATATGTGTCCACTTAGTCTGCTTTCTGCAATATTGAGTTGTGCATCATATATCAGGTACAAATATATGTTTATGGCTGCAGCAGTTTCAACCTTCTTTTGTATCTGAATTGTTATTCCGTCACTACCGTTCTCGACAGTTCGTCCTGACCCATGAAGATAATCGTCATCTGTACTATGAAGATCTAACCAAAGTGCATATTTGTTTGTCAGGTATTGTCCGATCCTAACATCATACAGATGTAGATCTTTACACGCAATGTTTGTGGGTTTATCTCTAATCCTTCCTCCTGCAAAATACTTTGTGATCTCATCATAGTGCTGGTATGGTAACATTCCAGACGCGTACACTTGATTAGGGCGGCCTTCAATTGTGCAGGACAAATGTGTAATCTTAGGATTGTAGAATTTTTCTGAATCCCGTTTATATGGATCTGCTGGTTGAACAAACAACATAAGAATACCTTTCAGTGACCTAGCTGGTGTGTTTAAGTTTATGTTCCACATTGGGTCGCCTTTGTCTTTGGGTATTAAACTATGTCTAATCACCCTGTCATAATAAATTGGAAGTCTTGACTGGTATTGATTTTGAATAAGTCTGGCTAGTTCAGTGTGTGTGACAATTTCGTATTCCAAGGAAATGTTACAGATCTTATATGTTGCATCTGTGGCAGATGATTTAATAACTTTGGAGTAGTCATTAAAGGTTAGTTCAAAACTCAGATGGTCATTCAGTGCCCCTTGGTAATAAGGCAAATGAGCTGTGAGGATTTCAAACTCAAGTGGAATGTAAAATCTGGTTCCATATGTTTCTGCTAATATAACGTCCTGGGCTGCTGACGTTGATTTATCTCCAGCATTGATTCGAAGTTTACAAACATTATCTGGCTGTATGCCTTGGTAAATACGGTCCTCTCGTTCTTCTCTTGTGAGCCAAAGGTCTTTGTAACAGTAGAACACATCGGAGTCGTCAAGACTAAACACTTCCTGCCCTTCAAGTTTTACTTTACCCCCACCCGGGTCTGCCCTGGGGGACTTGGGTGGGGTTAGGTACTTTTTAGTTCTCAGGGTCACCCTGGTCAGCCCCACAGGGTGAGTTTTTCTCTCTATTCTGGGGCATGTGTTTCTGTCTACCCTTGGTCCATTCACCTGTATTTTTAAAACTCTCCCTACTGTCTGCACTGCCTGTAGCTCTTGATATTGGATGTGTGTTGCTAAATGGTCTTAGCTTTATTTAGGCCTCATGTCTTAGGTTTATTTAATGTATTTGACCGGCTGGTGACATACATTCAATGTTCTGTTTAGTTTTTTTTTTTCACAAGCAGTGCAGGCACGTCCTGAGAAAGCCTTGTTGCTGTCGGGACGTTAAGCAATGTACAATCAAGTTTTACTTTAATAGTTTTAACAATTGCTCTGCCAAGATTGTCAACTAGTGTTCTGTTTACATCTGCGTCTGATGAAAGTTTAATATTAAATGCTAGGCGTGCAGTGCCAGGAACAATAACGTCACTGGGACCTAGGTTTGGAAACTTGACTGTAAGTGTTTGATTCTGGTCTATGGTACTTGGATTGTTTGTGATGACGATTGATTGTCTTATGCCCTTAACACCCAGAGGCTCACGTAGTTTTATGTATGGGTCTAACTTTGATCCGTAAGACTGTGTCATTTTTATTATGCACAATAAAAAATAATAAATTAATAAAACAATGGCCGCGGGAGGATTTAATCATGAAGATTTTGAAATGGATGACACGTATGATTTTGGTAATACAACAGATATGACAGATATGACAGATATGACTGGTACAAGAAATATTTACAGTTTACGTCATGAACTTTTAGAAACCAAAGTGAACTCGTTTTATGATCATGTTGGTGGCCGACCAGACAACATAGACCCTAACCAGTTTGAACTTGATGGCAAGGGTCATTTATATTTAAATACTGTTGACAAAGGAAAAGTACTATTGACTAACAAAAAAGACCCTAGTAGGTTTAGGGCTTTAAGTACAATAAAAAATGAAGGTGGTGTTAGTGCCTTGCGTCAACTTGGTATTGGAGGGTCTCCTGTCACGCCAAGACTGGCTAGTGTGCTTCATGACACGCAAACAAAGTTGCCAACAGGGCAAGAAATTGACATGGCACCAGTAACAAGCCTACCAGAAATAGCAAACACAGTGATACAAGAAACCTCATTTACTGAAGGACAAATAAATGATGCTATGAAAAGAATAGAAGATCCACCTTTGTCAATGCGGGAGATTATAGGGTTAGATAAATCACTGCAGACAATAAGAGGTGAGATGGTTAATAATCTTGCCAAACTGGGAGAGCTTGATAAACACATAGAACGTGAAAAAGAGAAACTGGCTACCGCAGACAATGGGAATCTTGACACAGAAATGAAAGAAAGAATACAACACAGATTAAATTTGATTTGATTTGATTGTACATTGCTTAACGTCCCGACAGCAACAAGGCTTTCTCAGGACGTGCCTGCACTGCTTGTGAAAAAAAAAAAATAAATAAACAGAACATTGAATGTATGTTGCCAGCCGGTCAAATACATTAAATAAACCTAACACATAGGGCCTAAATAAAGCTAAGACCATTTAGCAACACACATCCAATATCAAGAGCTACAGGCAGTGCAGACAGTAGGGAGAGTTTTAAAAAGGCAAATACAGGTGAATGGACAAAGGGTAGACAGAAACACATGCCCCAGAATAGAGAGAAAAACCCACCCTGTGGGGCTGACCAGGGTGACCCTGGGAACTAAAAAATACCTAACCCCACCCAAGTCCCCCAGGGCAGACCCGGGTGGGTTAACACAGATTAAATGATTTGCAGATAGAAAGATCAGGGCGGTTAGAAGTGATTAGTATCGGGAGACAAAAACTAAACTCACAGGTCAACAGAATTAGAGAAACTATTCAGAAAATACTTCACGAAGACACTACTCTGGCTGAGAGATTGAAAACACTTTTCAGAGAGAAGGGTATTACAATTGCTAGTTTAATTACAGCTCTTGGGTTTATTATCAGTACTGCTGTGTTGGCTGTCTCCGGTGCTGGCAGTGCTGGGGGTGGTCCAGCACCGCCAGGTCCACCAACCCCGGGCCCACCGGCTCCCACAGATCCAAAAGATTTACAGTCATGGGTAAAGAAACAGTTGTCTCACATATCAGACTTGCTTAAGAAATTGGCTCTGAAAGCAGTAGACGCGTTACTGAATTTAATTGGCACGGTTGTCAGCTGGTTGATTAGTACAGCGGCAAAGGCAGTAGGGTTTATGGCAGAACATGTGTGGGTCTTTCTGGTGACAGTAGGAGGGTTAATGGTGGGTTATTTAATGAAACAGGTAAAGAAGTAATGTACCTAACCCTGTTAATCCTATTGTCAATGTGGTTCTTTCTGATTCATGTGTGTTAGGGGTTGGTAGCGATGTTTGGGGCATTACTGACTGTATGGGTGTCGGTGGTGGGGCAGGGGAAGTAACCACCTGTAATGATTTTAATGACAGTACAGGCGCAGTGGTTCCTCCTAAGTTTACAGATTGATTGAGACCGAGTTTTTGACCAACACCTGCAACAATGATTTCATTATTATAATTTGTTATTGTACCCATTTGGAGTTGAAGGTCAGATGGTAACATGTATAACCCGACGCCAACTACAAAGTCAACTTTTGATCTGGCATATCTGAGTACGTCTTGGTAGCGTTGTATGCTAGATGGGAGATCAACTGTTGAATTAATTGAATCTTCAAGATTTGCAAGAAACTGTTTTTGTGCTTCAAATTTGCCACTTCCGTTTAAAATATTTGATTTTGTTAGTGATTGTGCTCCTAGTATACACCAGACATATGTTCTGATTGACTCATTTACGCGCTCGACTCCTGCTTGAGTAAACCCGTCAGTTTTATCTAAAATAAATGTGGTCCAGGCGTTTGACTGTTTCTGCTCTATTGATCCTAACCAGACTTGTGATTTTGATGAGAATGAAGTGTACCCAGGGTAGTAATCTTGAGGGTATTGTCTGTGACTCATAGCATAATACAATGTACCAATGCCGTGGTGATCATGAAGTTTTTGTGTGAAGTCATACCGAGGGCTTATGTTAAATTCATTACAGATGCGTTCAAATGCTTTCATATCCATGGGGTTGTTAAACCTGTTGAAACTGGATTCAGTTGGTAATGGTGTATGCAGTTCTGACAGTATATGTCTAAGCTGGTAGTAAGTGTGAAAACGATAGACAGACCTAATCAGTTTGTTTGAGTGATTCAAGTGGTCTGTGAATGAAACACCACAGCCTGTAGTAGAACACAGTATGGCAAAGTTAAGTTGGTTTTGAAACATCTGTAGTGGACTTGAAGACCACTTTCTTGCAGTAGAGTCATCTGTTATTGGAGGGTTTAGGTAATGATCAAAGGGGTTGGGTACTTTGACTTGGAATAGATCTTGTTCGCTTACAGCTATGTCTAGTTGATTTAATTGAATTATTTTCTGTTCATAAGTAGGTGCAACATTATATTTGGCATTCACATTAAATTGAAATGCGTTTGTAGTGGTAATGTTTGGTGATTTAAATTCCATCCTTTTTTATATGAGATAATAAAAATGTTTATTACATTAACAAATCTTGACACAAGCAAACCAGTGTGGTTAACTAATGGGATTGATAATCGTGATGGTAGCAAGGCTGTTGCTATCCATGAAATGTTCTATACAGTAAAATGGTTTAATGTAACAGATGATGGTGAATATTCTGTACATGGAATGGTAGGTACTACAAGTTGGGGCGCTAATCATTTACAGCCTGGGTATTATGACTTTTGTACTATAGCTGAATTTTTACAAGATAGGTATAAAATTAAAGCAACTTTAAATCCGGCTAACTTGTTTGTTACATTGGAATTTCCAAAAGATAGTCAGCTTATATTAACAGACAAACTTTTAATACTACTGGGTTTTTTAACTGAATCTGATCTTGGTATTGTAGCTGTTAGTGGTGATGATGATTGGACTTATGAAGCAGGATTAAAATTTAAGCCAAAAAAAACCACAAAATAACTGGAAGATATGCTGTTCATTTGTCAGTACACACAGTGCTAAATGTTTATTTGAAAGAACTAAACACATCTGATAATGTTCACAATGGAAAACCTTCAACTTTGTTGAAATGCTTACCAACTGGAACTGCACCCTATTGTTAAAGTGTGGTTGTTAGATTTCCTAATTTACAGTTTAAGAAATTAGGTTCTAGTTTCTTTGAGTCACTGTGTATATCTGTAACTAATCAAGATGACAAACCAGTTATTATGCATGATTTTAGTGTTGTGTTAGAAATTAAATAATTTTATTTTTGTTTATAAAAATGAGTGGTCTTGGTCCAAAGCGAACAATCATACCACCAGTTGCGTGTCCGGTTACAGAGTTGAAAGATTTGGCAGACGTCCAGGATTTTGAGAAGGAAGGGGATGTTGGAGAAATATATGGTTTTGAACTTGATTTAAATGGCATGTACAAGAGGAAAGTAATTGTTGACAAGAAAGACAGTGAAAAACAGATTCCTAAACTTGGTCAGCTACGTGATGTTACTGTACCTACTCCACCTGTAAATAATGTGCCCTACAACTTAATACATGTAGGTAGTAAATGGGTTGTTTCACCTGTGCCTGTTCCACCACCCACAATTGACTGGGACATAAAGTTGGAATTTATTAGTCCTTATGTATACACTGATGATGAAGGTGCCTTAGTGTTTAGGAAGGTTGTTAACTCGGGGCCGCTATTGTAAGTCTTGTTCCAAGCTTTGCCCCAGACGACAATAGCAGAGAAAAACTGAAAGTTGAAAATTATGAGAGACGGAGATATCTTCTTACACATAGGAAGGGTAGGTCTGATGCGAAGGTCGTGTTTGCACCAATAAACTTTCCCATCGCAAGAGAAGCGACAATAGTATTTGAAATTATCATGAGATCAGTAACTACTGCTAAAGAGGCTCAAATTGCACAAGGAATTAAACTTACATGGAATGACACAGTGGCAGAGTCATCAAAGGTCTTTATTGCTATTACAAAAAATAATGATGTTATTAATGTTTCGAGCAGTGTTCCAGCTGTCAAGGTGGTGGTCGACAAAACAACTTTTGTTCGTCTAACTTACATAAACCTTGAACACATTGATCTTGTTGCATTTTATTATGCTAACAAATTGTATACTTTTGAAGAGTTGCAAAATGTAATTGCTGATTAAATTAAAAAAAAATATTTGTTAATAAAAAAATGGTAAAATTCTATCCAGTACTACCGACGCTTGAGCCGACTGAAACAAATGTGATGACTAAAACAACACTTGCACCTGATCCACATATGCCAATTGCTTCAGATAAAACATTACCATCAGATGCATTCAGATTAAATAATATTACAGAGGCAATTAAATATTTGGAAAGTGAAGAGGCTAGGTACTCCAGATGTAAAAGGAGGTATAAGTCAGTATTTAATTCTGTTCAAAACACTTCTATGGCTATTGGTGCAGTTTCGGCCAGATTATCTGTAGGAGATATAGCTCTGTTCGCCACAGGAATTGGAAGTTTCGCTGGAATAGCAATTGAGGCTGTTAGCGTTGCTACATGCCTAGCATGCTTTGGTTTGGAGGCCTTAAACAAGAGGTTTCACACGAAATTACAGAAACATGAAGCATTGAGTACGCTGGCTGGTGCAAAGCTGAGCAGTATGAAACTTATTATCAGTAAGGCATTAAATGATAATTTTATTGATGACGAAGAATTTAAGCGAGTCCAGGATGACTTAAATAACTACAAACAACAAAAGTATGAAATCCAAAATAAAATGCGTAGTCAATCTCCCGTGAATATTGAAGAACTGAAGGCTATTTTTTTTAGCAGAAGGAAAAAAGATCGGTGTTCAGGAAACCACAGAAAAACTACACATTCTTTTAAACAAATGAAAATCAGATTTGGTAATCGTTTATTAATGTCATACACTTCACAGAGAGATGACATGCCATTTTCACAGTTTAGGCATAATTATTTAATCCCATCAGCACCACCAGAATATTATGTTTGAGAAAAAAAAGTTTTCCATTGCCCTTGTGTCTTGGTAAAAAAGACTTAGTATACGTGACTAGAGTCAAGTTGTTATTAAGTACTTGTAAGTAATTAGGGTAAGTAATTAATAAGTTCTTAATGGTAAGTAGTTAATAAGTTCCTATTGTAACTCACTTTAAGGTAACCTAAAGTTAGTTGTAACTTAAAATTCAAACAAAACTTATCTTTAGATGATGTTTCTTAACACATAAATTCCTTCCTAGCAAAACACATCTTGCTTTCAATGCACAACCTGTAGAGACGACTGCATCAGGCAAACTAGTCAGCCTAAGCAGAGACCACTCATGACGCTAAGCAAACACCCTTTGTTAGTTCCAAGGCACGTCACTAGTCCTGTTCCTGTTCAAACTGGTTTGTTTATGCCTGATTTCGAGTGCAGAATAAAATCAGCAGACAAAACCAGGCAGTCTAACAAGCAGAGATATAAAACACCACTCTTACCACTTTTGACTATCACTTTATGTGTATTCATGGAGCGGTAATCAATTACTGTGCCAAGATCAAGTTAAAGCTTTTTGTAATGTGGTCATGATCAAGCAGTTTTCTCAGGTGCAAACACAGTCAGCAGTTTCTTGAGTGCAATATAGAATAACAGTCATGGCCAGCACCTCAAGTGTAGTGTAAACAGTCATGCTGTTTCTCACAAGTGTAGTGTAAACACAGCCAGTAGTTTCTCAAGTGCATTGAATAATAACAGTCAACATTAAACACCCCCTCAGCATAAAATACAAGAAAGATCTTAACTTAAAGCTTTCTTTGTTTTCCAACAGGTTGCAAACTCATTTTAACTCTGTGTCTGTAAAGACTTCATGGTGTTTATACATAGAGTGAGTCAGGTTCGTCAGTGCTTGTAATGTTGACATAAGCACAGGCCTCTCTTTGTGAAAAAGGGGTGGGGTTGTCTGTGATTTTACATTAAATGGAAAGGCAAGAAGGTTTTCATGAATACGGATTGAAGTGTGGTACATATCGTGACGGGTGGCATATGGGATTTCGGTTTTATAGAGCAATCTAGTCCCGACATGAAAATGTGAATAATTGCAGCCCATTCATGGTATATCTGAATAGAGGTGGATGTCTTTCAGACAAGCGTAGACATGAGGTGTTTGTGTATGTGATAGCTCCAGGGTTACCAGCACTGGTTTGACCAGGGTGTTTGGTTGATTTTTTTTGTCTATGGGGGGAGGGTGGAGGGAGGGGAACACAATGACTGAGTTAACCCCTTAAGTATTTTTTGATTTTTCATAAAAATGTGTCTGTTTAAATAATAATGATTTAGGGGTAACTTCCAATGGTATTTACTCTGTGCGGGGGATATGGACAATGGATGGTAAAAAAGATATAATTAAGGGGTTAACTCAGTCATTGTGTTAATGATGCTTTAGTCCACTCAGTATTACTATCTCTGAGTTGACATCTGCAAGTTACACAATTTCACAGTATCCAGCGACCCAATGCACGCGCCTGTGATGGGTCTTTGTATTACAGCATATACGTCAGTCTACTATTGAAAAAACATCTGCTTGTTTGCGCGCTGCAGTACATGTAATAGCGATCCGTTCATTTGGACAGCTGGCAGTGATTTCACGCGTGAGTCTAGCGTGCCGGGTTTTAGTGTAACGGCTGGGGACTGACACCATGGAACTTGCATAAATGACTGCAAACTCTGCCAGAATTTAGTTCTGAGTTTTTGGGTGTTTGGTTGCAATGTACAATTATTCACTGTCAAAATATTTAATTAATGTATAATCATTACAAACTACGAGGCATACATAACGCTGTCAACTAAGTTTCGTCATATTTTGTAATGTGAGACGATTTCCTGTCAGGTAACTGACTTTGGTCGAGAAGTTGCCATGGTGACTGGAGGTGCCGTGGGTGACACAGAGACGGTGTTACGTCACACACTGAGCGCTGTGAGAGGCGAAGACTCGGCCAACTACAGCTGTCTGGCTACCAACGAGCTGGGACAGAAAGCGTCTGACTCGGTTGTACTGTACGTGCGGTGTAAGTGATGTGGCCGCGCCTTCTTGGTTTTGCCTGTCTGCTCTCTGTCTAGTTAGTGTATGAGTCATCTAACCCTACCGTGCATCCCATCCCACCCCACTATTAAAGCCAGCATCATTGAGTAGTGGCGGGGGCGCTCCGTGGCGCAGTGGTAAACCGCCTGCCACAAATGCTAAAAGTTCGAGATTCGATACACGGTTCATGAGTAGGTCTTTTCTCCTGTAGTAAATGTCACCGTTAATTCGGGCGGACTGTCAGGGGTTCTTTTTCCGGGTACCCTGGCTCTTCCTCCGTCTCCACTTTGATACCGGTTTCAGGCCACTTTATACATTTCAAATCATACAAGCCATCAAAACTAAACCTCATTGTCTCCGATCACTAGATATAATGTCGAGGGACATTGAATTTGAGTAGTCAGTCAGTAGTGGTCGTGGATTGGGACTGGGCGATAAACTAGTAAGTCAGTAGTGGTGGTGGGTGGGGACTGGGCGATGGGGGTGTGGGTGCGGCGTTTCACGGTATGTATGTTTTACCGCCCACTGCTGCGCGCGGGACAACTGCGGCCGTCGTGGGCCCGAAGACGTTGTACTACTTGGGTGCCTGCTAAATCTACCTGTTTGTCCACAGGCGCTCAGCTGTAAACCCATAACGTAGTTGTATAATACCGCGTGCGCATACCGCCTGTGTGTACACACCTAACGATATGCACACCCAAATGTAATTACACTGTACAGTGAGGTGGTGTGAACATGAGGCGTGATGAGGGTGAGTTACGGACTTGCAGCTGGTCCAGCGTCTGTGCTCTGTCTGACTGTCCCCTCTTCTTTTATTATGGTGTCTGTTAGTTTCGGGTTCTTTGTTTTGTTATTTCGTGTTTTCATTTGGATTTACATAGGGAATAATATTACGACATTGATTTGAATGATGGTACATGTATTTGTATGCCCTGCTGTTCCTGCTTGCGTCTCATTTTGTAGCGCGTTTGTTTAAATTAGTGTCATGAGCCTATAATGCTGCGAGCGTTCGCGATTTAAGAGTATAGCTACATGTTCGCAAGCAATGTCGCAGGTGACATTTTGGTGCTAAATAATGTTTTAATGTGGTCCCCTCCTTTGATTTTTTCCTATTTTCTGAAGAAATCTATAACCTGTTACTCAACAGGAAAAGCTGATAACACCCTTATGAAGGAAACCTCCATCACGTTATTCTCACCCAAATATAAATCGCGCTTTTAGTGTTGTCATTAGTTACGAGGCAGCGTACAAACACCAGGGAAATGCTGCTGGCGTTTGTGATTTAAGTTTAAAGCGGCATGAACCAGCTCATGGTGCGGAGTTGATATATTCTGCATAATTATGCATTAAAAAAAATTGTAGATGGGTTTATTAAACATGAATATGAACAAAAGTAGTCTGTGTTTAAATGTTAAACTGTTCACATTTTATTGATTCACTGGTGAAAAAGAGCATAAACGTGCTTGCACTTTGAATGAATGAACTTTGTGTAACGTCAGTTCACCTCTGGTGATTTACGATAAACAGGGTGCATGCATATTTATCGTCCTCTGTGGTTGAGTCAGTTGGCCATGACTGCTTAGGAGGGGAAGACAAATGGATTTTCCAAATTTTGGGATGTTAAGATTAATATGCTGTGCGTGGATGCAAGTTTTAACTCATTCGAAACACGTTGCATACGGATACGCGGCAAGAAGCCGACAAAAAGCCGCATATCCGGTAACGTCACGTTTCGAGTGTTAATCATTGGCAGTGTTTAACACTCTCCTCACTTCTTAATCGGATACCATTAAGTATTGTACTTATTCGTGCAGATAGTAGCATTGCTCTTGCTTCAATTTCTATTCCGGCTGTTGTGATGTTCTTTTCAGTCTCTTGCCAACAGACCAACCTAAGGTAAAACCTGAGAGTTACAGCAAGTACAGAGATGGCCTTCCATACATCAACTACCGAGGCAGCCAGACAAAGTTGACCTTAGATCTTCTGGCTTATCCAATCTCGGACAAGGTCAGTTATCTCCACCTTGGCCTTGACCTTGCTGCGCAGAGTGGTCTTCCTCCGCGTCTCGGTGTTTTCAGGTTGGTCAAGCAAATATCAACGTAAAAACCACGCTATTTGCATTTTCTGCATGGCTGAATTCTTGTTGTTGATATATACATTGTAATAAAGGCTGGGTGTCCTGTTTTGAGTCATTATTGAGGTCTCTCGCTCGCAAGAAGTTTCCTTGTTGACATCCGCAGTTTGAGGTGCTGATCCAGTAATGTCAGGACGACTGCTACAATGACGCATGCCACAGCAATCGAGCGATCAAGCAAAATGGACCGTTTACGAGTGCAAACTTCCGTCTGCCTGCTATGCAGGGGCACAACCTACTTTTTATGGCCTGATTTAAATCTGTTGAAATCTCAGAAATTATCAGACGTTCATTGCCAGATAACGAATGTACAGTCACACACAGAAACACATTGATACTATCAGGTCAACACGTGGCATAGAAGGTCATAAACCCGCGCCACGCTGTTGCGGGGGACTCGTGAATATCTTGTATTTGGTTGTGGCTGGTTGCGTTTCACAGTGAATAGTGTAAATGCACGCTAATGAGAGTACGCTTTATAACTGAAAGTAATTCTGGGACATTTCAGGTTATGGTGCAGAAATACAAGTCACCTGTACACGTTCACCTGTGACGTCATAGCTGATAACGTCACTTCTATTGACGTTGGTTTCTACAACGTGACGCTGGAGAATGAGATGGGCAGGCTAACAATAACCATTCTCGTTGATTTGTATGGTATGTGGTTCTTCTGTTCTCTTTTGGCGGGCGGGTGTTAGATGGATTTAATGGGGAGATGGTGGAAAAAAACATCGCTATGACATTGAAGGTGAAGCATAATTTATGTTTATGCAGCGGGCTTAATACAGATATCGCGTTCAGTCCGCGCTCTATCACCAGAGTTGCTCGCATGGCGGTAATTGCTTCAAAGTTATAACGAATGGGTGTCTCCAAAGAGGGGTGGAGTTACATGACATTGTTATACGTACTTTACCGTTTATTCTGACGAGCGAAACAAATGCGATTATTTTTGAAAATCACTGGAAACACTGAGTGTTTCCGATGATTTCAACCATGTCGCATTTCTGTTAGTGGTAACTATATGTCAAACATTACTCGCGCTCATCGTACCAGTGATAATGTTACTGCTGTGAGTCTCACGGTTTGTGCTTTGTGACCATGTGACAATGTCTTCATTCTGTACTTGTACAGTGATTTAACCCCTTCCCTGCCACTGTATTACGCTGTACGCACATTTCTCTTTCTGAAATCTTGGTTCATTCAACGACCAAACGCCAGCACCGTCCAAGAAACATGGATACAAACTGGTCTAGCAAGAGGCATAGATCCTCATGAGCCCCCGCTGTCGCAGGGGCTCAGGAGGATCTATATCTCTTGCAGTTGTGTCGTGTTCACATGTTTGTCGGCAGTCAAGGGGTTAAATATACCTAATATGTCCATGGCCTGCCCCAAGGCGTAGAGACGACAGACACAACAGAGGCCCCGCGCTCTGACGCCCAAAACAAAGATGGTGCTGATACTGCTCTCAGTTTTGGAGCCGGGGTCGGTGTTGGCGTTGTGGTGGGTGTAGCGTGCACTGTGGGAGTGGATGCGGTGCTTATTGTACTGTGGAGATGCAAAGCCAGGATGTCAAACAACACAGGTATGATCTTGTAGTGACCACGTGACTGTACTGACGATACCGCTCGGCTGAAAAGACGCCTTACAACGTCACTACCTCACTACGCATGTGTCGAGCAGTATGGGCACTACGGTGGTAAGCTGTTAGCGGGTTGCTAGGTGTAATAGTGGGGGCGTGGATGAAAGTGATTGCAAGCAAGTTTTCATTTGTGCTGATGGTTTTGTTGACTCTCGACCGAAGACGGTGGGGGTCCATGTTTTGAGTGATTTAAAAAAAAATCAGTCATTTAAAATTAAATGGTCAGCGTTGAGGAAAGGTTTAATTTTTGCTGTTATCACTTTCCCAAACTTCGAATTGCTATTACAAGTTGAGGTAAAGTGAAATGATAGTCTAAGGACAATGCTCTTGTTGAATATGTGCGTAGTATATTTGCACGTGATGTACGGGGAAATAACATGTCTCGTCCTCGTGCAGGTTCAGCAACACCGCCAGTCACCAGCATGTAAGAAAATATTACAACACTGAAATAATTCAGTGTGTGTGTGTGTGTGTGTACGTGTGTGTGTTTGTGTGTGTGTTTGTGTGTGTGTGTGTGTGCGTGTGTGTGTGTGTGTATGTGTGTGTGTGTGTTTGTGTGTGTGTGTGTGTGTGTGTGTGTGTGTGTGTGTGTGTGTGTGTGTGTGTGTGTGTGTGTGTGTGTGTGACGAGTCTGAACTTTCTTGTGCCTTTGTATGTTTTACTCGTGCTTCACGATTGTGAATTCAAGTCGTTGATGACGTAGAACGGGTTTTGGTGTATTAATATGTACCCACTTCATTGTATTTTCCCTTCGTTGACTCATGTATTGATATATGGTATAACATGCAAATTAATAATCATGAATTTGCTTGATATACTTTCCTTCCCAAAATCCCTTGCGCACCAGGACTCGGACATTTTGATTCGGGTCTCGTAATCACATCTGCCTGTTATCGGCACTATATCAAGCAAAATGATGCTTAGTATGGTATAATAACTTCTGCATGATGGCCACTGTGTTTTGTGATAGCACATGCATTGTCTATGATGCTGAAAATTAAAAAGACAACGAAAAACCTAAGAGAGAGGAATACTGAGAGAATTAAAGCTTCATTAACACAATGACTGAGTTAACCCTCTTAATTTTATCTTTTTGACCATCCATATCTATGTCCCCCGCACAGAGTAAATACCATTGGAAGTTACCCCTAAATCATTATTATTTAAACAGCCACATTTTTATGAAAATCAAAAATAATACTTAAGGGGTTAACTCAGTCATTGTGTTAATAATACTTTAATTTTCTCAGTATTCCTCTCTCTCTTAATTAGCTCATATGTCTACTGTCGCAATGATACTATGTACGTAAACACAGCCCGTCGCCAGCACTCTAGACATGAAAGACACAACGCGTCAGAATAAAATATTCATAGCACTTACAGTGTATTTACAATGTCGCAATACGTTTGCCAACATTTTTCAAAACCTTTTCAAATCCTTGAGCCACTAGATCGGTATGTACCGACCCTGAGTCGATATTCACACAATTTATTTTTGACCTTAAGAAAATGCACATCGAAAATCATGACCCCCCACAAATGTAAATTGGTTTTAAGATTGAATGGGAATAAAGCCCACATTAGCTACCGCGCACAGAGTGAGAGTGAGACCCACTCTGTCAACACAGACATAAACTAGTGACTGTGTCAAGACTCCACTCATGTGAAATTTACACGTTTTAAATCAGCCTCTTTCAATGAGTAAGTTACAAGGGTCTTACTCTGTTGCACATGTCTTTTGCAAGCCAGCTCACCTGTTTACCTTTGTGGTGTCTAATGTTGCCACGCGCCGCGCAGTAGCACGCCGCTATTTAAAGGTCCTGGTTCAGCAATTAGTCAGTTGAGGACAGCGAAAAAAAATTTCGAAGTCCCTACCTGACTTGAAGTGCAACCCTGACAGGGCCTCATCAGATGGGATCCCCGAACATTCACGTTACTATAGCTGCTGTAGAGTGTCAGACGTCCTTGACGGCTGTCACAGTTCATGCAAACAGGTATACGCCACTCAGCTGCCAAAGGTCACTTCCAGTTGCATCTGTCCGTACACGGTAACACCCACAATTCTCGTGCAACAACAACGAAAGATGACTATCCAACTCAACTTTCACTGAGTTCTGGGCCGGTACTGGGAAGCACTGAGCGACGTCCACAGCGTCCAAAAATGGCCCAGGGAATGGTGACAGTACGTCGAACATGCTATATCGTGGTCTTCTCATTTCTTATGTCCTCGCATTTATCCAAAACAAGGTTTCCTCGAAAGCGTTTGCAAACAACAAGTCTATGGTAGTTGCCATTTTAACGAAGGGAAGCTACTAGATAATGTTTGTGTAAGGGACAGCACTCCCGTGCTAAGCAACGCGCAAACGCCCACCTCAAAACGATTTTATTTTTCACAAAAGCCTGGGAGATAATTTACAGGTCATCATGCAACAATGTGATGTGCATGGGTGACAGTGCGAGAATATGAAATGAATGTAAACGGGACATAAATATGCCCCATAAATCCATGGCCAGCAAGCGATATACATTCCCATGAGCTCCTGCGGATGCAGGGGCTCATGAGAATGTATGACTTTTGCATTTGGAACAGGCTGGCTGAAGGCCTGTTCTGTCTGAACCAAACAGCTGAAATTCAGCTTTTCGGGATTTTGAAAAGCTGAATCAGCTTCTAGGAGTGAAGACGGTCACCCATTGATGTGATTGTGCCTGTTCGTGTGTGTTACACGGATATAAAATTTGATTCCATTATAAGAATCTAAGCACTAGGTAATATTTTGCTTTGTCGATTACTTCTCATCTTGTTTTTTTTTTTTTTTTTTTTTTTTGTATCACAAAAGATAATTACCGTCTGCAAACTTGATGAGTTCAGTGATAATATTTTCTCCCCAGACCAACTGCTGTCTATGCACACGCAATGCACCCTGCCCAATGCATACATCATGCAGGTGCCTGACAGCAAACACCGATACACCAACTACAAGCTAAAGGGTGCACGAGCAAACGAGAGGCAAGTTTCAAAATAATTAGATACAGGGCCGCAGCAGATGGTTCCGGCCTTCGCCATACCAATAATGTATACATTTTTTTGACAAGACCATATAATTATGTCTTTTTATGCCCTCGACCCAAATTAATTTAAATGTTACTAATTTTTCCATTTTGGGGGGTTGTGCGAATTCTCCCCCCCCCCTGCCCGATTGACTTTAGGAAGCAGATGAAAGCAAGCTGGCATCATGCAGGCATGCACCCCTTCGGCTGGAGCATTAGGTTTCTTTCACTTCGTGCTATGGTTATGAGATATGAAATAAATGTTAGGAAACAGATATATATATATATATATATATATATATATATATATATATATATATATATATATATATATATATATATATATATATATATATATATATATATATATATATATATATATATATATATATATATATTATGTAATTGGTATTCTAACCACAATATATTTCATTCATAGTTTATCTATGTTTGCACTGACAGCAAACCATGTGGGATTTATTTCTGATCACTCCATATAGCAATGTTCTCTATCAGAAAACTGAAATGACTCAACCCGCAAAAATAAATATCAAGGAAATATATCAGTTCACAACAGCAAGCGGTATATCTCACTTGATCTTCATTTTGTGACAAAAACATTGTTTTCAAATACACTTCAACGTATGGTTTATTTGTTTATATCTGTACTGAGTGAAACTGTTAAAAATGCCTTTCATTGTGAGGCTTCTCTTATGAGTTTACCAAAATCGTCAAGTACATCAATAAGTGTCTCTTGGCTTGACTTCACGAACGAAGATTCTATAGGGCTTGTCCACGTCGTCTGCAGGCATTTTCGTGGCTGCGGAGGCCAATCCGGGACAGGCAGGTTTACATCAATAAGTGTATACATAAATAAAACACAATGACCATGATTGTCATAATTCCTAAAAATACAGCTGATTTTTTTTTTATGAAATGAGTATGTCTATCCTCAACAAGACCAAGTAGTCTATGTACCCTACAGAACCACATAGTCCAGATCAAAATGGTGACTGTGAAGCGTGTGTAATGCAGAGACGAACTCAACGAAAAAAAGAAAGACGCTTAGAAAAGACAGCTACAACACAATTTTATTCATATTATCTAGTAATAAATTGTGTGGTAACTGTCATTTCTAAGCGACGTTCTTTCCTCATAGGGTTCTTCTCTACAGAACAACATACATGTGCACTTTTACTTCCTGCACCATATATAACTGTAATAATACATGAGGCAAAAACACAAAAAGAACAGAGACAACCATTTTAATTATAAAGAAACAATTTCAGTGATGTCATTGAATTATATGCATGGTATATTTTGCTTATGATGCTGTCATTCAAACTTGGTCACTGTGTTTTGGTAAGTGAGGGAGAGGGGGGGGGGGGGGGGGCTGGAGGGGGCGGGTACACATGCAGGCATATATATATATATATATATATATATATATATATATATATATATATATATATATATATATATATATATATATATATATATATATATATATATATATATATATATATATATATACCGCAACGATTTCCTAATGTAATGTTACATATGGCAATATAGTTCTATCATGATATGCTAAATTTTGCTATCCACCAAAATGCTAATATTGCCATGATTCCACAGCAGACAGACAGCCTTCAAGGACAGGTCCAACCAGTGAAGAGACAACAGACTGGCCAGTGTCAAACATGTCACCAAACTGCAGGGGCGTTAGCAGCAATGTCACACAGAAACTTCGGAACAGCAAACAGCCTGATGCAGTGCAGTGTGCCCCAACTTGCTCTCAGCAGGCAGCTGCAAGACAAGAACAAAGGTCAGTTAGTACATGTGAAGATGTACTGCAAACACTGTTCTAGAGGAGTTTACTTGGCTACCGGGTATCAGCCAGTATAATCTACTCAACATGAAACCAACCGTAATGAATCACAGCCAGTGTAATCAATAAACTCCATACAAGACAGATTTGCAAAATAACTTTTACAAACAATTTCTTTGTCTCGGTGATGGTCAAACGATTTATACAGTTTTGTTCTAATAATAAAAGACATTGTAGCTTTGCAATGCTGCTTGGTAACATGATATTATATGAATATGTTTTCAGGCCAACATAACCAACTTTTCCCTGGGGGAGACTAAAGATGCACTCAACCGATGAGCAGCCCCTGGTGACCATATCGAATGTGGGAGTAGAGGCGACACCTTATCAGCGCGTGACCAGTGAAGACAATCCGGCCTACTGTTTGTGTGGGAATCATCTAATAATAATGGACAACAAGAACTACTGAATTTGATCCAGCTGATCGAGTTAACAGAAAAACCAACTTTTCTAGATATTTGTAAGAAGCAGACCGAAGTCAAATTTTGCAGCGTCAAAAAATTATAGCATTTGCAAATAAAATTCCCACATTATAATAGCAATCAAACATCACCAACACTCTACATACAGATTTTTTTTCAGTGGGTCAAATGGTTGTTGTGATGCGTCTAGTGTGGTAGTGTAGCGTCTGTGCTTGTCGCTGTCGCTTTCAGCTCCCACCGCTGGCTAGCAGTTTTGCGAAAAGGGGAGCAGAACATGTCAGTCTCTCCCTGCCAGTACACAGCCTCTCCAACAACAAGCCTCATGTAGTGCCTCCTCGTGGTGACTCATGGTAACCGAGCACCTTACGGACTCGGGCTGAACTACAGAGGACTCGGAGGAGATCTGGCCCCCAGACATGCGGCATGCAGGCCCATCGATGTGTGGACAAGCCCTGATGCCCATGAACCAGATCCCCAGCTATGGGTAAATAGCCCCACTGCCTTGTGGGTGCCTTGGGAGAGGCTAAGGCTAGGGGAGAAAACCCTATACAAATCCGGGCAGGGATGCTCGATAGCCTTGGTTGGCAGATCTCCTTCGAGAAGGAAAACTCCGAGGAAAAACCTGAGTAGATGGGACCCATAAGCCTTGGTCGGCAATCCATCTAGGAGAAGGATACTCCAAAACTAAACCATCCTGTGCTCCCAGGATAGGCCTTTTGACCAGGAGCTAAGGGTGAGGTAACCCCGACAGAAACCCCGAGTGCTGAAGACGGAGGTACTGGGCTGCACAGCGCACTCTAATAAACCACAGTACCATGCATATACAGCCACATGACACTTGGAGATGGATTCAACAGGAATGGTGCTCGCCCTGTGGAGTCTCACCAGGCAGGTGCAGTACCGGGCTCTGCGCCTCTTCGGAGCCCACCCCCAGCGACTGGAGGACCTTCCCGACTGTCTCGAGGAGCCAGGGGACTGGGAAGTAGAGCGACTGGCCAACGAAAAAACAAGACCAGAGACAAAGAAAAAGCCAATGTGAACATCATGCACTGGAATGCCGAAGGGGTTACCAACAAGAAAACAGAACTAGAGCACTTTCTGCATGAAAACAGCATAAACATCTGCTGTATACAAGAGACGCACCTGCAAGAAGGGAAACCATTTAAGATCAGAGGATATCAGGTCTTCCGAAGTGATCGCCAAGGGAGGAAGAAAGGGGGGGGTTATGACCCTAGTTAGAAACAACCTGAATGCCAGCGAAACCAGGAGATTCATGGAAGAGGCAGAATACATCCAGGTCAAGGTAACCACCAGTGACAGCACCCTTGACCTTGTCAACTACTACTGCCCTAATGATAAGTTGCTGTCCCTCGACACTATCCAGGTCCCGGACAGTGGATTCCTCATCACTGGTGACTTCAACAGCCAGTCCCAGAGTTGGGGATATGACACACTGGACAAGAGAGGAGAAGACATTGAGGAGTGGCAAGATGAAAACCACCTGATACTTGCCAATGACCCTGAGGACCAACCTACCTTCTACTCTCGCCGCTGGCACACCACCACTACACCGGACCTGGCGCTTTGCACTGAAGATGTTCATAAGCGCCTCAGCAGAACAGTAGGACCACAGCTAGGAGGAAGTGACCACCGCCCTATCCTCCTAACCCTAAAAGGATGCACAGCAGCTAGCTCGCCACACCAGCCAAGATGGAACTACCGAAAGGCAGACTGGCGCTTGTTCAGTATCCGAACAAATGAGCTAATGCAAGACCTCACTGTTTCTGGAAGGAACATCAACAATGTGGTCAGAGAGTTTAATGACATTATCAGTAAGGCAGCCAAGGAATCCATACCTCGAGGGGTCCGGAAAAACTACACCCCATACTGGACCGCAGATCTTCAGAAAGCACATGACAACCTCACTAGGGCCAGAGAAGACGCTGAAACCAACCCCAGCCAAGAAAACAACATCAAGCTACAACACAGTAAGGCCCAGTATCTGAAGATGAAGTTGGAGTGCACAAGAAGAAGTTGGAGAGAGAAGACTGCAAGACTAAACATGGACAGGGACACCACGAAGTTGTGGAGACTGACCAAGGCGTTGAACGATGAGGGCACCAGGGAACAGAAGATCACCTTGGAAGAAGAAGGGAAAGCACTGACTGGTAGGAAAGCTGCAAACATGTTTGCACAGATCTATGCGAAAGAAAGTGACATCACTGTCCCACGAATGCTTACGAAAAAAATCAGACAGGAAGAAATAGAGAGAACAAGAGATGCGAACATCCATGATGCAATGAAGAAGGACATCACCCTTCCAGAACTGAAGATGGCCGTCAAACAGCTGAAGAAGAAAAAATCTCCAGGTCCAGACAGCATCTCAAACGAGATGTTACAACACCTTGGCAACACTGCCTTAATGAAGCTACTGGACATCTTTAACCACAGCTGGAGAGGAGGACAGGTACCCCAGTGCTGGAAGGAAGCCAGGACGATCCCAATTTTGAAGAAAGGGAAGAATAAATCCAAAGCCCTGAGTTATCGCCCCATCAGCCTGACAAGTTGTGTGTGCAAGACCATGGAGCGCATCATCAACAAGCGCCTGCAGTGGTACCTGGACTCCGAGAGCATTATTGTGCCAGAGCAAGCCGGCTTCAGAAGCTACAAGAGTACAGAAGACCAAACAACACACCTTGCACAGGTCATAGAAGATGCCTTTCAAGATCAGAAGGTGACATTAGCTGCCTTCATTGACCTACAGAAGGCTTTCGACAAGGTGTGGAAGGATGGTCTCCTTGTGAAACTCCTTCGCAGTGGCATCCAAGGGAATATGTACCGGTGGACCAAGTCATACCTGCACAATCGCAGAGCCCGTGTGACAGTGGATGGGTACTGTGGCCAAAAAGTGCTGTTGCGTCAGGGGGTGCCACAGGGGGGAGTTCTGTCACCGACCCTGTTCATACTTTTCATCAACGACCTTGTGCCAGAGCTACCAAAAGGAGTACACGCAGCCCTGTACGCAGACGACCTGGTGCTCTGGTGCACAGAAGAGTATGCAACAACTGCTACATATAGGATGCAGCTAGCCCTGGACAGGCTGACAGACTGGACCAACAACTGGTGTGTGACCATCAACACAGAAAAATCATCAGCCACACTCTTCTCTCTCTCCAACAAGGCAAAGGCTGGCAACCTAACACTGGGCAACACCCCGCTGCAGTATGAAGACCAACAGACATACCTGGGAGTCACCCTTGACAAGAGGCTGACGTGGAAGCCGCACATTTGGAATGCAGAAGCGAAAGCTAGAAGAAAGCTGCACATCATGAGAAAACTGGCTGGAACACAATGGGGAGCCAATGAAAAGATCCTCAAAAATGTATATCAAGGCACAGTGAGACCACACCTTGAGTACGGATCTAATGCATGGTTGACGGCAGCCCAGTCACACCAGCAGACCATTGACAGAGTTCAGAACCAGGCACTGCGTATCATCACCGGCGCAATGAGATCCACACCAATTGAAAAGATGGAAGAGACAACAGGCATCCCACCCCTGCGCATGAGAAGAGATTGCAAAGCCTTGATACAGTCCACAAAGATCAAGTCTTCCAAAGACCACCCTATGAACGCTAGGATGAAACAACCAACCTCAGGGAGACTGAAAAGATCAAGCTTTGTGAAGGAGACGAGAGCACTGCAGAGAAAACACCAGGCAAAGCTGCCTGCGCAGGTAGAGGCTCTGAATCCTGCTAGCGACCTTCCACCTTGGGAAAGTAAGCCAGAAAACATCACCATCTCTTCCACGGTACCTTACATCACCACCAGAGATGAGCACAGCACTGTGAGCAAGAAAGCCCTGACACTGGCCATGCTCGAAGAAAAGTATCCCCAGGAAGCATGGATACGGGCATACACTGATGGATCAGCCACAGATGCAGTTCAGGATGGAGGGGCTGGGGTGTACATTCAGTACCCAAACGGAAAATGGCAGGCAGAGGCAGTACCAACAGGCCTTCACTGCACAAATTACAGAGCTGAGGTGGAAGCCCTGGTCCACGCAGCTAACACCCTTAGTGGCACTGCAGACCCTGATGCCCAGATTGTCTTCCTTACTGATGCCATGTCTGTCCTTGAGGCAGCAACAGCAAGCAAACTGCCACGTCTACAAGAGGCACTGCAAAACATTAAGTGCACCAGACTGGTGCTGCAGTGGATCCCTTCACACTGTGGCATCTACGGCAATGAAGAAGCTGACAGAATGGCAAAAGCGGGCGCAGAGAAAGAACAAGATGAAAATGGAGTCAGCTTCACAGAGATGAAGACCATCATTAAGTCTGTGTACAGACCACCACAACGGCCCATAGACAGTTACCATCAGCTGTCCAGACAAGAGCAGGTGACCATCTTTCGTCTGAGGACCGGGCACAACCGACTCAATTTCCACCTGCACAGATGCTTCCACCTCGTGCCATCTCCCCTGTGCCCTTGTGGAGAAGCAGAGCAGACCACAGAGCACATCCTCCAGGACTGTGGGAACCACCAGCCGCTGAGGGAGGAGATATGGCCGAAGCCCGCCACTCTACAAGAGAAATTGTACGGGCCTGTGGAGGCACTGCAGAAGACCACAGATTTCATTTTGAGAGCCAAACTCCAAGTGTGACGGCGTTCGAGAAGAAGAAGAAGAAGAAGATTTTTTTCAGTTGTGGCATGAGAGCCATATGGGGCTTGGCAACAGCAAACACTGTTGCTCTTGTCAGGTGGCCATAATCAGATGGCAGTTTCTAAGCCCCAATCTAAACTACCTGAGGGCACTATCTGGTTGTGTATGTGTGTGAAACCAACCTCCAAGTCTTTACTTCTGCTGAAAAACCACATCCACTCGTCGCTCAATCTTGTCATCTGTACTGCGTAGGTAATGTAACAAACTGGAGAGCTTCTCATCAGTGAGGCATTGGGGATACAAGGCCACGGAGCACATTCCTTGATGAGAAAAAAAAGAATGAAAAGAACATTTTCATTAACTTTTAAAATTTACTTTCTGTCATGGAGATTGTTTACATCTGTTTGTACAAGTAGTTGGGACATGAATAAATGGACACATGCATGTAATATATACTCCATATTGTGCACTTTGTACTCTCTATACAAGAAAGTATTAAAGTTGAATGTAAAAGCAAAATGTTGGACATTTTTTGTTTTCAATACATTTGGACATTCTTCTTCATAAATTGCATACATGTCTGCTTTCATTTTTCATCCTTGTTATAACTACATACTGTAAACAGTGCACATGAACAGGAATTCTGCACCTGACTTGCCATAAGAAAGAATTAGTTTTCATGGTCAGTGTCACAATCCTAAATGAGTAGTATATTTCTACAAATACATGTACTGTAATGATACTGAAAATGACATGTACAATACTGCACTTGTACCAGAAATTGCACATGTGTGTAACATACATGTACTATGCATATTTCTGCTGTGCTACCTGGTATGCCACAGAGTGCCTGTTGCTAATCTTGATATACTGCTTGCATACTTGGTGGTTGAAGTCAAGGATGGTAAGCCTGTTGCGAATTGTGTAGCCTTTGTAGCCAATGAAAGTTTATTTGGGGGCCATTTCATTTTCAGCCACATAGATACATCCCCTTGACTAACACTCAAAACACTCAATGATGAGACTGAAACATATCTAAACTCTAAGTCAAAATAAGTGCACAAATAAGACATGATTATTACCTTGATCATGCCTGGCAAGGACACTCGTAATGTGTGGTGATGGTTGATAACAGGCTTTATCCCTTGTTTCAAGTGGTGTTTAGCCTTTGGCAGCAGCAAAGAAACTGAAAACAGATGGCCAATATAATAGATAAAGCAAAACCTGAAAGTAAGAAAAGCACAAAAGTGAAAATGTACCAGCAGCAGTTTATACTGAGTAGGTTATTTCGATGACAGGACAGTTTCGTGTGTTTTTGTTTTGCATACACTCAAGGATATAATCCTCCATGTAAACACACAGCTCAACTCAAACCTTTTATGCAATTCGCTTGCCTTTGTGCCACACATCAAGGTAATGATCCAGATGTTTCAGTGGCTGCGATCAAGTCAGTAATAATATACAAATCTATTTCATACTGGAAAAAAGATACATGCATTACAGAGTGGCAAACTGACTGGTAGCTAGCACTAGCTGTTATGAAGACTTGGGAGAAAAACCACCATGGCACCATGATAATAATGTTTACTGTCAACTTGTAAATATACTTACAGTGTGGAGGTAGCAGTCATATGTAAATCATAACTTAGTGTTGTGACAGCAATATTTCCAGGACACTATAAGCTACTTTATGTGTGATGTGATAACACTTTTACAAACAAAAATGATTTTGTGCAAGTGCACGGGTGTACCATACTTCAAAATCAAATGCCACCAAACTGATAATTACCTGAAAGTAGCAGGAGATTACAGTAGAACTCTGTCGGTGACAACTTATCGGACAGGTCTTGCTGTCTTCAGAAACTCGATGCCAGTCTGTGCATTCACCAGTTTCAAGTCACCTGACCTTGTGGCAGCCCTGCTGTCTAGAAACAAACCATAAACACAGTCATGGATGGACAAAACCCGTTGAAAAAGAAATAAATACAGAAAATAGGCATGTGTGCACATACGCATGTGCGTGTGGCTTTCTAAAAATGGCTTAGTCACGAAATAGCAGCACATTTGAGTGTTATGATATGGAGCAATATATACATACATGTATTTACATGATTCACAGAAAAACTAGCAATAAAGTATTTTGGTATACAAGAATGATATTATAAGTTTTTGTCACTCATATTTCTCCTGTTCATAAGCTTGTGGTTTCAGGAAAATATGAGAAATACATTGTATCAGTGGCAAGCCAACTTACAATAGACCACTTATATACCTGATTGTGAGTTTCATAATGAATTATGCACATACATGTATTGCTCTATTTCATCACACTGAAATGTGCTGTTATTTTGTGAACAAATATATTTTAGGTTGATTATAGTGGTATATTTTATCCTTACCTAGACCTGTTGATTATATTCTCATCCAGACAATTGCTGATGTTGTTTTCATACAGCGAGCAGCTGTACATTTGTTTTCATTCAGACAGCTGAACATTTTGTCTGTGTTCAGACAACTGCAGGTATATTTTGTTTTTTATTCAGACAGCTGTATATGTAATTCTATTCAGACAGCTGTATATTTTGTTCTAAATATAAGCCAGCTGTACATTTTGTCCCAAGCATACACACACACACACACACACACACACACACACACACACACACACACACACACACACACACACACACACACACACATTTTAGGTTCACAACTTACCTTACCACTGCGATTATCTGTTATGTATTATGATGAGATTGGGCGTTGTTCCATTACTGATGCACCTTCACTTTCACTTTGTACTAGCTTCACAAATGTATCCACAGAAATAACACATTTGCTGCTTGCTGCTCTGTGAGCTCATTTGGTGTGGCACTGAAAAAGAATCAAATGACTGGTATTTGTATAGTTATGTAATGCACACACGGGTCTTGTACTAGAAAATGGCGTGGCGTTCTGAAGATATTTACACAAAAACAACCACCACGAACCCCCAAAACAAATCGCAACTAAAAGTGGAAACTTCTAAATGTACATCAGACCAGAGCTCAGAATATATCGCATATTTCATTATGTATATAACACAAATATGTGTAATAGAAAATTGCCCAGAAACTATTACACTTATTTATAAAGGAGAGAAAATTTAAAAACAAAGTTTCAGGCTGTTACTATAGTGACGTATAGAGACGAAGAGAAGAGACGAACAGTGAGGCTAAGATTTCCAATCTATTCTTCGTCTTGTTCATCGATGTATTCTGCCTACTTCTCACCACTGTCGTCTGCTGTTATTTCCTCAGTCATCATTTCCCCCGAAATTATTGTCCTGTACACCAGAACACACATAACATTACGATCGCTAGGGCTTCTTGTTGTTGACAAGGAAGTGGTCATTAGAGTGGTGTCCCCTGATAATACATATTTACGAGTACCTTCCCTTTGTAAACACGACGTCAGCTACACGCGCATAGGTGTTTGTTGTTGTTGGAAATATACTTACCAACAAAAGTAATATTTGTACCACAAAAAGTGAAAAGACCACACCATATCATGTTGGACTTACCGCCACCATTCGCTGGACCTTTTTTGGACGCTCTGGACATCGCGGCTCGGTGCAGGCTTCACCAGTGCGGCAAAATGAAAGTTGGATATTTTTCAGTCGTAGTTGCACGGGAATTGAATGTTACCGCGCACGGACAGATGCAACTGGAAGTGACCTTAGGCAGCTGGATGGTGTATACCTGTTTTCATGAACTGTGACAGCCGTCAAGGACGTCTGACACTCTACAGCAGCTATAGTAACGTGCGTGCTCGGGGATCCTATCACATGGGGCCCTATCAGGGTTGCACTTTCTGTGTCAGGTAGGGACTTTGAAATTTTTTTTTTCGATGTCCTCTACTGACTAATTGCTGAACCCGGACCTTTAATGCGAGACGGGCATGAGCTGCCAGTGTCACAGTTGATCGCCTTTGTGTTGCCTCACGCCGCGCTATTGAATAGCGGTGGCATTCCATTCCTATTCAAGGGGTAAGCTTTTGAAAAGCTCTGAGCCGTCAAAAGGCCTTTCACAGCTATAGCCTTTTAAATCACTAAGTTGTGTCAAAGTTCAACAGGGAGACATATTACTTTTCAAAAGAGAGCAATCATTTTACAAAACGGTTCTACATGTGAGGGCTTAATGTACTTATGACTGGTTTACTGACAAAAGAAACAAATGTGTTTATAAATTATTTTTTTTAATTGCATTATAAAATGAACACAGATGAACTGCTATTATTAAATGATATTGGCGCTGTAGAAAACATAGACTCAGATTCGAAAAGGGAAAGACTTTTATCTGTAGTGGTTTCTGGTCATTCCAAAACTTATCTTGGAAAGCAATATTCAACCGAAGATATACAATCCCTCACGGCTGCTGATTTATTTAAACTTCATTTTAAATATGAACAGCACATGGCTTCACTAATGACCCGTGATTTGAGCAAATCAATTGTCTGCTTATATTCAAAAGCTGTTAGTTATGCTCTTCCTGTAGACATTGAAAATCTCACAAATGACCTCGAGAGTAACCCCATTGTAACGAGTGCAATTGGTAAATTAGCTTGCCTTTTATTCTACAGGTTTGGTAATTTGCTTGCTCCACTGGTAACATTAATAGTAACGAGCAGCCATATCGATTTCACGAAATTAAATTTTTTTGTTGATAAAAATGGACAACCAACAGACGACCCCCCAAACGACCCCACAGATGAACACTGTACCGGACCCTGCCCAGACCCCGATTCACACAGTGACAAAAATTAAAAACCCAGGCAGAATTCAGTCTGGTAAACGTTTAGCCAAATGGAACAAGCAGAAAAAGTTACAGCTACAGGCGCAAACAGAAAAGGCTCATGTAAGTGACCCGCCGTCAACACCGTTGGGACCGTTAGGACTGTCAGGACCATCAGAACTGGCAGGGCTCTCAATACCCCTGTCACACCCACATCAAAGTGAAAGACCTTCAACCCAGTCTAATTCTGAAACAGCAAAATATGTAGTTGCCGCATTTGTTGTCGGATCTGGTTTTGTAGCTTACCAATTATACAAAAAATACAAGCCACAGACTCGTACAGTGACCAAAAAATTAAACACTCCATCATCAAAAACAGAAGTCTCCACATTACCAACAATACCCAAAGTTGTCGACCCATTTATCATGCACTAATAAATTTATTTATTTTAATTTTTATTGCCTAAGAAATGAATGACTAAAAAAATTTAATGAATCTTGTGTATCACTCTGCAGTAATCAGTGGACTAGCAGTAGCGTATTCTATGCTTGCAAAAAGTCTCCTCAAAATGAAATCAGCAGACCTCAGTAGATTGGATCTGGAAGATTCAGTTAAGCTAATTGCAGTTGTTACAGCGTCAATTGCAACAAAAGATTTTCTTGTCAAGCAGGGAATTATTCCTGAAAATGTTTCTATGTAAATAAAAACTATGGCGACGATAGCTATTATGATAGGAGGTGCGATGGTTAACGCCCTCGCATTTAGTGGCTCTAATTATCTCTTTTCTAAAATGGGTAGAGAAGAGAGTGCAGAAGAATTGAAGCGCCATAATGAAGCATCAGAAAAATTAGCACAGGCAGAACAGGCGTATAAAAAGAATAGAATTGAGAAACTTGATTTCATCAATGAAAAACTCCGTCTAGAAAACCATGCACAACATACGTTTTCAAATACAGACGACGCAATCAGGGAATACTATCTTGTCACGGGTGAAGACATGTCTATCCCGAAACCAAAACTTAGTGACTACTATCAACCAAGCCCAGAACAAAGAAACGGGGAGATAATCTTTGTTCTAGTGGGAATGATATTTGTTTATTTTACTGGAGTTTTCATTGCTAGAAAAAATGGCAGCCGAAAATAAACTATCGAAAATATATTACTCACCATCAGGGTATTATAAAGGAGCAACCGCTATTCAGAAATTACATGCTGCTGTGGGCGGAGATATAACACTCAATCAAGTCAAGCAATGCTTACAGAGACAGGCAATTTGGCAGATATATCTCCCTGCTCCAAGAAAGATAACAAGACCTCATTTTGAGAACACAACACCAAATGACACGCACCAAATGGACCTCCTGTTCCTACCACATGACACAATAAGAAAGAAACGATAAAAGTACGCACTGACTGTTGTTGACATAGCTTCAAGGTACAAAGACGCTGAACCCATATCTGACAAAACAGCCAGTACAGTTGCTACTGCTTTAACAAAAATATATGGTCGAGGCCCCTTAAGATACCCCAGACTTGTACAAGTTGATGACGGATCAGAATTCAAAGGTGCTGTTAATCAGTTATTTGCGAAGCATGGTGTACTGGTCAGACGAGGCATTCCAGGTGTGCACAGATCACAGGCAATTGTAGAAAACTTTAACAAACAGTTGTCAGAGAGACTTTTCAGTTACCAGTATTCTAAGGAACTCATGCATGACACCCGTAACACTGAATGGGTTAAGAGATTACCACATGTGATAAAAGCAATGAACAATGAAGGCCATCCTAAGCCTGCTGATGCTATTAAATTGAAAACAATTACAGAGTCAAAAACAGGACCAACCCCACCTCCAGACACAAGCTTGTTTACTAAACAGGTGAGATATCTATATCAACCAGGGGAGGCTGAGAACGACGACAGACGCAGGGCGACAGACCCCCATCTGGTCCACATCCGTTCATAATATAAAAATAATAATCCCTGGTCCAGACGCAACAATATATTATCTGTATGACCCTGCGCCCCAGAGGGCATTTGTCAGAGAAGAATTACAGATTATTCCCCCAGACACCGTTACTCATTTCAGTAACTAACTCATCGATTAATTCATCAACCAGTTCATCACAAATGTCTTCAGATAACTTGAGCCTGTAATGTCCAGGTGCATAAGCCTTTTCCTTAGTGTGAAAAACACGTTTCGTGTCTCCAACTGCAAGTGACTTTTTGTGTGTTTGAATTATTTCAAGATTATGTTTGTTTGATCTCAGTGACTTGTTTGGATAATCAGGCATTAATGCACCATCAAACACTTGCTTGTAATGTTCATGACGTATGTCTTTATTTTTTATTGCTGTTTTTTTAATTCCTTTGGCTTTCGGCTGACTGCCTTTCTGATGCAGTATAGAATACATTTTTGATCTCAGACCAACATACTCAACTATTGGCACACCATTCAGTTCATCCTTAAACTTACCATGTACTTTCTTGTTTTGTGTGCTAAACAGTGGATGATCCTTAGGGTAGTCAGATGTGTCATACATATGTAACTCTGTTTTCATGTCTTCATAAAAGTCTTCAGTACACACATCAATGATCATAGAGTCAGTGTCAGTGTATAGAAGTCGACACTCAGGATATTTTGGTTTGAAGTAATCATAATAAAATTCAAGCATCAACAGTTTTGACAACTCAAGAATTGCCATACCAATGAATACTGGCTTGTCCAGTTTAACAATCTTTTTTTTGAGTGACACTGCATACAATGATGAATGAAACTCTTTGTACCCTGTGTACTGTGGCTTGCCTGTAAGTTTAATTGCGCCCAATTCAGTTGTGACCAGTCTCACATCTTTTCTGTGATGAGGATTTTCCATTGTCTTGCCAAAACAGGCATTGTTCATAAGCTTAAAGAAGTCTTTGTCAAATGCAGTGTTGCCATCTCTGGCACGCAATGTTGTGTTCTTCATTATGTAATCTTTCATGAAAGCACTCTGATCAAATTGACCCCCCACCCGGGTCTGCCCTGGGGGACTTGGGTGGGGTTAGGTACTTTTTAGTTCCCAGGGTCACCCTGGTCAGCCCCACAGGGTGAGTTTTTCTCTCTATTCTGGGGCATGTGTTTCTGTCTACCCGAAGTCCATTCACCTGTATTTGCCTTTTTAAAACTCTCCCTACTGTCTGCACTGCCTGTAGCTCTTGATATTGGATGTGTGTTGCTAAATGGTCTTAGCTTTATTTAGGCCCCATGTGTTAGGTTTATTTAATGTATTTGACCGGCTGGCGACATACATTCAATGTTTTGTTTAGTTGTTTTTTTCACAAGCAGTGCAGGCACGTCCTGAGAAAGCCTTGTTGCTGTCGGGACGTTAAGCAATGTACAATCAATCAATCAATCTGATCAAATTGAATTCCTCTGTGAACTTTCTTTAGTACTAACCCACGTCTGATGTAAAACTGCAACAAGCGGTAGTGACAAACGTAATTGAATTTGTCATTCAGATTCGGTACAAGTTTGGTGTCTTCTTTTTTCCCCGTCATACTCATTTTCTCAACTGCAAAGGGATAATCATTATGGTAATCGTGTAGGTGGTGTGGGTACTCCAGGTCGACTTCAAAGATCCAACCCTTCGCGTCGTTTCGGTCAAGATTCATAATATTGTTAGTTATGTCTGTTATGTCATACTGTGACAAATCATACAAACAAAAGTTTTTCAAGGGCAATAACTCACACATTGTGGACCCATACAAATTGTTAGAGTCAAGGTACGTAATGAATGACCTTGACCTTGAGGGGTCAAACCCAAGGTCACCATAACTGTCCAAATATTTATTATTTGCCTTTGCATAGTTATTCGCTGCAATACTAATACCACCCCTCAATCCACGTTCCACCATTTCACCCATCGTACGATCAGACAACAGGTCTATAAATATCTTACTGGATTTCAAAAATGCATCCCATGTCATGCCAGGACTAGTTATGTAACAGGCAGGGTCAAGACTGTAGTGCAACAAACCCTTTTCACGGTAACTTTCAAATACGTCTGCTAGTAAGCAAACGTCTGCTTTCAAGTACTGGTCGTGGTAATCACCAATCGTCTGACACCCTAATTTATCCCACGCATCAAGTGTGTGTTGATATTCAGAGTCAGAAATACCTTTTCCAGTTAGTGTGGAATAAAATTTCTCTTATGGTGGCAGTCTTGTTTCCTCAAACACAACCCAGTGATCAATGAACTCATACGGATAGACACCTTTCTTAACCAAGTCTGGCTCAAAATATTTACTCGTTATTGGATACTCAGTCAGTCCTTTTGCAAGACTAGCCAATCCTAAAGACAAATGTTGCATGGAGTCATAAAATGCTAATTTATCTAACCTAAAAGTCAAGTATTTCTCAGTTGTCTGGGCAATACAACTTATGTTTTTGTATGACTCGTCTACAGCCTGCATGATAATGTGTGAATCATACCCTTTGACATTGTGGAAAAAGATTGGTAACTTGTATGTCTTAGGATCTATTTTTAATAACAAGTTACAATTATTATGTGCAGCTCCTCTGTAACGCCCAGTTATGTGATCGTGGTCACAAACTTTATCACCACCTAAATGTTGTTCACAAATCCAACACGACTCAGCTGTATCAAATTTAAGTTTGTCTTCTTCTGTCATCACCAAAGGCATCTGACATGTTGTGAGATATTGTACTACCTGACTATACAGATGTCTCATTTCTGTTAAAAACAAACATGCTGCATTTTCACCCCTGTAGATAACAGGTTCTGAATGAAGGCCATCTGACCTAACAATAATGTATCCAAAAGAACACACCACTTGGTCACTTAGTTTTATAGTCTTTGGTAATGATTCTGGAACAGGACCTTCATATTGAACAACTAATGATTCAAAATCTGCATACACTACAAACGGCAGCTTTTGTTGATTCCCATAGTTCTTAAAATACACTTGACTACCAGGATCAGGGTACTTAAGTACAGTCTGTATGTCATCAGGTGACCTACAATGTAGGATGTGTTTGTGCGCTACGTTTATGGAGGAGAATCTTTGTAAACATTTTATACAAACTTCCTGTTTGCCATTGTGTTTTGTTGTACGTCCATGAATTAGACGTGACATATTCCTGATAATTGTGTAGTGAAAGTTATTGTCATCACCGGCAGGGCCGATAAGCAACATGTCAACATGCTTATCTTCTGACTGACCATATGTTGGTGCAATTGGGGACACTCTAATTGGTTGTAACTTGTTCTCAGATTCATTATCCCACACATACACATTTACAGATATACCAGGATTTAGTTTTTCAAACAAGTCTATGTCCTCTATTTTAACAGGGAACTCAATGCCACTGAAGTTGAGTTCATTTACAAATTTGATGTAGTTAGATACGCGATCAGGTCTTGACCTCACAAAGTGTAGTTTAGCAAGCACACACCACATGAAACAGAAATTGTCTTTGTTCTGTATGTTAACAACAGCCTTTTTGTTTGCTACTTCTGTTGGCAGTGGTATCCATGCTTTACCTAATATAGGATGATACCTAGACTGCTTTAGTTGTAATTCATGGACATGCCCTTCATGCCAGCCAGACCCCTTCATTTTTGCACTGTCAATCGCCTGGAGGAAGTCAGGTAATAGTCTGTCTCTAAACACGTTCTCTAATTCCCTTCTTGTGTTAACTGTGTGTTGTCTTGTTGATATATACGATACAATCACCTCACCGTCCATTTTAGTGAATTCTATTTTCGCAACAACCTGAATTTTAACACTTCCTGTCAGAAGATTTTGTTGTATGACAGAAAAAGAGTTTTCTATTGATTCATAGACATTGTTACTATTAGATATAGGCAAGTTTGTTGTGTGAAACACATTTCTTAAACCAGATGAGCCAGGGTTTGATGGGCGAGGGCTTTGTGAATTGTCCGTCATTTTTATTTGACCGACAAAATAATAAAATAAAAAATATTACCGCTGACTCTGCTTGCGCACCTTGTGTAATACCACTTTATTAACTGTAACACTGTCAATATAAACATTTAGTTTGCGTAGTTGCTTAAATATGCTATAACAAACTTCTCCTAACCAACCATAGTTGGTATCATCAACTTTAAAAGTAGGTGTCTTTAAATCAACTGTCATGCGCTCCACATCTGGATGCTCATCGACATAATCCAAAGTCACACTATATGTAGCATATATTTCTGATGGTGCTGAAAGGCTTATGTAAGTCTGTTTGGGTGATATTAAGTCAGTAAAGTGCATAACATCTTTGAAAAGGTGTGTGAGATCAAGCACCTGTATGATTTGTCCGTCTGTCATTTTTATTGGACAAACAAATGTATAAATTAATTTACATCAATTTACTAACCCATACCCTGTGGGGTGATCTGTCTTTAAAATGAGCTTTAGATGCTTAGTTGATTTCAGTTTATTTTTCACATCATCCCGTTCATGCTTATTTGGGATGACATCGTTTTCTCTGAGACAGTCTTCGAAGCTGTCACGATCCTTACAGTAAAACAAACAGATAAACTTTAACTGTTCATGAAAATCTTTCAGTACAGCATTATATTTCTGTGTGAGAATCCATACACTGACGTTTGCGTGTCTGCCACTGAAAGCAAGTTCTGCTAATGTGTTTCTCTTCTTGACAATGTCTTTCTCTGCAGAACAGTCATCAACAATAAACAAAGTTGGCTGTCCTTCAAATTGCTTGTAAAAATATTGTAGGTAGTCATTCAGTTTTTTCTCAGGGTCAACTAAGTATATGTTGCTGTCAGTCCAAATGAATAAACGGTTGTGATAAGCTTTGTTGTGTTTGATTGTTGGACAAAATATTATAATGTTTTCAAAATGGTGGATGTATCTTGTTTGTAATAAGTCAAGTACGAATTGAGTTTTCCCACAACCTGTGGCACCAACAAATAAGCCACAGTGTGGGTCAAGGGTCATTAAGCTCCGGTTTATTTTAATACACAATATAATTTTAATATATGTGTCCACTCAGTCTACTGTCTTGTATATTGAGTTGTGCGTCATATATCAGGTACAAATATATGTTTATGGCTGCAGCAGTTTCAACCTTCTTTTGTATCTGAATTGTTATTCCATCACTACCATTCTCGACAGTTCGTCCTGACCCATGAAGATAATCATCATCTGTACTATGAAGGTCTAGCCAACAGTGCATACTTGTTTGTAAGGTATTGTCCGATCCTAACATCATACAGATGTAGATCTTTGCACGCAATGTTTGCAGGTTTATCTCTAATCCTTCCTCCTGCAAAATACTTTGTGATCTCATCGTAGTGCTGGTAAGGCAGCATTCCAGATGTGTACACTTGATTAGGGCGGCCTTCAATTGTACAGGACAAATGTGTAATCTTAGGATTGTAGAATTTTTCTGAATCCCGTTTATATTGTCACGTAACGGATGTGACATGTTGTTTTATTTTTTTCGCCAAGTCGTTTTTTTGTTAATAAATGTAGATCGCCGAATTCTGTAAATAGCCTTAGTTTAGGGAAGTTAATAAATGTAGTGTGAGCGTAATCGTAAAGCCCGTGCAGCAAGCATAACAGTGAGCGAGTAGAGCGGTTGCACGCTTTAGCCAAGTAGCTTTAACCGAACAGTGTTCAGAAGTAAAGTTAAACTGCAAGGTAGCAGAAGGGTATTACAGTCAGTCAGCGGAGTTAGCCAGCGAAGTGAGAGTCTGGGTCAGGGTGCGGCCTCGTTTGGAGCCCTTGACAAGCTGTGTGAGGGTTGTTTTACCCTCCCTGCAAGACCACGGCCAGTGTTCCTGGGTGTGGGTGTCCCGAGAGACTTGTGACCACGGCTGCTACTCACCAGAAGACCCCTCCGGTTCGTCTTCATCTTGTTTTGTCTCGTCCTGCCGGAGGACTCACCAGTGACAGGTATTTACTCATGCCATTTTCCTCAGTTAGCTGCTGTGCTCTCGGGTGTGTGAATGTGTATATAGGTGCGGAAGGGTATGTTCGTCTAGTTTTTTAATGATGTTTTAATTGAGTCTTCAACCATGGTTTTTAGGTTGGGTTGTAATGCGGTGGGTGTCGGATTTAGTTGTTTATATTCGGCTGTCGCCGAGTGAGTATATTTAAAGGGCCATGTTGTAAAACGAATTAAAGTGGGTATCCTTTCAAATATATTGGTATTAAGTCCTAGATGTAATGTAATAAGATTGTCACATTGGGTGGTTGCTGGTGATTATTTCATATCTTTGTATGTACATCGGGATATTTTGATAATGTTGGTTTTAGCAGTGGCAATGTTATTATACAAAAGTGGTTGTGCTAGCTTAATGTTAGTGTAATGGAATAGTGCAGACCTGGCGAATGTTGAATGTACATAGGAATCTTTCATATCCATGATTGTATATTTAATATGGCCAAGGCGGGTATTAGGGTGAGACGAGACACAACTCACGTGGTTTGTGAGTAGGTGCGTGTCAAATAGGCCAGAATTAACTGTGTTGGCACTTTGACTGACAATGCGCCCTTTTCCAGTGCATTGGCTTCGAAGATTGGCTTCGAAGATTGGCTTCGAAGACGTCATTCTTCGATCTCATCCACGACCAACGGTGACGCATCATCGGGAGTCGGAACGCCTTCGCTAGCCGGTCCTGTTGGACAAGTACGTTGGGCTACAGCAGGCTGATTCTACGTTCTGAGCGTCGGTCACAGGCGTGCGTGGGCAAGCGCGGCTACGGTGCTCTGTGGTGTAGGGGTAGTACTCTTACTTTACGAGCCACCCTGTCTAGTGTGGGACAGAGGACACTGTACAGAGACAAAGTTACCCGCCTTGTATAGCCGTTGGCCATATTAGTCATTATCACCTGTTAGTCATATTCACCTGTTAGTCATATTCACCTGTTAGTCATATTCACCTGTTAGTCATTTTCACTTGTTAGTCATTTTTTATATGTTAATCTTTTTTATGTGTTAATACGTTATGAGTGCATGTGTGGGTATGTGTGAGTGTGTGGAGCGTTAGTGGGTTGGGGTGGGAGTTAGAGTAAGGGTAGGTAATAAAGGATTTGTTTGTTGTTTATCACTGGCGTTGCGTTATTTATTTAGAGTGGGTGGGTTTTCTCGAGTGTCTGCACTCATATTGTCCACGGCGCCCTGACTCCGTCAGGCGTGTCGTGACATATTTGGTGGCAGCGGTGGGATAAGGATTAGGTGGGATAAGGATTAGGTGGGATAAGGATTAGGGGGAGGTAACGGATTAGGTAGATTAGGGTATTTTTGCGCGCCAGTGATCGTTTGTTCGTGTTGTGGTACGAGTAAGATTTAGCGGGCGGTTGGCGGGAGTGGGGGCGTATTGCGCCAGGGGCCACGACCAGAGAGTGCAGTGCGCATAAACGAGGGGTGGCATGAGTGGTTGCCTCTCATTACTCAGGTACCGAGTGGTGAGGACCCTTCGGCTCTTGTCACTGTCTAGTCCTTATTCGTTGTTTGTATTCTGTGTATTTATTTGTTTTGTTTTATCTTTGGCAGGGGTCCTGCTGGGGAGCAGTTGTCGTCGCTGCCTCCGGGACACCCACATCAGGATGCCCCCTAAACGGGATACCAGGGCCACCCGTGCCACGTCGGGGCACGACCCTGAGTCCGAGGGTGGTGGTGCAGGGGATGAGGGTCCAGGAGAGAGAGGAGCCACTTTGGCCACTCCCTCTCGGAAGGAAACGGTGGTGAGTACCCTTACCCGTACTCTCACTGCAGCAGGACTGACACCCAGTAGGGATCAGGAAAGTAAAGAGGGGTTAGGGGTGATGGTAAACCCATATGAGCAGTATAAAGTGCTAGGAGAGGGCCTAGGACTTAGTGGGGGAGCCCTAACCCAGTTCATCCTGTCCGAAGTTAGGAGAGAGGAAGAAAAACGGGAACGTGACCTGGACCGTGAGGCGGTAGAGAGACGGCTCCAGATGGACCGCGAGGCAGTAGAGAAGCAGCGTCAGATGGACCGCGAGGCAGCCGAGAGACGGCTCCAGATGGACCGTGAGGCAGCAGAGCAAGCTAGGCGGGATGACTTAGCATTGACCGAACGTAAGCTAGCTGCCGCGGAACAAGCACGGAGAGAGGAGCTAGCTGCCGCGGAACAAGCATGGAAAGAAGAGCTCGTCGCGGCCGAAACGCGGCTTAGATTACAGTTAGCAGCATCGGAAAAGAAGTCAGTTACGGAGTCTAGTCGGCATTACTCGCTCAAGATGCGTCCGTTAGAGGATAAGGAAGATGTGGAATCTTACCTTCAGCTCTTTGAGAGAGTAGCCGAAACCCAGGGGTGGCCGAAAGAGGTATGGGGGATCAGGTTAGCACCTCTATTGCAGGGGGAGGCCCGTGATGCATACCTTACGCTGACGGTAGAGCAAGGGAAAGATTTTGAGGTGGTGAGGGAGACCTTATTGAGAAGATTCAGGCGTGACGCTGAATATTACAGGCGCCAGTTTCGCGAAGCCAAAAAGGAGAGTCTCGAAACGTTTCCCCAGTTGTTCGTTAGGTTAAAGACCTCAGTCAAGCGTTGGTTCACTTTAGCCCATAAGAACATAGAGGACGTAGAACAAGTGCTAGACATGTTTCTGTCTGAGCAACTTTATGCTATTATGAATGCAGACCTTGAAATGTTCGTTAGGGAAAAACGTCCTAGGAATGGTGAAGAGGCCGCGGAGCTAGCGCAGCTCCATATCGACACCAAACGGGCAGTCTCGCGTCCATTGGGTGGGGGGCCGATACGTCCGCCGTTCAAGAAGGACAAAGGGTCGAATAAACCCCCTGAGACCAAAGCAGAACACAGGACAGCACCAGCTAGTTCAGGCAGAGGGACTGGTGAACGGCTGTGTTTTAAGTGCAACAAACCAGGGCACGTAGCAAGGAACTGTCAGAGTAAGGCGTCAGTTAACCAAGTCACCATTGCTCCTGAGACAGTAGCCGTAATGACAGAGCCCGTTACCGTAGGGATGCGGACGATCCGGCCCTACGACCCGTGGAGTAAGGGATTAGCCAAGGGAAAGGAAGTTCGTATCATGCGTGATACCGGCGCGGATATGAGTGCGATCGCCGCCAAGTGGATAGAACCCAGGGATCTTCAAGGTCGGTTCATAGACGTCAATCCCGTCGACCATACTAAGTCCGATAAGTATCCGACTGCATGGGTTGAAATCGATTCCCCATTCGTGCGAGGGACGATCGAACTTATCGTAATGGAGCGCATGGGACCAGACGTAATCCTAGGAAACTGGGTGACTTTTTCAGACGGGAAACGTAGTCCCGTATCCATTGATGCCGGTGAGTGTGCTATGGCAGCAGCGGTCCAAACTCGAGCTCAAGTTCAGAGGGAAAAGGAGGGAGAGAGCGCGCTTAAAGTCGTTAAGCAGGCCGATCTCAATGTGACTCCTGCCCAACTGATAGAGTGGCAGAACCAGGACGAAACTCTAGCTCGCGCTAGGAAGTTAGCCGAAGAGGGCCGAGCAATTCCGTCAGGGAAAAGTCTGATAGAATTTTGCAGGACGAAAGAGCAGATGGGAGAAGAGGTGAGAGATGCAAGCCAGTACGTGGTAGATTTACGGAATCGCATTGAAGAGACTTGCAGGTTAGCGCAACAGAATTTGAAGCTAGCTTCGAAAAAGCAGAAACAGCACTTTGACCGCAGAGCCAAACCACGCAGTTTTAGTGCAGGAGACAAGGTTTTGTTGTTACTTCCAGTTAAACACAACAAGCTGGAGATGGCTTGGCAGGGACCGTTCGAAGTTCTAGAGAGAGTCGGAGAGTGTGACTACAGGGTACGGGTGGGCAGTAAAAATAAACTGTACCATGCAAATCTGTTGAAAAAGTTCCAAGAACGAGTGTCAGTAGCTACAGTAGTGATAGATGAGGAGGACGAAGATGAGGGGGGAGAGGCATTCGTGGTGGTAAAGGAAGTACCTACCATTCCTTTAGTAGCGTCTGAAGGACCCTCCGACGTCCATCTTGATCCTAACTGTCCAGAGATCCATTCTAGTATAGAAGCTCTGACTGTCCAGTTTAAGGATATTTTGACAGATTATCCGTTGAGGACGACACTAGACTCATGTGAAATCCATTTGACTGGTGAAGTGCCGGTGAGAACGAAGCAATATCCTCTACCTCATTCTCAGCTAGAGGTAGTCAAAGCCGAAGTGGACGCTATGCTAGAGATGGGAGTAATCGAGAGAGCCAATTCCCCATACAGCTCACCGATCGTCTTGGTGAAGAAGAAAGATGGCACTGTTAGGTTTTGCGTGGACTTTAGAAAACTGAACCAAAAGGTCGTGTTCGATGCGGAGCCAATGCCTGACGTGGAGTACCTATTTTCCTTACTGTCCAAGGCTAAGTACTTGAGTAAGTTAGACCTAGCTAAAGGCTACTGGCAGGTACCCATGTTAGAGAGCGACAAACCGAAAACTGCTTTCACCACACCGGCAGGGCAATTTCAGTGGAAAGTAATGCCTTTCGGGTTAAAGACGGCGGGGGCAATCTTTTCCCGAATGATGAGGAGGTTACTAGAACCTTTGCGATTGACGGAAGTTAGCAATTTCATGGACGATGTCATGATTGCTTCCTCCACTAAAGAACGTCACTTACAGTGTATTGCCCAGCTCTTTGGTAGGTTAAGAGAGGTCCAGTTGGCGGCCAGACCTACTAAGTGTTACTTGGGGTTCAAGCGGTTGGAATATCTGGGGCATACAGTGGGTAACGGTCAGATAAAACCAGAGGGAGACAAGATGCAGCGGATAAAAGACGCGCCGCGACCACAAACAAAGAAACAAGTCAGATCGTTTCTTGGGTTGGCAAATTATTACCGCCGGTTCGTTCCTAACTTTGCGGCCATAGCAGCCCCACTAACCGACCTGACCAAGGGAGGGAAAACTGGACAGATCGGTTGGAACGATGCATGTGAGACAGCATTTGAGACGCTGAAGGCGCGACTGTGTTCAGGTCCTGTGTGCTCATTGCCAGACTTCGATCGTCTCTTCGTGTTGCAGACAGATGCGTCCGAAGGTGGTGTAGGAGCCGTATTATGTCAGGACCATGGTAACGGTTTACAGCCTGTTGCATGCGCGAGCAAGAAACTATCCAAAGCAGAGCGTAACTACTCCACCATCGAAAAGGAGTGTCTTGCTATCGTGTGGGGAATTCAAAAATTCCGTCAGTATCTGTATGGTAGGACATTCGTCGTACAGACCGACCATAGACCATTGCAGTACTTGCAACAAGCTAAATCCACAAACAGTCGACTGATGAGGTGGGCTTTGCAGTTGCAGCCATTTTCCATTAGAGTGGAAAGCATAGCCGGTAGAGTAAATGTTCCTGCTGACTTTTTGAGTAGAACAGGGTGGTAGAAACCGTAAACGTGGAAGCAGTAAGGGGACAGTCATATAGTAATCAAACCCGGGTGTTTGATCTGGGAGGGGGGTATGTCACGTAACGGATGTGACATGTTGTTTTATTTTTTTCGCCAAGTCGTTTTTTTGTTAATAAATGTAGATCGCCGAATTCTGTAAATAGCCTTAGTTTAGGGAAGTTAATAAATGTAGTGTGAGCGTAATCGTAAAGCCCGTGAAGCAAGCATAACAGTGAGCGAGTAGAGCGGTTGCACGCTTTAGCCAAGTAGCTTTAACCGAACAGTGTTCAGAAGTAAAGTTAAACTGCAAGGTAGCAGAAGGGTATTACAGTCAGTCAGCGGAGTTAGCCAGCGAAGTGAGAGTCTGGGTCAGGGTGCGGCCTCGTTTGGAGCCCTTGACAAGCTGTGTGAGGGTTGTTTTACCCTCCCTGCAAGACCACGGCCAGTGTTCCTGGGTGTGGGTGTCCCGAGAGACTTGTGACCACGGCTGCTACTCACCAGAAGACCCCTCCGGTTCGTCTTCATCTTGTTTTGTCTCGTCCTGCCGGAGGACTCACCAGTGACAGGTATTTACTCATGCCATTTTCCTCAGTTAGCTGCTGTGCTCTCGGGTGTGTGAATGTGTATATAGGTGCGGAAGGGTATGTTCGTCTAGTTTTTTAGTGATGTTTTAATTGAGTCTTCAACCATGGTTTTTAGGTTGGGTTGTAATGCGGTGGGTGTCGGATTTAGTTGTTTATATTCGGCTGTCGCCGAGTGAGTATATTTAAAGGGCCATGTTGTAAAACGAATTAAAGTGGGTATCCTTTCAAATATATTGGTATTAAGTCCTAGATGTAATGTAATAAGATTGTCACATTGGGTGGTTGCTGGTGATTATTTCATATCTTTGTATGTACATCGGGATATTTTGATAATGTTGGTTTTAGCAGTGGCAATGTTATTATACAAAAGTGGTTGTGCTAGCTTAATGTTAGTGTAATGGAATAGTGCAGACCTGGCGAATGTTGAATGTACATAGGAATCTTTCATATCCGTGATTGTATATTTAATATGGCCGAGGCGGGTATTAGGGTGAGACGAGACACAACTCACGTGGTTTGTGAGTAGGTGCGTGTCAAATAGGCCAGAATTAACTGTGTTGGCACTTTGACTGACAATGCGCCCTTTTCCAGTGCATTGGCTTCGAAGATTGGCTTCGAAGATTGGCTTCGAAGACGTCATTCTTCGATCTCATCCACGACCAACGGTGACGCATCATCGGGAGTCGGAACGCCTTCGCTAGCCGGTCCTGTTGGACAAGTACGTTGGGCTACAGCAGGCTGATTCTACGTTCTGAGCGTCGGTCACAGGCGTGGGTGGGCAAGCGTGGCTACGGTGCTCTGTGGTGTAGGGGTAGTACTCTTACTTTACGAGCCACCCTGTCTAGTGTGGGACAGAGGACACTGTACAGAGACAAAGTTACCCGCCTTGTATAGCCGTTGGCCATATTAGTCATTATCACCTGTTAGTCATATTCACCTGTTAGTCATATTCACATGTTAGTCATTTTTTATATGTTAATCTTTTTTATGTGTTAATACGTTATGAGTGCATGTGTGGGTATGTGTGAGTGTGTGGGGCGTTAGTGGGTTGGGGTGGGAGTTAGAGTAAGGGTAGGTAATAAAGGATTTGTTTGTTGTTTATCACTGGCGTTGCGTTATTTATTTAGAGTGGGTGGGTTTTCTCGAGTGTCTGCACTCATATTGTCCACGGCGCCCTGACTCCATCAGGCGTGTCGTGACATATATGGATCTGCTGGTTCAACAAACAACATAAGAATACCTTTCAGTGACCTAGCTGGTGTGTTCAAGTTTATGTTCCACATTGGATCACTCTTGTCTTTGGGTATTAAACTATGTCTAATCACCCTGTCATAATAAATTGGCAGTCTTGACTGATACTGATTTTGAATGAGTCTGGCTAGATCAGTGTGTGTGACAATTTTATATTCCAAGGAAATGTTAGAGATCTTGTATGTTGCATCTGTGGCAGATGATTTTATAACTTTGGAGTAGTCATTGAAGGTTAGTTGAAAGCTTAGACGGTCATTCAGTGCCCCTTGGTAATAAGGCAGATGAGCTGTGAGGATTTCAAACTCAAGTGGAATGTAAAATCTAGTTCCATATGTTTCAGCTATAATAACTTCCTATGGTACCCCAGTAGTTGTTTTGTCTCCGGCATTGATTCGAAGTTTACAAACATTATCTGGCTGTATGCCTTGGTAAATACGGTCCTCTCGTTCTTCTCTTGTGAGCCAAAGGTCTTTGTAACAGTAGAATACATCTGAGTCGTCAAGACTAAACACTTCCTGTCCTTCAAGTTTTACTTTAATAGTTCTAACAATTGCTCTGCCAAGATTGTCAACCAGTGTTCTGTTCACATCTGCGTCTGATGAAAGTTCAATATTAAATGCTAGGCGTGCAGTGCCAGGAACAATAACGTCACTGGGACCTAGGTTTGGAAACTTGACTGTAAGTGTTTGGTTCTGGTCTATGGTACTTGGATTGTTTGTGATGACGATTGATTGGCTAACGCCCTTAACACCCAGAGGCTCACGTAGTTTTCTGTATGGGTCTAACTTTGATCCGTAAGACTGTGTCATTTTTATTATGCACAATAAAAAATAATAAATTAATAAAACAATGGCCGCAGGAGGATTTAATCATTAAGATTTTGAAATGGATGACACGTATGATTTTGGTAATACAACAGATATGACAGATATGACAGATATGACTGGTACAAGAAATATTTACAGTTTACGTCATGAACTTTTAGAAACCAAAGTGAACTCGTTTTATGATCATGTTGGTAATCGCCCAGACAACATAGACCCTAACCAGTTTGAACTTGATGGCAAGGGTCATTTATATTTAAATACTGTTGACAAAGGAAAAGTACTATTGACTAACAAAAAAGACCCTAGTAGGTTTAGGGCTTTAAGTACAATAAAAAATGAAGGTGGTGTTAGTGCCTTGCGTCAACTTGGTATTGGAGGGTCTCCTGTCACGCCAAGACTGGTTAAGAATAAGAATAAGAGTACTTTATTATCTCGAAAAGAGAAATTCGCTTGTGGTACATTTATCAGTAACAAATAGTACAAACAAGACATAAAAACATTATAGCATAATTATGAACATTTTCTCCCTGCACTTGCACAGCTACAAATTCCAAATGGATATAAAGTAAACACTACAAAATCTTTACACATAACTCTTACACATCTCACACAAACATCTTTTATGGACTGAACTGAGCGGCACTTATACATTCACACCCACCTCTACATATGCATACATAATACGCGTGTTTCAACCTAGTCCTAACCCTCACTACTTATTATACAAACATCTCAGTACATTATTACACATTATTACACAAGCTGCATAATTAAAGTCTACCAGTTAGTGTGCTTCACGACACGCAAACAAAGTTGCCAACAGGGCAACAAATTGAAATGGCACCTGTAACAAGCCTACCAGAAATAGCAAACACAGTGATACAAGAAACCTCATTTACTGAAGGTCAATTAAATGATGCTATGAAAACAATAGATGACCCGCCTTTGTCAATGAGGGAGATTATGGGTTTGGATAAATCACTGCAGACAATAAGAGGTGAGATGGTAAATAATGTTGCCAAACTGGGAGAGCTTGATAAACACATAGAACATGAAAAAGAGAAACTGGCTACCGCAGACAATGGGAATCTTGACACAGAAATGAAAGAAAGAATCCAACACAGATTAAATGATTTGCAGATAGAAAGATCAGGACGGTTAGAAGTGATTAGTATTGGAAGACAAAAACTTAAAACCCAAGTTAACAGAATAAGAGAAACTTTTCAGAAAATACTTCACGAAGACACTACTCTGGCTGAGAGACTTAAAACACTTTTCAGAGAGCAGGGTATCACAATTGCCAGTTTAATTACTGCTCTTGGTTTTTTTTATCAGTACTGTTGTGTTGGCTGTCTCCGGTGCTGGTGGACCCGGTGGTTCAACACCGCCAGCCCCGGCACCTCCGGCACCACCAACAGATCCAAAAGATTTACAGTCGTGGGTAAAGAAACAACTGTCTCACATTTCAGACTTGCTTAAGAAATTGGCTCTGAAAGCAGTAGACTCGTTACCGGGCATTATAGGCACGGTTGTCAGCTGGTTGATTAGTACAGCGGCAAAGGCAGTAGGGTTTATGGCAGAGCATGTGTGGGTCTTTTTGGTGACAGTAGGAGGGTTAATGGTGGGTTATTTAATGAAACAGGTAAATAAGTAATATTCCTAATCCTGTTAATCCTATTGTCAATGCGGTTCTCTCGGATTCATGTGTGTCAGGCTGTATGGTTGTTGGAGCAAGGGAAGTAATCACTTGTAATGTTTTTTTCAATAGTTTATGCGCAGTTGTTCCTCCTAAATTTACAGTTTTATTGAGACCTAGTTTTTGATCAACACCAGCAACAATGATTTCATTATTATAATTTGATATTGTACCCATTTGGAGTTGAAGGTCAGATGGTAACATGTATAACCCGAAGCCAACTACAAAGTCAACTTTCGATCTGGCATATCTGAGTACATCTTGGTAGTGTTGTATGCTTGATGGGAGATCAACTGTTGAATTAATTGAATCTTCTAGATTAGCGAGAAATTGTTTTTGCGAATCGAATATTCCACTTCCATTCAAAATATTCGATTTTGTTAGTGATTGTGCACCTAGTATACACCAGACATATGTTCTGATTGACTCATTTACGCGTTCGACTCCCGCTTGAGTAAACCCGTCAGATTTATCTAAAATAAATGTGGTCCACGCATTAGTCTGCTTCTACTCTATTGATCCTATCCAGACTTGTGATTTTGATGAGAATGAAGTGTAACCAGGGTAATAATCTTGAGGGTATTGTCTGTGACTCAAAGCGTAATACAATGTACCAATGCTGTGGTGATCATCAAGTTTTTGTGTGAAGTCATACTTAGTGCTTATGTTAAATTCATTACAAATGCGTTCAAACGCTTTCATATCCATGGGGTTGTTATACCTGTTGAAACTGGATTTAGTGGGTAATGGTGTATGCAGTTCTGACAGTATACGTCTAAGCTGGTAATAAACATGAAAACGATAGACAGACCTAATCAGTTTGTTTGAGTGATTCAAGTGGTCTGTAAATGAAACACCACAGCCTGTAGTTGAGCATAGTATGGCAAAGTTAAGTTGGTTTTGAAACATCTGTAGTGGGCTTGAAGACCACTTTCTTGCAGTTGAGTCATCTGTTATTGGAGGGTTTAGGTAATGGTCAAATAGATTTGGTACTTTGACTTGGAATAGATCTTGTTCAGACACAGCTATATCAAGCTGATTTAACTGAATTATTTTCTGTTCATAAGTAGGTGGAACATTATATTTGGCATTCACATTAAATTCAAATGCGTTTGTTGTGGTAATGGTTGGTGATTTAAATTCCATCCTTTTTTATATGAGATAATAAAAATGTTTATTACCTTAACAAATCTTGACACAAGCAAACCAGTGTGGTTAACTAATGGGATTGATAATCGGGATGGTAGCAAGTCTGTAGCTATCCATGAATTGTTCTATAGAGTAAAATGGTTTAATGTAGAAGATGATATATATAATAAAGTAATTTTTGATGGTAAGACTGAAGCTATACCACCTGGGTATTATGACTTTTGTACTATAGCTGAATGGTTTCAAAGTAAATTTAAAATTAAAGCAACTTTAAATCCAGCTAACCTACTTGTTACATTAGAATTTCTGAAACAAGATTGGTTAAAAATTTCAGATAGATTTGCATATTTACGTGGATTTTATATTGACGAAGATTGGTATAGAACAGATGATTTAGATGAAGCTATGTTTGGTATTATACCAATGAAGACAAAAAAACTTAAAATAACTGGAAAACGTCCTGTCAATTTGTCAGTACACACAGTGCTAAATGTTTATTTGAAAGAACTAAACACATCTGAGAATGTTCACAATGGAAAGCCTTCAACTTTGTTGAGATGCTTACCTACTGGAACTGCTCCGTATTGTGAAAGTGTAGTTGTTAGATTTCCTAATTTGCAGTTTAAGAAATTAGGTTCTAGTTTCTCTGAGTCACTGAGTATATCTGTAACTAATCAGGATGACAAACCAGTTCTTATGCATGATTTTAGTGTAGTGTTAGAAGTTAAATAATTTTATTTTTGTTTATAAAAATGAGTGGTCTTGGTCCAAAGCGAACAATCATACCAGTTGCGTGTCCGGTTACAGAGTTGAAAGATTTGGCAGACGTCCAGGATTTTGAGAAGGAAGGGGATGTTGGAGAAATATATGGTTTTGAACTTGATTTAAATGGCATGTACAAGAGGAAAGTAATTGTTGACATGAAAGACGGTGAAAAACAGATTCCTAAACTTGGTCAGCTGCGTGATGTTACTGTACCTACTCCACCTGTAAATAATTCGCCCTACAGCTTAATACATGTGGGTAGTAAGTGGGTTGTTTCACCTGTTCCACCTGCACCTACGCCAGCACCCACAATTGACTGGGACATAAAGATTGAATTTATTAGTCCTTATGTATACACTGATGATGAAGGCGCCTTAGTGTTTAGGAAGGTTGTTAACTCTGGGCCGCTTATTGTAAGACTTGCTCCAAGCTTTGCTTCAGACGACAATAGCAGAGAAAAACTGAATGTTGAAAATTATGAGAAACGGAGATATCTTCTTATGCACAGGAAGGGTATGTCTGATGCGAAGGTCGTGTTTGCACCAATAAGCTTTCCCATCGCAAGAGAAGTGACAATAGTATTTGAAATTATCATGAGATCAGTAACTACTGCTAAAGAGGCTCAAATTGCACAAGGAATTAAACTTACATGGAATGACACAGTGGCAGAATCATCAAAGGTCTTTATTGCTATTACAAAAAATAATGATGTTATTAATGTTTCGAGCAGTGTTCCAGCTGTCAAGGTGGTGGTCAACAAAGCAACTTTTGTTCGTCTAACTTACATAAACCTTGAACACATTGATCTTGTTGCATTTTATTATGCTAACAAATTGTATACTTTTGAAGAGTTGCAAAATGTAATTGCTGATTAAATAATAAAAAAAAATATTTGTCAATAAAAAAAATGGTAAACTTCTATCCGCAACTACCGACGCTTGAGCCGACTGAAACAAATGTGATGACTAAAACAACACTTGCGCCTGATCCACAGGTGACAGCTGTGCCAATTGCTTCAGATAAAACATTACAGGCAGACGCATTCAGATTAATAAATATTACAGAAGCTTTAAAATATTTGGAAAGGGAAGAGGCTAAGTACTCACGGTGCAAAAGGAGGTATAAGTCAGTATTTAATTCTGTTCAAAACACTTCTATGGCTATTGGTGCAGTTTCAGCTTCATGTTCTGTAGGGGGTATAGTTCTGTTCGCCACAGGAATTGGGAGTTTGGCTGGAATAGCAGTTGAGGCTGTTAGCGTTGCTACATGCCTGGCTTGCTTTGGTTTGGAGGCCTTGAACAAGAGGTTTCACACGAAATTAGAAAAACATGAAGCATTGAGTACTTTGGCGGGTGCGAAGCTGAGCAGTATGAAACTTATTATCAGTAAGGCATTGAATGATAATTTTATTGATGAGGAAGAATTTAAGCGAGTCCAGGATGATTTAAATAATTACAAGAAACAGAAGTCTGAAATACAAAATAAAATGCGTAGTCAATCTCCTGTGAATGTTGAAGAGCTAAAAGCCAGTTTTTTAGAGACGGGAAAACAGATGGGTGTTCAGGAAACCACAGAAAAACTACACAATCTTTAAAACAAATAAAAATCAGATTTGGTAATCAATCAATATTTTTGTCATATGCTTCGCAGAGAGATGACACGTCATTTACACCACTTGTGCCTGATTGTTTAGCCCCATCAGCAACACCGCCAGAGTACTACTGAGAAAAAAAAGTTTTTTTATTGTCCTTGTATCTTGTCAAATCTGACCGAGTAAGTTGTGACTTAAGTCAAGTTGTTGTAAGAACTTATAAGAACTTACAGTAAGTAATTAATAAGTTCTTATGATAAGTAATTAATAAGTTCTTATGACAACTAACTTAAAGGTTACCTCTGCAGGTTCCTAAAAGTTAGTTGTAACTTGTTAATAAGTATAAAATCACTTAGTCAGGTAAATAATTAGGTGTTCATAGAGACAATAGTTATAGAGATAGATACTAAGAGATTTAAAAGATAATTAAATTAATAATGACGCATCGGTCATGCTCGTCACTTTTTAAAATCAAAGGGTTGATTCGGAATAACGGAGGGTGTAATGGAGTCAAAAATTTTAATATTAAAAATGACGTAAATTAATGACCGATGCGTCATTATTGAATTCATTGTCTTTTAAATCTCTTAGTATCTATCTCTAACCTAACCAACTAATCAACCAACCAACCAGCCAGCTATGTAACCAGCCGACCATGCAGTCAACCACCCACTAAACCAATTCCCACAAACGAACAGAAAAACCTTATTTTCTACGTAAGCATGAGGTGAACAATTAATCCTTGGCTGTGAGTGCTGTTGACAATATCGTGACGTAGTTACGCGTCTTTTCCGTTTAGTGATGTTGTCAGTAGCAGTCAAAGGGTTAATGAAGGCACTGTGTGTGTGTGTGTGTGTCTGTGTGTGTGTATGTGTCTGTGTGTGTGTATGTGTGTGAGTGTGTGTGTGTATGTGTGTGTATGTGTGTGTGTATGTGTCTGTGTGTGTGTGCATGTGTGTGTGTGTGTGTGTGTGTGTGTGTGTGTGTGTGTGTGTGTGTGTGTGTGTGTGTGTGTAGGTCGTCACCTGAAGCTATGACAGAACAAGCCAAGGAGCCAGGGGATTACTCAGGTAACACAGGGCGCTTTACAATTACTGTGCTGTAGACACATTTCGCTATGGCTACAAAGGCCTAACAAATAGCTACCCAATGAGCAAAACGCCATCGGGCAGACGTCGTCCAAGCTTCGGCCATCGCACGAACGTGCGCCGCCCAACGGCGGCCGAAGTCGGCCCGTTGGCTTTTTGCGCATTGGGTAGAGTTAAATCCCTAAAGAGAGAGACAGGGGACGAGTATCCCTTTAGCCCTGCCCTCCAATACTTTCGGAGGAAAAGATCAAACGGATATTAACTTTTTCTGCTTGATTTTTCGAGGCTGGATTTCAAACGTGTGTTCTTTGTTTTATTGATGTTTCCAGAATCAGTGAGCGCCGGCCCGTACGAGGCATTACGTCTTGAGGACGTGGGACAGCGGAGTTTGTATGAAGATCTACACAAGCAGACAGGCGTGCTTTGACACAGACAACAATAACAGAGGTATTTTGGTTCCATCATCATTTTTAAAGCACATGTAAAATAACCCCTAGATTCCAAGAAAACAATTAATAAACACTATTGGACTGGAGAGAGGGGAGAACTTCATGAACGCCAGCGGTGCATGCATCAGCAATGACTGGAAACGCACTACAGATGTTGACTGTTTACTGTACAGATCACTGTAGACTTCTAACATAACTGTCACAGTTCACCCCTTGACTGCTACTGCTGATACCGCGTGGCGAAAAAGACGCGTGACTACTTGACTACTACTGACGACACCGCTCGGGTCTTTTCTGACGAATGATCTCGTCAGTAGCTGTTAATGAGTTAACCCATTCAGCCCTGACGCACTACATCAGGAGATGGGTCGACCATGATAAATCAAGGGTAGTGCCAGATTAGCTTGGCGCCTGTCGGCGCCAAGCTAATATGGCACTACCCTTGATTTATCATGGTCGATCCATCTCCTGCAACTGGTTCATAGTCGTTAGATGACGCCTCCAGAATTTGGTAAATAAACGCGTGGGGTTCAATGAGTTAAACGTTGATCATTCTTTTTCTTCAGGTGCGAGTGGCTGTGACGTTGTGAGATCCAGGTGCTTGCGGCCGTGAGATACACCAGAAGTAGAAAAGTAACTGCGGAGGACAGTCGAGCGCGTACGGACACGTTTGAGAACACGCAACGCTACAACATTAACATGTATGTGCTGGTCTGTGATTTTGGACCTACAACTTTAGTCATAAGGTCCTAAAGAACAGACCTACGCACTTCTAACGACACGTACAAAAGATCAGGACGTTGTTTTGACACATTAACGCCTCACTGCTGTGTGCGCACGGTGCGTAGGTCATGTCTAGCCTACTTCAGTTTTGGATTACGGCCATGCAGGAGCTGAACATAACAATAATCTTGAGGCGAGGACAACTATTTCACAGCTGACTCTGAACTCGGACAGATTACAAGGAGACGGCGCAGACCAAATCTATGTACAAACCAGACAGTGCTACAGTTATAAATAAAAAGAAAAGGGGAGACTGCCAGTGCTAATATTTTAGGAAGGTTACAAAGTAAGGGGAGAGAAGTGTGCATGATCGACCAGTGATCATAGATCTAATGTGGCCTAAGCACAACAACAACAAAAAAAAAAAAAAAAAAGATAGGAAAGAGAGGGGGCGCTAAGAAAGTGACTAAAGGCAATACATATGAAAGCCCCCCCCCCCTCCCCCCGAACGGTGGTGCATCACATATCCCATTGTTCCAGCCACTCAGTGCATGGAAATTTAAATCTAGGTCCCCCAAGGGGGGTCCAGATATTTAGCCGGTGTGGACAGCTGTTTCGGTCTTGGCGACCTCTTCAGCACACCATCGGCAACACTGGAGGAGGCAGGAAATTCTGCCTACCTGCAATGACAACCACATTTTACTGGACCCCCCTCTCTTTCCTATCTCATTCTTTGTGTGCTTTGGCCACAGTAGATCTATTCGGGGCTTAACCCCTTTGCTGCTGAGGAAATGTGAACACTACCCAACTGCAAGGGGTATAGATCTTGATTAGCCCCTGCGGTTGTGGGGGCTGATGAGGATCTATGCCCCTTGCTGAAACCACTTTGTATCCTTGTTGTTAACCCTTTTAGCCCCAAAGTCCCATTCTCAAATTGTGGAGTTGTTGCCCAATAACTATGTACCAGTTGCAGGAGATGGACTGACCATAATTCAAGGGTAGTGCCAGGTTAGCTTGGCGCCTTCAGGCGCCAAGCTAATCTGGCACTACTCTTGAATTATCATGGTCAATCCATCTCCTGCTGTAGGGACTCGGGGCTAAATGAGTAAAGCGGCTGGGGTTGCTCGGCGACGGATTCACATAGATTTTAAAAACAGAATTTGCGTCCTCTGACAGTGAAGGAGTTATGGCCGCGTGTTGGAATGCAGCAGCATGTAGTTAATCCCTCTTGTGCACGGAACCAACAGTACCGTAAACAGTGAAGGAGTTATGGCCGCGTATTGGAATGCAGCAGCATGTAGTTAATCCCTCTTGTGCACGGAACCAACAGTACCGTAAACAGTGAAGGAGTTATGGCCGCGTGTTGGAATGCAGCAGCATGTAGTTACTCCCTCTTGTGCACGGAACCAACAGTACCGTAAACAGTGAAGGAGTTATGGCCGCGTATTGGAATGCAGCAGCATGTAGTTAATCCCTCTTGTGCTCGGAACCAACAGTACGGTAAACAGTGAAGGAGTTATGGCCGCGTGTTGGAATGCAGCAGCATGTAGTTAATCCCTCTTGTGCACGGAACCAACAGTACCGTAAACAGTGAAGGAGTTATGGCCGCGTATTGGAATGCAGCAGCATGTAGTTAATCCCTCTTGTGCACGGAACCAACAGTACCGTAAACAGTGAAGGAGTTATGGCCGCGTGTTGGAATGCAGCAGCATGTAGTTAATCCCTCTTGTGCACGGAACCAACAGTACCGTAAACAGTGAAGGAGTTATGGCCGCGTATTGGAATGCAGCAGCATGTAGTTAATCCCTCTTGTGCACGGAACCAACAGTGCCGTAAACAGTGAAGGAGTTATGGCCGCGTGTTGGAATGCAGCAGCATGTAGTTAATTCCTCTTGTGCACGGAACCAACAGTACCGTAAACAGTGAAGGAGTTATGGCCGCGTATTGGAATGCAGCAGCATGTAGTTAATCCCTCTTGTGCACGGAACCAACAGTACCGTAAACAGTGAAGGAGTTATGGCCGCGTATTGGAATGCAGCAGCATGTAGTTAATCCCTCTTGTGCACGGAACCAACAGTACCGTAAACAGTGAAGGAGTTATGGCCGCGTATTGGAATGCAGAAGCATGTAGTTAATCCCTCTTGTGCACGGAACCAACAGTACCGTAAACAGTGAAGGAGTTATGGCCGCGTGTTGGAATGCAGCAGCATGTAGTTAATCCCTCTTGTGCACGGAACCAACAGTACCGTAAACAGTGAAGGAGTTATGGCCGCGTTTTGGAATGTAGCAGCATGTAGTTAATCCCTCTTGTGCACGGAACCAACAGTACCGTAAACAGTGAAGGAGTTATGGCCGCGTATGGGAATGCAGCAGCATGTAGTTAATCCCTCTTGTGCACGGAACCAACAGTACCGTAAACAGTGAAGGAGTTATGGCCGCGTATTGGAATGCAGCAGCATGTAGTTAATCCCTCTTGTGCACGGAACCAACAGTACCGTAAACAGTGAAGGAGTTATGGCCGCGTATTGGAATGCAGCAGCATGTAGTTAATCCCTCTTGTGCACGGAACCAACAGTACCGTAAACAGTGAAGGAGTTATGGCCGCGTATTGGAATGCAGCAGCATGTTGTTAATCCCTCTTGTGCACGGAACCAACAGTACCGTAAACAGTGAAGGAGTTATGGCCGCGTGTTGGAATGCAGCAGCATGTAGTTAATCCCACTTGTGCACGGAACCAACAGTACCGTAAACAGTGAAGGAGTTATGGCCGCGTGTTGGAATGCAGCAGCATGTAGTTAATCCCTCTTGTGCACGGAACCAACAGTACCGTAAACAGTGAAGGAGTTATGGCCGCGTATTGGAATGCAGCAGCATGTAGTTAATCCCTCTTGTGCACGGAACCAACAGTACCGTAAACAGTGAAGGAGTTATGGCCGCGTATGGGAATGCAGCAGCATGTAGTTAATCCCTCTTGTGCACGGAACCAACAGTACCGTAAACAGTGAAGAGTAGGCCGCGTATGGAATGCGCAGCATGTTAATCCCTTGTGCACGGAACCAACAGTACTGTAAACAGTGAAGGAGTTATGGCCGCGTATTGGAATGCAGCAGCATGTAGTTAATCCCTCTTGTGCACGGAACCAACAGTACCGTAAACAGTGAAGGAGTTATGGCCGCGTATTGGAATGCAGCAGCATGTAGTTAATCCCTCTTGTGCACGGAACCAACAGTACCGTAAACAGTACCGTGGGCCGCGTGAGCAAGGGGGTTAACCGTTTGGTTGTCGGTAGTGGTTTCCCATTGGTTGTCGGTAGCGAATTTGGTTGAGAGGAATCGCCGCAACAAAAACCGCTACCAACAGCCAAAGAGTTAATATGTGTGCTGGGTTTAAAGGTTTCTCCCAATGAACTTACTATATCCAATTTGTAAAATGGAAAGTTTTTTTTTTTTTTTGTGGAGAACGTGTATAGGTCAATTAGAACCATTTTGCTAAATTTTTATTTGTGCATGTTTAAAATGGCGTGTGTGCCAGTGCTATTCTGAAAATGTTTAACTCGTTCAGCCCAACACACATTTTCCCCAAATTTTGAAGGCGTCAAATTACGACTATGCACCTGTTGCAGGAGATGGATCGACCATGAAAATTTAAGAGTAGTGCCAGATTAGCTTGGCTCCGACAGGGGCCAAGCTAATCTGACACTACCCTTCAATTATTATGGTCGAACCATCTCCTGCTGTAGTGCATCAGGGCTGAACGGGTTAACTCTTTGGTGATTGGAAACGTTCAATTCAAATTCAAATTCAAATTCAAATTCAATTCAAATTCAAAAGAACTTTATTTATCCCTCAAGGGGCAATTACAGTTTTGCCACCACAAGTGCTGTTCACATTCACTCACTCGCTCATTCCACAAATTACAATAACAGAACTTCAAAATGGACAATGACTCGGGACGGGTGAAGCCCGTCGCCAAAGCATCTCACCTATGGCCGGCGCCAGTGGCCTCATCCCGACCCGAACCTCCCTGACAAAAATAGAATACTAAGACAGCCCTATGTCTCCTGAACACACTATTATATGTTCTTTATTAAGTTCCTACTTGACTAAAGCTAGTACATGAAATAAAAAGTTAACAACAGAAACAAGATGAGATACTGTCGATACGGAAATGATCTCCGATCTAGGCAACATACAACAACGGTCAAAACAGCACCTGGGGGCCCGTCGCCATTAGTACAGCGCCGGTGTTTAGAGGGCACCGCTCCGACAAAGTCCGTCAACACTATTATAACACTGTGACATACATGTCTTTATGTTAACAGCCATGAGTCCTCATGAGGAAACAAAACGCACACACACAGCCGTGTTCACTGACTGGCATGCCACTTGTTGGGAAACATGATCTGTCAGCAGATAACGGGTCGGCCGGCCAGGGAGTTCGTGCAACACTGCACTGATAAACACGGCCGCCGCGATGAAATAATGCACTGAGAACTGACGTAGTTAAGCTCGCTGGTAAATGCTTCTCTGTATGCTTCCAAGCTTCCAGGCAGAATACTAAAGAAACATCTAGCAATGTGTTAGTCTGTAAATTATGTAGGATGGAGCCCGGAATAGCACATATTTGGTTGTTCCAGAGATCCTCTTCTGACGCTCTTCTCTGAAAACAGGCTGGCACGAAAATAGTCCAAATTCCGACTCAGACGGTGTCAGGGTTACAAGATGAAGACGAAGTTTTAGTTGATACACAACAACCATCAAATAAAGTTGTCCAAATAGTACATCACTGTTCCCACAGAACTTAATAGCACAACACTGCCTGGTAAATAACAAGAATAAGCATCACTACTTCCCTAGCACAATTGACGGATTTTGTCGGAGCCCGGCATTTTCCCTCCTGTCTGGTTTGGTTCAGGTGATTTCTGCAGGAACCACCTCGATCAGGCACGCAATCAACAACTAACGGGTTAATATTTACAGAAAGGAATGTGCGTTGGAGAAGTGAAAAAATCGACAACAGTTGTGTTGAATGTATGAAATACTTACAAAGTGTGTACACTGGCAAGTATTTCGAGGGAAAAGACGACATGTCCCCTAAAATAATGACAACTCTGCCCCCTTTTAGCCAGTGCACGTGATATCGGGGTTTACATTGCTTGAAAGTTGACCGAGGAGAGATTGGGGGCAAAATCGTTTTGAAATGTTTGTATGGCATGTTGAGAAAGTATGACTGGTGTTTGTCTAGTTTCCGTCTATTTTCTGGCCCAGGCGCCTGTCACATGTTACAATATCGCGGTTTCTTCGACTCAGTGAACCACCGCACGTGCGGTGCAGGCTCACTTTCAGTAAGATTGCAACCGGGCCTGTGGTGGTTCACTCGAAGAAACTGTGAAACCGCAGTCTACAACGCACAGCAGAGCCTGACTATACCGAGATAATAATAATAATTAAAAAAAACAGCAAAGGATTGGCGCCTGTCCTGCTGTGTGTGGAGATTTGGGATGGATGATTCACTATTGAAAAAAAAAAAAAAAAAAAAAAAAAAAAAAGACGAAAGATTACGACTGACTTGAAAAAAAAATCGTCAGTGTAACTGGGAATCCTCGTAGCTATCATACATGTATAAGTCAGGTATGAGGATTCCTCCCAGTTAAACTTGCGATTTTGTTTCGTGTCAGCCATTGAAAACCTCGCACCTGACAGACAGGTTTATGTGTCGTACAAGAGGCTTTTCAGTTACACGGACGAAATGCACATTGTACATGGCATGAGGGAGAAAGATGCGCTTGTTTACATTGTTTTAAATGTAACACTGACTCATTGTAAGAATGCTGCATGTACAATGTATGATGGAGTGCTTCAGTAAAAAAAAAAATTCAAACGAGAACAGCTGTTGGACAATGTATGGTGCAGGCAAAATGCGTGAGTGCTTTTAGCCCCACGGGTGCATTTCCCAAATTTTAGAAGTGTTCATTAACGACTATGTACCAGTTGCAGAGGGTGGATTGACCACGATAATTCAAGTGTAGTGCCAGGTTAGCTTGGCGCCTGAAGGCGTCAAGCTAACCTGGCACTACCCTTGGATTCTCATGGTCATTCCCCTGCTGTCGGGTGTTGGGGCTAAAGGGTTAACGTACGTTTATCGGCAGAATGGAGGATGGTGTGTTAGTGGAGATCTGTGTGGGTTTTGTGTCTAAGGGAGGATGGGGCGTTAGTGGAGATCTGTGTGGGTTTTGTGTCTAAGGGAGGATGGGGTGTTAGTGGAGATCTGTGTGGGTTTTGTGTCTAAGGGAGGATGTGTTTGTGGAGATCTGTGTGGGTTTTGTGTCTAAGGGAGGATGGGGTGTTGGTGGAGATCTGTGTGGGTTTTGAGTCCAAGGGAGGATGGGGTTTTAGTGGAGATCTGTGTGTGTTTTGTGTCTAAGAGAGGATGGGTTGTTAGTAGAGATCTGTGTGGGTTTTGTGTCTAAGAGAGGATGGGGTGTTAGTGGAGATCTGTGTGGGTTTTGTGTCTAAGGGAGGATGGGGTGTTAGTGGAGATCTATGTGGGTTTTGTGTCTAAGGGAGGATGGGGTGTTAGTGGAGATCGATGTGGGTTTTGTGTCTAAGAGAGGATGGGGTGTTAGTGGAGATCTGTGTGGGTTTTGTGTCTAAGGGAGGATGGGGTGTTAGTGGAGATCTGTGTGGGTTTTGTGTCTAAGGGAGGATGGGGTGTTAGTGGAGATCTGTGTGTGTTTTGTGTCTAAGAGAGGATGGGGCGTTAGTGGAGATCTGTGTGGGTTTTGTGTCTAAGGGAGGATGGGGTGTTAGTGGAGATCTGTGTGGGTTTTGTGTCTAAGAGAGGATGGGGTGTTAGTGGAGATCTGTGTGGGTTTTGTGTCTAAGGGAGGATGGGGTGTTTGTGGAGATCTGTGTGGGTTTCGTGTCTAAGGGAGGATGGGGTGTTAGTAGAGATCTGTGTGGGGTTTGTGTCTAAGGGATGATGGGGTGTTAGTGGAGATCTATGTGGGATTTGTGTCTAAGGGAGGATGGGGTGTTAGTGGAGATCGGTGTGGGTTTTGTGTCTAAGAGAGGATGGGGTGTTAGTGGAGATCTGTGTGGGTTTTGTGACTAAGGGAGGATGGGGTGTTAGTAGAGATCTGTGTGGGATTTGTGTCTAAGGGAGCATGGGGTGTTAGTTGAGATCTGTGTGGGTTTTGTGTCTAAAGGGAGGATGGAGTGTTAGTGGAGATATATGGGGGTTTTGTGTCTAAGGGAGGATGGGGTGTTAGTGAAGATCTGTGTGGGTTTTGTGTCTAAAGGAGGATGGAGTGTTAGAGGAGATCTGTGTGGGTTTTGTGTCTAAGGGAGGATGGGGTGTTAGTGGAGATCTGTGTGGGTTTTGTGTCTAAGGGAGGATGGGGTGTTTGTGGAGATCTGTGTGGGTTTTGTGTCTAAGGGAGGATGGGGTGTTAGTGGAGATCTATGTGGGATTTGTGTCTAAGGGAGGATGGGGTGTTAGTGGAGATCGGTGTGGGTTTTGTGTCTAAGAGAGGATGGGGTGTTAGTGGAGATCTGTGTGGGTTTTGTGTCTAAGGGAGCATGGGGTGTTAGTTGAGATCTGTGTGGGTTTTGTGTCTAAAGGGAGGATGGAGTGTTAGTGGAGATATATGGGGGTTTTGTGTCTAAGGGAGGATGGGGTGTTAGTGAAGATCTGTGTGGGTTTTGTGTCTAAAGGAGGATGGAGTGTTAGAGGAGATCTGTGTGGGTTTTGTGTCTAAGGGGGGATGGGGTGTTAGTGGAGATCTGTGTGGGTTTTGTGTCTAAGGGAGGTTGGGGTGTTAGTGGAGATCTGTGTGGGGTTTGTGTCTAAGGGAGGATGGGGTGTTAGTGGAGATCTGTGTGGGTTTTGCGTCTAAGGGAGGATGGGGTGTTAGTGGAGATCTGTGTGGGTTTTGTGTCTAAGGGAGGATGGAGTGTTAGTGGAGATCTGTGTGGGTTTTGTGTCTAAGGGAGGATGGGGTGTTTTGTGGAGATCTGTGTGGGTTTTGTGTCTAAGGGAGGATGGGGTGTTAGTGGAGATCTGTGTGGGTTTTGTGTCTAAGGGAGGATGGGGTGTTAGTGGAGATCTGTGTGTGTTTTGTGTCTAAGAGAGGATGGGTTGTTAGTGGAGATCTGTGTGGGTTTTGTGTCTAAGAGAGGATGGGGTGTTAGTGGAGATCTGTGTGGGTTTTGTGTCTAAGGGATGATGGGGTGTTAGTGGAGATCTGTGTGGGATTTGTGTCTAAGAGAGGATGGGGTGTTAGTGGAGATCGGTGTGGGTTTGTGTCTAAGAGAGGATGGGGTGTTAGTGGAGATCTGTGTGGGTTTTGTGTCTAAGGGAGGATGGGTGTTAGTGGAGATCTGTGTGGGATTTGTGTCTAAGGGAGCATGGGGTGTTAGTGGAGATCTGTGTGGGTTTTGTGTCTAAGGGAGGATGGGGTGTTAGTGGAGATCTATGTGGGTTTTGTGTCTAAGGGAGGATGGGGTGTTAGTGGAGATCGATGTGGGTTTTGTGTCTAAGAGAGGATGGGGTGTTAGTGGAGATCTGTGTGGGTTTTGTGTCTAAGGGAGGATGAGGTGTTAGTGGAGATCTGTGTGGGTTTTGTGTCTAAGGGAGGATGGGGTGTTAGTGGAGATCTGTGTGGGTTTTGTGTCTAAGGGAGGATGGGGTGTTAGTGGAGATCTGTGTGGGTTTTGTGTCTAAGGGAGGATGGGGTGTTAGTGGAGATCTGTGTGTGTTTTGTGTCTAAGAGAGGATGGGGCGTTAGTGGAGATCTGTGTGGGTTTTGTGTCTAAGGGAGGATGGGGTGTTAGTGGAGATCTGTGTGGGTTTTGTGTCTAAGGGAGGATGGGGTGTTAGTGGAGATCTGTGTGGGTTTTGTGTCTAAGGGAGGATGGGGTGTTTGTGGAGATCTGTGTGGGTTTTGTGTCTAAGGGAGGATGGGGTGTTAGTGGAGATCTGTGTTGGGTTTGTGTCTAAGGGATGATGGGGTGTTAGTGGAGATCTATGTGGGATTTGTGTCTAAGGGAGGATGGGGTGTTAGTGGAGATCGGTGTGGGTTTTGTGTCTAAGAGAAGATGGGGTGTTAGTGGAGATCTGTGTGGGTTTAGTGTCTAAGGGAGGATGGGGTGTTAGTAGAGATCTGTGTGGGATTTGTGTCTGAGGGAGCATGGGGTGTTAGTTGAGATCTGTGTGAGTTTTGTGTCTAAAGGGAGGATGGAGTGTTAGTGGAGATATATGGGGGTTTTGTGTCTAAGGGAGGATGGGGTGTTAGTGAAGATCTGTGTGGGTTTTGTGTCTAAAGGAGGATGGAGTGTTAGAGGAGATCTGTGTGGGTTTTGTGTCTAAGGGGGGATGGGGTGTTAGTGGAGATCTGTGTGGGTTTTGTGTCTAAGGGAGGATGGGGTGTTAGTGGAGATCTGTGTGGGGTTTGTGTCTAAGGGAGGATGGGGTGTTAGTGGAGAGCTGTGTGGGTTTTGTGTCTAAGGGAGGATGGGGCGTTAGTGGAGATCTGTGTGGGTTTTGTGTCTAAGGGAGGATGGGGTGTTAGTGGAGATCTGTGTGGGTTTTGTGTCTAAGGGAGGATGGGGTGTTAGTGGAGATCTGTGTGGGTTTTGTGTCTAAGGGAGGATGGGGTGTTTGTTGAGATCTGTGTGGGTTTTGTGTCTAAGGGAGGATGGGGTGTTAGTGGAGATCTGTGTGGGTTTTGTGTCTAAGGGAGGATGGGGTGTTTGTGGAGATCTGTGTGGGTTTTGTGTCTAAGGGAGGATGGGGTGTTAGTGGAGATCTGTGTTGGGTTTGTGTCTAAGGGATGATGGGGTGTTAGTGGAGATCTATGTGGGATTTGTGTCTAAGGGAGGATGGGGTGTTAGTGGAGATCGGTGTGGGTTTTGTGTCTAAGAGAAGATGGGGTGTTAGTGGAGATCTGTGTGGGTTTAGTGTCTAAGGGAGGATGGGGTGTTAGTAGAGATCTGTGTGGGATTTGTGTCTGAGGGAGCATGGGGTGTTAGTTGAGATCTGTGTGAGTTTTGTGTCTAAAGGGAGGATGGAGTGTTAGTGGAGATATATGGGGGTTTTGTGTCTAAGGGAGGATGGGGTGTTAGTGAAGATCTGTGTGGGTTTTGTGTCTAAAGGAGGATGGAGTGTTAGAGGAGATCTGTGTGGGTTTTGTGTCTAAGGGGGGATGGGGTGTTAGTGGAGATCTGTGTGGGTTTTGTGTCTAAGGGAGGATGGGGTGTTAGTGGAGATCTGTGTGGGGTTTGTGTCTAAGGGAGGATGGGGTGTTAGTGGAGAGCTGTGTGGGTTTTGTGTCTAAGGGAGGATGGGGCGTTAGTGGAGATCTGTGTGGGTTTTGTGTCTAAGGGAGGATGGGGTGTTAGTGGAGATCTGTGTGGGTTTTGTGTCTAAGGGAGGATGGGGTGTTAGTGGAGATCTGTGTGGGTTTTGTGTCTAAGGGAGGATGGGGTGTTTGTTGAGATCTGTGTGGGTTTTGTGTCTAAGGGAGGATGGGGTGTTAGTGGAGATCTGTGTGGGTTTTGTGTCTAAGGGAGGATGGGGTGTTAGTGGAGATCTGTGTGTGTTTTGTGTCTAAGAGAGGATGGGTTGTTAGTGGAGATCTGTGTGGGTTTTGTGTCTAAGAGAGGATGGGGTGTTAGTGGAGATCTGTGTGGGTTTTGTGTCTAAGGGATGATGGGGTGTTAGTGGAGATCTGTGTGGGATTTGTGTCTAAGGGAGGATGGAGTGTTAGTGGAGATCGGTGTGGGTTTGTGTCTCAGAGAGGATGGGGTGTTAGTGGAGATCTGTGTGGGTTTTGTGTCTAAGGGAGGATGGGTGTTAGTGGAGATCTGTGTGGGATTTGTGTTTAAGGGAGCATGGGGTGTTAGTGGAGATCTGTGTGGGTTTTGTGTCTAAAGGGAGGATGGGGTGTTAGTGGAGATATGTGGGGGTTTTGTGTCTAAGGGAGGATGGGGTGTTAGTGGAGATTTGTGTGGGTTTTGTGTCTAAAGGAGGATGGAGTGTTAGAGGAGATCTGTGTGGGTTTTGTGTCTAAGGGAGGATGGGGTGTTGGTGGAGATCTGTGTGGGTTTTGTGCCTAAGGGAGGATGGGGTGTTAGTGGAGATTTGTGTGGGTTTTGTGTCTAAGGGAGGATGGGATGTTAGTGGAGATCTGTGTGGGTTTTGTGTCTAAGGGAGGATGGGGTGTTAGTGGAGATCTGTGTGGGTTTTGTGTCTAAGGGAAAATGGGGTGTTAGTGGATCTGTGTGGGTTTTGTGTCTAAGGGAGGATGGGGTGTTAGTGGAGATCTGTGTGTGTTCTGTGTCTAAGAGAGAATGGGTTGTTAGTGGAGATCTGTGTGGGATTTGTGTCTAAGGGAGGATTGAGTGTTAGTGGAGATCTGTGTGGGTTTTGTGTCTAAGGGAGAATGGGGTGTTAGTGGAGATCTGTGTGGGGTTTGTGCCTAAGGGAGGATGGGGCTGTGGTGTGCTAGTTGAATTGATGTACAAAGGCATTATTGTAGGGGAGTGAGAAAAATGCCGTGTGTTATATGCGTGTGTGTGTGTAAGGGGGGGGGGAGTTACCTAAATGACTAATTAATATAGAGAAAAAAGATTATGGGAGTGTGAACTTGGGAGCTTGTGTTGCTTGAAATAGGGAGGATGGTGGCTATATGGGAGGTGGGATGTGTGAACGACATATATATTTTTCAAGTGTTGTGGGGTGTGTGAGATTAAAAAAAAATGTAATTCTTAAAAACAACACTTTATGGTGACAGATGACGTCACTTGATGACAGATGACGTCACATTATTGTGACGGATAAAGAGAAAAAGAAAATTGATCGAGAAAATGTCGAAGTCGAACTTGTTATAACAAAAAGTGAACAATCACAGTCGCTAAAAAAATACGTGAGTGGTAAGCAATTACTTTGAATGAAGTATTTCACCTTATTTTTACATGGATGTGTGAGCTAGAGAGAGGAACTCACGTTGTGTGGCTTTTCATCTGTTTTCCCTACACGTTTTCTGGCACCTTTGTGCTAACAGTAATAACCAAGAGTTCATGAACGTATTCTGGAAATAACACTCTTTTTGGCTTCGTATCTCTGTGTGCTGGTCTGTGATTTTGGACCTTACGGTTTATATAAGTAAGGTCCAAAATCGCAGACCAACCTCCTAAACGTTCTTCATGAAGCATGAATTATTTTTTATTTTTTTATTTTTTTATTTTTATTTTATTTTATTTTATTTTTTTTTTTTTTTTTTGGGGGGGGGGGGGGTTAGAGGGGTGGTTTGACGAGAGTTTTATTATTATGAGTAGCAGTATTAACTCATTCGAGACGTACCGCCTCCAGATACGCGGATTATGCCGCGTATCTGGAGGCGGCACGTGTCGAATGAGTTAACATTTAGTGTTACATGAGCAAGAGATGATGATGATGATGAAACGTTTTTATTCAGGATAAAAAGTTTTTGGCATAGCAATGCCTATCTTCAAAACTGTCCTGCTACTCTACACATATAAAAATAAATCAGACGAGACATCAACAGATAAAACATATGTAAGTAAAAAGACCCAACCCCCCCCCCCACACACACACACACACACACACACAAAACACTAAGAGGGGAAAAAAATAAAAAATATATATAATTATATACACAGGTATGAACCTAAAATGTTAATGCAGACAGTCGAACTATTACATAATCTGCAGCAACAGTAGAAGAATATTAGGTAATAGGAAACTTGTCACTAACTATACGAATAGTAGCATAAGGGAGTCGAACATATTATTACTTCTGAAATAAATATTTATGGAGGCGATCTTTGAAGACGCTAATCTTACAAATTGATTTCAGGTGTGGAGGTAACATATTCCACGCTTTAGCGCCTGAAAAAGACAGACTGGTTTTACAGATGTGTAATCTAATTTTTGGAAGGTGGATCGAGCTATTTCTCGTGTTTTTCCTATTATTGTCGGAAAAAAAAAGAGTTTTTAGATAGGGTGGGGCTTTTCCGTGCATGATATTGTGCACTAGAACACAGCGATTAAATTCAAACTGTTTCTTCAATGTTAGTAACTTGAGAAATTATAATTTTTCATCAGTCGAAGTAGGACCGGGAAGTATTAATTTAATGCCCCGACGGTACAAGGAATTAACTTTTTTCATGTGAACTTCGCTGCATCCATCCCAGAGAGTGTGCTAAGAAGGCGGATTTTTTTAGCAGTCTGTGTGTGTGTGTGATATTTCCTGTGATGAAGCTCTATGCTTGTGCATAGTGCTCGCACAGTAGAATTAGTACGGTACGGTTTTTGTTGACGGTTTGTTTGTGCCGATAGTCCGTGTGGCACTAGACGCACGTGGAAATCTGTAAGACATGGTTAGCACGGGATTTTTAGTGAGTTCTGTTTAGTGAGTTCTAGGCGGAAGCTGTGACTGTCAGAGGTCTAGATCGGTAGTGCGGGCTGTCTTGTCTTATGAAACGGTTGTGTTTGAGTTACCTAGCCCGCATTCCAAGACTCTGAAGCCTAGATTTCAGGTATGTTTCTATAAACGTAGTATTGATAGTTGTTTAGTTAAAGACAGTATGCGTGGTAAGATTAATGTGGTTGTATAGCGGTGTTCCGGTTTGGTTTAGTATAGTATGTTTAGAATTCGGTGAAGTAGCCGGTGTTTTTGTATACAGTTGTTTACCGAGTTAGATGACTAAAGGAATATGAAGTGTGTATGTCTAAGCCGCTATGAAGATAGTACGTGGTTGGGTAAGCATAGTCTTTTCCAGGGTATAGAGTAAGGTATAGCAAGAGTGTCAGTTAGGCTATAGTCTGTTTCAAGATAGTGACAGAGATATGGGGGTGATACGAAAATAGTTTATGAAGCACGTGTGTGTGTTTGAATGAACGTGTGAGTTATTTGTATCAGCCAGGTTACGTGACGTTTCTCATTGATCCAATATGTTGTGTGTTTAGCAAGTGTTACGTTGGGACTTTTGTTGTCTATTCAGAGTTCTTGTAAAGAGTGGAAAAGACGGACGCCGAGACGTCGAGTCACAGGTGGGACCTACGTGAGGTCATCCCTCCAGCTCTTCTGAGAGTGAGTTTGACTGGGACCAAGACACCCAAGTCAAAACGAGAACTGAGTACCGTACGAGAACGAGGACGTCCGTGCCAAAGAGACAGGACGGCAATAAGCGTACGACGAAGGACTTTCACGCCTAGACGTGAGAAGGACCAACGTAACCAGGCAACAACATCAAACAGGTTGGAGGCAATGTGAGACTAAGACCTAGCCTGGCAAAGATATTGTGATACGTGTGTGTGTGATAATAGAACAGTGTACATAGTTGATAATCATTTAAGTCGTTCTTTTTCATTTATAGTGTATAAAGGTTACTTTAGAAAGGGAGCCCGTGTGTTGTGTTTTACCGCATGAATGCGCCCGTCTGAGTCAGTGGCGGTGTATGCGTCTGTTGCGTGAGAGTCTGTGCGTACGACTGTGGGCAAGTCTGCGTGCGTTACAGTGGTGACCCTGTTTTAGCGGTAGATTAGAAGTATCTGCGGGCGATAGTGAGTAGCGATTTTAGAGTAGGATTTGTTGCTATGTGCATGTTGTTGTGTTAGATTCCCCTCTCGGATTCTAGGGGGTAAGATCCGTTATTTCTGTAGTTTTCGGGATCTTACGAGGAGCTAGTTCTTGTTTCTTCCTTGTATAGGTAGTGTTCTTTTTCCTTGCTCTTCTTTCTATCGTTCTTATTTTTCGTTCCATCTGGACGTCAAGTAGGTCACTGTTTCTGCGTAAGTTGATATTGTGAGATTTCATTAAGTTTTTTTCCCGTCATTTGGTTGTGGTATTTGTATATTTACGTTTTCAAGTTTTGGGAAGTTGTTGTAGCAAATATGGAGGTACACCCGGTAGAGGCTTACATTAAACAGGGTGAAAGGTTAGGACTTAAGGATGAGAAGCTTTTTGATTATGTCGAGAAGTGTAGGGATAGAGAAGATAGGGCGAGAGAAAGAGAAGTTCAGAGAGAAGAAAGAGAAGCTCAGAGAGAAAGGGAAGAGAGAGAAAGAGTACTTAAGAAAGAGGAACTAGAGGTTCAGTAAGCCTTAAAGGAGAAAGAGTTAGAGGTTCAGAGGGTGAGGGACGAGAAAGAATTAGAAATTCGTAGACTTAGAGAGGAGAAAGAGTTGGAAATGCAGATACAGAGGGAGGAGAAAGAGCTAGAAATTCAGAGAGAGAGAAGAGAAAGACAGAATACTTAAGAAAGAGGAAATGGAGCTAAAGGAGAAAGAATTAGAAGTTCAGAGAGAGCGAGAAGAGAAAGAAAGAGTCTTAAATGAGAAAGAGTTAGAAGTACAGAGAGAGAGAGAGAAATAGAAGAGAGAGCGTTTCAGAGAGAGAAAGACGAGAAGTCTCTAGCGTTTCAGAGAGAGATAGACGAGAAGTCTCTAGCGTTTCAGAGAGAGAAAGACGAGAAGTCTCTAGCGTTTCAGAGAGAGAAGGACGAGAGGGAACATGCCTTAAGAGAGAAAGAATTGGAATACCAGAGAGAGAAAGAGGAGAAAGATAGGGATGTACAAATACAGTTAGCTCGAGATGCGGGATCTAGACCAGATAGTGATTCAGTAGGCCGAGGCATACGCAATTTTCCTAAACTGCCGATGTTTAAAGAGTCCGTGGACTCTATTGACGCTTTTTTGTGCCGTTTTGAGTCTCATGCGCAGGCGTTGAGTTGGCCTCCTGCCAACTGGCCCGTTTTGCTTTCATCTGTGCTTGAGGGACAGGCCTTGAGTCTTTACCATAGTTTGACCGTTTCGGGGAACATAGAGTACGAGACTTTGAAGGAGTGTCTCTTGCAGAAGTTCCAGTGTAATGCGGAAGGTTTTAGGGAACGCTTGAGAGCTTGTCGGCCAGAGACAGGGGAATCGTTTATGTCGTTTGGCAAACGATTGTCCCATTTGCTCGTACGTTGGGTCGAACTGTCAAAGATCGACCACACGTACGACGCATTGTTCGATCTCATGTTAGCTGAACAGTTCTTTGGTAGCGTTTCCAAGGATCTAGCGGTATTCTTGAGGGAGCGTAACCTCAAGACTACGGACGAGTTAGTACAGAATGCGGAGGCTTTTCGGATGGCGCATCCTACGAAAAACCTCGCGCGTAGGACCGAGACACCGCCAGTCGGGTTGGTCGCTGCTAACACGTCTGGGGGTTACCGGGGCATCAATACTTTACGTGGAGCCCAGCGGATTAACGGTAGAAGTACTTTGCGTTTTCGACGCGGTGATCGAGGTAACAGCAATGGCGGTAGCGATCCGTACGCACGTGGAGGGACTGCTTTGCGTGGGTATGGTCGTGGTCGTGTTGCGAGTTCGGACACGCAGTGTTTTTCTTGTCGTGGGTACGGGCACTTCAGTCGGAGCTGTCCGTACTACAGTGCAGGCGCGCAGTGTGCTAGTTATCAGGAGCACGGCCATCTGGCTCATCAGTATCCTGGCGTCACTGGTCGGGTAGATGGGGCTGTGCAGCTCACTCACACGGCCAATGTTGCAGTTCCTGTCGTGGAGGAGCCTCAGCTCGGCGTTGTGTGCTCGGCTGATGGCGGATGGTACTTGCCGGTAGTGAAGGGGGTAGTGAACGGTTTCCTCGTGTCTGTTCTGCGCGACTCAGGTGCCACGACCGCGGGGGTCAGACGTAGCCTGGTTAGGGAGGATCAGTACACGGGGGAGACGCAGAGGGTAATTTCGTTCGGAGGAAAGGTAGAAGTTTTTCCTTTGGCGAAGACAGAAGTGGACACGGAGTTTTTCTCGGGTAGTCTGGTTTCTTGTGTCATCGACGAGCCGGTAGTAGATTTAATTCTCGGCAACATGAAGGATGTGGAGCCAGTAGTTGGTATGTTTGAAGCATTTCAGCAGGCTCGGGTAGCTCACCAGGCAGTCGCGTTCGTCGCGACGAGAGCGCAAGTCAGGCGCGAGGGCGAGCAAAAGGCGGCACTGCCGTGTGTGGCTAGTTCGCCTCTTGACGCTATCTCGCCTGCCGAGCTTGGTGAGTTACAGAGGGCGGATGAGTCGTTACAGGACTGGTTCGGAAAAGCGGCAGCGGGTACGATCAAGGAGAGTGGGGTGAACGCTTATCGGTTTGTGGTTACGAACGGCTTGTTGCACCGTCATTTCTGGAGGGAGGGCGCGCCCGGCACGGTTCCGACAGCCGTGCAGGTCGCGGTGCCTTCTACGCTGCGTGACACAGTGTTGTTGGCGGCCCATGACGGGGTGTTGGCGGGACACTTCGGCGTTAAGCGAACGCTTGGGCGGGTTCGTCTCCGATTTTCGTGGCCAGGGGTGTCGACTGACGTCGCACGATATTGTCGCTCCTGCGACATTTGTCAGAGGACAACCCCGAAGGGCCGGGTTCCCAAGGTGCCACTTCAGTTGATGCCACGCATTGAAGTGCCTTTCGATCGCGTGGCGGTGGACATTGTGGGGCCGTTGTCGCCCCCGTCGGAGGGTAACCATCGCTACATTTTTACCCTAATTGATGTGGCGACGCGGTACCCGGAGGCTATCCCACTGCAGAAGATTGATACAGTGTCGGTGGCGGAAGCCATGTTTTTAATCTTCGCTCGAATGGGCTTCCCGAAGTCGGTTCTGAGTGACAGGGGCACCCAGTTCACGTCCGATATGGAGGGCGCGTTCCACCGTATGCTGGGGGTCAAACGAGTTTTGACCTCGCCATACCACGCCCAATCTAATGGGATGGTCGAGCGGTTTCACGGCACGCTAAAGCAGTCGCTAAAAAAGGTCATTCAAACACGGCCACGGTCTTGGCACCGTTACCTTCCGGCGCTGCTGTTTGCGTATCGCGAGCTCCCGAACGAGAGCACGGGGTTTTCCCCATTTGAGTTGCTGTTTGGTCGGCGAGCGCGAGGGCCGATTGACTTACTTGCGGACGCGTGGTCTGGGGATAAGGACGCGGGGGAGAGCAAGACCATCTTTCAGCATCTGCTGGACCTGAAAAACATCGTCAGGGAATCTTGCGAGATAGCCCACAACAATGTGGATGCGGCCCGAAAGGTTCAGAAGCACTACCGGGACAAAAGCTCCAAGATGAGGCGGTTTGCTCCAGGAGAGCAAGTCTTGCTCTTTTCGCCCGCAACCACGCAGGCGCTCGTGCCTCAATGGCAGGGGCCGTACCAGGTTGTTCGCGAGTATGGTCATGACTACCTCATTTCTGTGCGGGGGAAGGAAAAGATCTACCACGCTAACATGCTGAAGAAATACCATGATGGGTCGAGGCCTGCACTAGCGTGTTTCGCGGCTGGGGCAACCGAGCCGTTTTATTCACTTGTGGGGGACGAGTTCGAGTTTTGCCCGCAGGCCGCGATAGAGGGAACCGGACGTGTGGACGAGGCTGCCGGTCCGCGTTTTCCATGGTGGCCCTGGTGGCGTGTTCTAGACTGTTAGTCCTTTCTTCTGTTCTATATAGTCAAAGTTAGTCCTTTCCTGTTTTCGGATAACATTACGTCGAGTAGTCTTAAAAAGAAACTCGGTCGTTTCTTTTTTTTCCCGAGGAAGGGGGAATTGTGATGAAGCTCTATGCTTTTGCATAGTGCTCGCACAGTAGGATTAGTACGGTACGGTTTTTGTTGACGGTTTGTTTGTGCCGATAGTCCGTGTGGCACTAGACAAACGTGGAAATCTGTAAGACATGGTTAGCACGGGATTTTTAGTGAGTTCTGTTTAGTGAGTTCTAGGCGGAAGCTGTGACTGTCAGAGGTCTAGATCGGTAGTGCGGGCTGTCTTGTCGTATGGAACGGTTGTGTTTGAGTTACCTAGCCCGCATTCCAAGACTCTGAAGCCTAGATTTCAGGTATGTTTCTATAAACGTAGTATTGATAGTTGTTTAGTTAAAGACAGTATGCGTGGTAAGATTAATGTGGTTGTATAGCGGTGTTCCGGTTTGGTTTAGTATAGTATGTTTAGAATTCGGTGAAGTAACCGGTGTTTTTGTATACAGTTGTTTACCGAGTTAGATGACTAAAGGAATATGAAGTGTGTATGTCTAAGCCGCTATGAAGATAGTACGTGGTTGGGTAAGCATAGTCTTTTCCAGGGTATAGAGTAAGGTATAGCAAGAGTGTCAGTTAGGCTATAGTCTGTTTCAAGATAGTGACAGAGATATGGGGGTGATACGAAAATAGTTTATGAAGCACGTGTGTGTGTGTGAATGAACGTGTGAGTTATTTGTATCAGCCAGGTTACGTGACGTTTCTCATTGATCCAATATGTTGTGTGTTTAGCAAGTGTTACGTTGGGACTTTTGTTGTCTATTCAGAGTTCTTGTAAAGAGTGGAAAAGACGGACGCCGAGACGTCGAGTCACAGGTGGGACCTACGTGAGGTCATCCCTCCAGCTCTTCTGAGAGTGAGTTTGACTGGGACCAAGACACCCAAGTCAAAACGAGAACTGAGTACCGTACGAGAACGAGGACGTCCGTGCCAAAGAGACAGGACGGCAATAAGCGTACGACGAAGGACTTTCACGCCTAGACGTGAGAAGGACCAACGTAACCAGGCAACAACATCAAACAGGTTGGAGGCAATGTGAGTCTAAGACCTAGCCTGGCAAAGATATTGTGATACGTGTGTGTGTGATAATAGAACAGTGTACATAGTTGATAATCATTTAAGTCGTTCTTTTTCATTTATAGTGTATAAAGGTTACTTTAGAAAGGGAGCCCGTGTGTTGTGTTTTACCGCATGAATGCGCCCGTCTGAGTCAGTGGCGGTGTATGCGTCTGTTGCGTGAGAGTCTGTGCGTACGACTGTGGGCAAGTCTGCGTGCGTTATATTGCCAAACGACAAGAAAATGGCATTTTTTTGGCATTCGTTTGTTCAGTCAGTTTATTTTTAATCATTATTGTGGCCGTCTATTCGTTGTTTTTTATAAATTGTATTTTAATTTTTTTTTTAATTAAATTTTTTTTATTTATTTATTTATTTATTTTATTTTATTTATTTATTTATTTATTTTATTTTATTCTTTTTTTTCTTTTTTTTTTTGGGGGGGGGTTGGGGGGGGTGGGGGCGGGGGGGTGCCGGATGGAGTAAGTAGGAATGGCAAGTTTCAGCTTGGTGTTTTGACCCAAATATATGTATACTAGCGCGTTAAAAAAAAGCTACAACAACAAAATTTATATCAATCTCCATGATAGTTCGGCAGGTCTGTATCTCCCCTTCAACAGCTGTGTGGTGGTCTATGGTTCTGCACCTAACGGCTGTAGGCCGCAAGATACAAGATCACAAACCAGCACTACTTCTACTTCTCTACTTATTAACCCCCCCACCCCCCACTCCACTACCCCCACCAGCACCACCCTCTGACGCCTTCGTTAACACATTATACGTGATGAAAACTTGTAATATGAATACACCCGCCTGTAAGATTTTGAAAGGCCATTGATGTACATTTTTTTTCATAAAAACAAATCAAGTTCTCTTTTTTGCTGGACTGAATGTATTTCTGAAGGGAGCAAGAAAAGCCTTGTTTATATTTAACTCATTCGCGGCCAGCTGCATCCGGATGCGCGGCATAAGCATGAGTTAACCCCCTTGGGTATGCAGCCACCAGCACCGGCACTGTTGACGATACTGTTGACTGTACTGTTGACGGCACTGTTGACGGGACTGTTGACGATACTGTTGACGTCACTGTTGACGGTACTGTTGACGATACTGTTGACGTCACTGTTCACGGTACTGTTGACGATACTGTTGACGTCACTGTTGACGGCACTGTTGACCGTACTGTTAACGGCACTGGTGACGGTACTGTTGACGGCACTGTTGACGGTACTGTTAACGGCACTGGTGACGGTACTGTTGACGGCACTGTTAATGGTACTGTTGACGGCACTGTTGACCGTACTGTTAACGGCACTGGTGACGGCACAAGTGAGGTAACCCATTGTGTCGGTAGCGCTTTTTGTCATGATGACTCCTGCAGGAATCGTCGCGACAAGAAACGCTACCGACAGCCAGAGGGTTAACTCATTCGCGGCAAGCCGCATCGGATGCGATTCTTATGCCGAGCATCATGATGCGGCTGGCCGCGAATGAGTTAACGAGTCGCTCACATACACTGCGCATTGTGTATTGCATGTTGAATTTAGTGCATGTGACATGAACATACACAGTTTGTGTTTCACTTCTAGTGCTATGCACTTTATACTAGAAATGTAACATACGTGAACTGTACGTACGTATCATGTGCTGTTCACGTATGTTACATGCGGCAAGAGCACTCACATAATATACTTGAAAATTACGATGTCCAGTGTATTGTTCACGTATGTTTCACGTGTCAACATTACACATGCATTATACTTGAAACTTACAATGTTTGAATGTATTGTTTAAGTGTTATCAGTGTCACCATCACATATGTGCTATACTTGAAATTTATTATGATGGAAAGTATTGTTTAAGTACGGTATATTTGTCAATATCACACATGCAACATACGTGTGTGTATCACATATGTAATACGTGATTTTTAACTTTTACATACTTAGCTAGTATGTTACAGCTGTGAGCACATCTGAACAGTACATGATTATGGCGCACTGTTTCAAGCATGTTGCATGCTTTGACCCTTTGGCTGTCGGTAGCGCTTGTTGATGAGGTGATTTCTGCAGGAATAACAACAACCTGACGTCCTGCAGGAATAACATCCTGACGTCCTGCAGGAATAACAACATCCTGACGTCCTGCAGGAATAACATCATCCTGACGTCCTGCAGGAATAACAACATCCTGACGTCCTGCAGGAATAACAACATCCTGACGTCCTGCAAAAATAACAACATCCTGACGTCCTGCAGGAATCACCTCATCAAAAAGTACTATCGACAGCCAAATGGTTAATTTGCGAACACTGCAATGTTGTGAGGATGTATTGTGAGTGGTGTAAGAATGTTAGAGATGGCAACGTACAACATTATGTGTCATCATCACTTAAACAAACACAAGAAAACAACTCTGTACAGAAGGCGAGATGCTGGAAATAAATGTGATTTTTACAGATGGAGAAAGTGTGTGTGTTCGTGTGTGTGTGTGTGTGTGTGTGTGTGTGTGTGTGTGTGTGTGTGTGTGTGTGCGTGTGCGTGAGAGAGAGAGAGAGAGAGAGAGAGAGAGAGAGAGAGAGAGAGAGAGACAGACAGACAGACAGACAGACAGACAGACAGACAGACAGACAGACAGAGAGAGAGAGATCCGCCGTGCCAAGTTACATGAAGTCGTGTGTGTCAGTGTGTGAGAGAGAGAGAGAGAGTGAGTTTCGCCGTGGCAAGTTACACGAACCTCGCGCTGGGACCATATGGCGTTGAGGCGCGTCCCCTGGGTGGTGGATAGGGGGTCCCTCGTGAGAGGGGTGCACCGAATGAAATAAGGTGCCGTGAACCAACATGGTCTAAGGGAAGGTGACCCCGACAGAAAATCCCTGGTCCTCCTAGTAAGGGGGTTGGGCGTGGGGGTAGCTTCCCCACCCTGCAAAAAAGGAAATAGCTACAAAAACGCCGACGAAAAGACTAACAGTAATTCCTTTCCTGGAGGAGGAAGGTTCTTCTACTAGAAGACTTATGACGTCCTGTGGTGAAAGCCGGAAGTCTTCGGAAGCCACAGGACCGAGCCGCCTCTCTCTATCCAGGGACACAACCATGGGCACATGGAACGTCAAGACCATGTACCAGAGCGGCAAGGCCGCCCAGATAGCAGCGGAAATGCAAAAGTACAACCTTTCCCTGCTAGGTATCAGTGAAGCCAGATGGACGCAGTCTGGCCAGAAAAGGCTGTTAAGTGGGGAGATGATTCTGTATTCAGGTCATGAAGAGGAGAATGCCCCCCATACAGAAGGAGTAGCATTCATGCTGTCACCAGTGGCACAGAGAGCGCTGATGGGCTGGGAACCTCTTGGGCCAAGAATTATCACAGCAGCCTTTAGAACCAAGAAAAAGCTCAAGCTGAACGTCATCCAGTGTTATGCGCCCACCAATGACAGTGACGATGAAGAGAAACAAAGAGTTCTACGACCGACTCCAGAGTGCCGTGGACAAATGTGCGGAGCGAGACATCACCATCGTCATGGGCGATTTTAATGCCAAAATAGGGGAGGACAACACCGGATACGAAGAGGTGATGGGGAGACAGGGACTAGGCTCGGAGATGAGTGAGAACGAGGAGAGGTTTGTAGACTTTTGTGCTCTAAACCGACTTGTCATTGGAGGCAGCATCTTCCCACACAGAAGAATACACAAAGCAACTTGGGTCTCACCTGACCATACAACAGAGAACCAAATATCTGCATTAGCAAGAAATTTAGAAGATCCCTTCAAGATGTTCGAGTGAGGAGGGGAGCAGATGTCGCCTCAGACCACCATCTGCTTACCTTAAGAATGAAGCTCAAGCTAAAGAAAAGCCGCACAGAGACAACAAGAAGACAGCGCTATAATGTAGGCCTCCTGAGAGAAACTGGAGTTAGAGAAGAGTTCAAACTGGTGCTGTCCAACCGGTTTCAAGCGCTACAGGAGCTAGTAAATGAAGAGGAGGCGGTCACCACAGAGCAGCAGTGGAAGGCAGTTAGAGAGGCGCTGAACTCAACCTGCAAAGACACTGTAGGGTTCAGGAAACACCACCACAAGGACTGGCTGTCGGCACAGACCTTGAAGAAGATAGAAGCGAGGAAGCAGAAGAAAGCAGCGGTCAACAACAGTCGCACGAGAGCAGCCAAAGTAAGGGCACAGGGGGAATACTCGGAAGCCAACCGCGAGGTGAAGAGGAGTATCAGGGCAGACGAGAGGGCCTACACAGACAGCCTGGCAGCAGAGGCAGAAAAGGCAGCAGGCAGCGGCAACATGAAACAGCTCTACGACATTACCAGAAGATTGTCGGGTAAGTATGGCCATACAGAAAGACCAGTAAAAGACAAAGACGGCAAGCCTATTGCAGACAGAGCATACCAACTCGACAGATGGGCCGAGTATTTTGAAGAGTTACTGAACAGACCTAGCCCACCCGACCCCCCCCCCCCCCCCCCGACATCCAGCCGGCAGAGACCGACCTACCCATCAGCTGTGACAGACCCAGCCGGGAAGAGATCAGAAAAGCAGTGGCATTTTTGAAGAATGGCAAAGCAGCAGGGCCAGATGGCATCCCAGCGGAGTCTCTGAAAGCAGACCTAGAGACAACAGTGGAGATGCTGTACCCACTGTTTGGAAAGATCTGGGAAGAGGAGGTGATGCCAGCTGACTGGAAAGAGGGGTACCTAATCAAGCTTCCCAAGAAAGGCGACCTCAGCAAGTGTTCCAACTACAGAGGAATCACCTTGCTGTCAGTACCAGGAAAGGTCTTCAACAGGATCATCCTAGAGAGAATGAAGAGCTCCGTTGACCCCCAGCTGAGAGACCAGCAAGCAGGATTCAGGAAGAACCGATCATGTACAGACCAGATCGCCACTCTCCGCATCATCGTGGAACAGCCTCTAGAGTGGAGCTCCCCGCTGTACGTCAACTTTGTGGATTATGAGAAAGCATTTGACAGCGTGGACCGAGAGACTCTGTGGAAACTCCTACGACACTACGGTGTACCCACAAAGCTCGTCCGCCTGATCAAGAGCAGCTATGATGGCATGACATGTCGCGTGATCCACGAAGGGCAGTTCACCAGGGAGCTCCAGGTCAGAACTGTGTCAGGCAGGGGTGTCTGCTGTCTCCGTTCCTCTTCCTACTGGCCATAGACTGGGTCATGAAGATGACCACAGAGCACAGACGAAGTGGAATACAGTGGACACTGTGGACACAGCTTGACGACCTTGATTTTGCAGACGACTTGGCATTACTGTCCCACACTCATCAACAAATGCAGGACAAGACCACGAGGCTTGCTGACATCTCATCCCAAGTGGGCCTCACCATTCACAAACAGAAAACAAAGACAATGAGGCTGAACACAACCAGAGAAGAACCAATCTTGCTTGCTGGCACCCCGTTGGAGGAGGTGGAGTCCTTCACCTATCTCGGGAGCATCATAGACAAAAAAGGCGGCACTGATGCAGATGTCAGAGCACGAATCGGTAAAGCCAGAGCAGCCTTTCTCCAGTTAAAAAAAGTGTGGAGTTCCAGAGAGCTGTCACAACAAACCAAAGTCCGGATTTTCAACTCCAATGTAAAAGCAGTTCTCCTATATGGAGCAGAGACTTGGAGATTGACAAAAACCACAGTCAACAGAGTACAGACCTTCATGAACAGTTGCCTTAGAAGAATTTTGAAAATCCACTGGCCAGATAAGATCAGCAACGTCAGACTCTGGGACAGAACAGAGCAGATAACAGCAGAGAATGAAATTGGGCGAAGAAGATGGGGATGGATCGGTCACAGCCTGAGAAAGCCAGCTTCCAGTATCACTAGGCAGGCATTGTCATGGAACCCCCAGGGAAAGAGGAAAAGAGGTAGGCCGAGAAACTCCTGGCGTCGAGACCTCCAAGCTGACATCAAGAGACTGGGAACCACCTGGAGTAGAATCGAAGGAGAAGCACAGGACAGGAGTTGCTGGAGGTCTCTCGTCGACGGCCTATACCCGGGTAGGGGTGACAGGCATAAGTAAGTAAGTAAGTAAGTAACACGAAACGGCCTCTGAAATAACACATTGGCAAATAAAGCACGCGCTCAGATAACCTGTACATACGAATAGTCATACACAGAGGCGCGAGGGTAATTATGTACCTGAACATCTTATACATACGTAATGTGATGACGCTCTCTTTAAACACACACACACACACACACACACACACACACACACACACACACACACACTCACACACACACACACACACACACACACACACACACACACACTCACACATGAACACAAAACCCTCAGAGTGGGTTACCTACCATTTTATGTGAAAATGGGTTCCCATATTTCTATTTATTCTAGGGCTCTGGAGTTGATGCGAATGTTTAGAACTCACCTTATAACTAAGCTCTACAACTTAAAATAAAATAGACATTTTCTAGAAACAGAGCCACTGGATGGAAAAAAATGGGTTTTTACCTAAAAAGTGGGTGCCTCTCACACAAAACTGGGATTACAGTGAAAATACCTCACTAAAGATACCTTTGGTTGATTTTACTATTATGATTGTTTGAGTGTGGTTGTAAGGGGGTTGGGGGAGGGGGGGGGAGAAGTGTGTGGGGGGTGGGGGGGGAGAGGGGGTCATCACTTTTGGTTTATAGAGCTGCTCAATGCGCTCTTATGAATGAAAGATTTTCATTATCAGTGGAATCAGTAGGTCATTTCAGAGGCGCACACTGAGTTGCACGTCGAACCACTCACAAATACTCATTTGGAGTGCACCAGATGGATCCAGTTGGCAAAGTCCCACATTCCACACTATAGGACAGCTAAGACTGAAAAGCAATCGCGGCGTTTATGGCGCGGTACAAGGTTTAAAACTAAGAAAATGTTGTTTTTAGAAGCGTGTCGGGCAAAAGTTTTTATGAAAACTGTTTTAAAACCTCTTTTAACTCAACTTTTCTTAATGTTTAAAGTGTTTTATTGTACATTACTTAACGTCCCGACAGCAACAAGGCTTTCTCAGGACGTGCCTGCACTGCTTGTGAAAAAACAACAACTAAACAGAACATTGAATGTATGTCGCCAGCCGGTCAAATACATTAAATAAACCTAACACATGGGGCCTACATAAAGCTAAGACCATTTAGCAACACACATCCAATATCAAGAGCTACAGGCAGTGCAGACAGTAGGGAGAGTTTTAAAAAGGCAAATACAGGTGAATGGACAAAAGGCCGACAGAGACACATGCCCCAGAATAGAGAGAAAAACCCACCCTGTGGGGCTGACCAGGGTGCCCCTGGGAAATAAAAAGTAGTTAACCCCACCCAAGTCCCCCAGGGCAGACCCGGGTGGGGTTAAAAGTGTTTTAATTTACAAGCGTGTCGTAACTGATATGCATCTATTCCAACGTATAGTGCTGGATATTTTTCCCATCCTCGCCTTCTCTCTTCGCTCAACACTCGACTTTCCAGTTCTTCCCTGAAACACCCCCAACCGGTCTGCCCTCAACACTCGACTTTCCAGTCCTTCCTTCAAACACCCCCAACCGGGTCTGCCCTGTGGGACTTTTTAGTTCCCAGGGGCACCCTGGTCAGCCCCACAGGGTGGGTTTTTCTCTATATTCCGGGGGCATGTGTTTCTGTCTACCCTTGGTCCATTCACCTGCATTTTCCTTTTTTAAACACTCCCTACTGTCTGCGCTGCCTGTGGCTCTTGATATTCGATGTGTGTTGCTAAATGGTCTTAGCTTTATTTAGGCCCCATGTCGTAGGTTTTATTTAACGTATTGGACCGGCTGGCGACATACATTCAATATTCTGTTGAGTTTTTGTCACTAGCAGTGCAGGCACGTCCTGAGAAAGTCTTGTTGCTGTCGGGACGTTAAGCAATGTACAATCAATCAACCTTCCTTCAAACGGACAGCATTCACACAAATAATACTTTACTATTACACCAGAAAATGGCCCATCCAAGCCTGCACTCTTTTAACGGTTGGCCAAAACACCGCGAAGTAAGTCATTAGTACATGTATTAAGTACTTAATACATGTATTAAGGCAGCCAATCAGAGTTCACAAATCGACCCCGTGACCGACATAGTACATGTATTAAGTCAAAGTACCAGCCAATCCAAACCGCGTAGTATTAGAACGTGTAATAAGTCACTTTTTACATGTTCTATTATGAACAGCCAATCAGATAAGCGCATACAAATAACCGCAGGGGTTACACCCTCATCATACTCAAGGATATTCCGCGGGGTACTGCTAAAACCAGGAATAACCTGTCCTAAGTTAAAATAACCATATCCATACTATTATTGCGTACCTAAACACAAAATATTCATGTATTAGAAGTTTGGTTTACATTAAAGTTGATTTAGTTGTACTAGTAAGCCGTTTTCCACTGCCGTTGACGTAGATTACTTCCCTTGCTACACGATCGCGCTGTCCAAAAACAGTCGGAATAACTTCTCCTAAACCAAAATAACCACATAAACACATATTATTAAGTACTTAGTCATAATATTCCTATATTTGAAGTTGTAGGTGCCGCAAAATTTGTTTATTTAGCGTTAGAAAGCTTCGATTGGCTTGTTCTTTGAGCATCTTGATCTATGCATATCTTCACCCTACATGCATTCGCCCAGACCGTTCGTCCCAATCACATTTCGTCCCATGATGTTTCATCCCCTATGCTCTTTATTGGTACACATTACGCTATGAACGGACCACGATAATCAGTTGACATTCAAAGAGAAGATAACTGGACCGTTTCTGAGCTCAAATAGTTAAAGGAAACGTTTCTGAGTTTGTATTTTTCAAGCAACCCTTAATTTATGTTTAAATATTTTGGGGCAATGGATATAAATTATTATACTCTGTGTGTATTAAATGTATTATACTCTTTATATTTTAAATTTATTTGCTTTGTTGTTTTTTAAGTCTCCTCTATTTATGGAAGGGACTTTTTAGGATTGGTCGCGGTGGGGCGATTTTAATAACATGTCCATGATGTCAAAGGTGGGCACTGAGGCCCAAACCTCTGACAAATGAATAATAAGATAAAAATTACGTCATGTCTAGTTTGGCACGAAAGGCGGTATGTGTGTGTGCGTGTGTGTGTATAAATGTAGACATGAGAATCTCAGATATTGCTGTTCTGGCCATACAAGCTCACTTGAAACTTGATGCAATACTTTATTTAACGGATGGTTAAGAGAGCCTCCGAGCATTTGGTAACTGATGGATGTCTCATTGAAGACATAAAAAACCATTTATAGAAAGTCGGTTCACCCAGATTAGGGTCCGTAATTTGTCATATTTACTTGAAATGTAGGACATAGCTAGTTTGAAGAAAGACACAGGATGAGTTCGTTACACATCTTTGTACCTCTTTAACTTTTTAAAATAATAATTAATTCACTTCTGCAAGTTTTGGATCTACTATATACTCAGATCAAACAGGCAGCCCTGGAAGCGGCTGTGTGGAACAAAACAGTCAGCCCTGGAAGAGGCTGCGTGCTTTTGGCCCCGGGATGAGTGACTTGAAACATCAATTTTGTCACCTTGTTCACGGCGTCGTAATTCTTGCGTTGTGTTGACGTCAAGCTTATAGTGATGTCATTTTGTTGCTCCTGCTATTCTTCTTCATAATTGCTGTCACTTCTCCAGCCCAACAGAGCATACTAATTTGTGTGAAAGCAGGTTGACTTTTTTTAGCTACGTATAATACTAAGTATACGGGTCACTTCAATGCTCTTCTGAAAGCGAGTCGATGTGTGCCAGTGTGTGTGTTAGTGCGTGCATGTGCGCTCCAAACATCTTCAAGAGGCATAGATTCTCATACACCCGAAGGGCACATGCAGGAGGATCTATGCCAGATGAACGCGCACGCGCGCGCGTGCGTACGTGCGTGTGTGTGTGTGTGTGTGTGTGTGTGAAAGTCAAACAATGACAATGATTTTTTATTTTACAACGGTGAAAGTTTTGGTGAAACCATTTTTCGAACTTGCTGTTGCTAATCTACATAACATATAATGCACAAATCACAAAATAATATCTTTAAATTGGGAAAAACAAAATATAAAAGAAAAAAAATGAAAATATAAACTTTAAAAAAAGAAATCATTGAAGAAGTGGAAATAAACATAGAAAATGTCACACATACACACAGTTGTAAAGGTGTACATATCCATACATACATTCATAGACACAAGCACAAACACACGCGCGTGTGCGCGCACACAAATACATACAGCATTAGCATCTTGTATTAACTGAAGATATAACTGAATGAAGAGTTAGAAAGGGGAAAATAGAACACTGCAAGTGCTTACGATGATGAGTTGAGGTACTTAAAGAGACCGGTTTTAAAAGATGAAAGCGTTGTTGATGTTGTAACATTTTTGGGTAATGTGTTCCATATGCTAGCACCCGAGAACACTAAACTTGTCTTATAGAGATCGATACTAGGTCATGGCACAGTAATGGACTGCTTTGATCTGGAGTATGTTGATACCGGGAGGGAAAACATTTTTGTTAATATACTCGGGGAATCTGTTATTCAATACTTTGAACATTGTTATTCCCTTATTGTATAATAAATGTTTTTTCAAGGGGAGAATTTCTAAGGTTTTCAGTTTATTATCCGTTGTTGAGTTAGGGTCTGAAAAGATAATCTTCGCGGCTCTACGATAATGAAAGTTCAGCCTCTTTAACTGGACCTCGCTTGCGCCATCCCATACCGTAGAAGCATAATCTATATGTGACCTGATGTGGACATTGAAGAACAGTTTTCGTGTTTCTACATTAGCTATGTTTTAACTTGGATAAAATAAACAGTTTCTTTGATATTGTTTTACATATATTACTAAGATGGCATTGCCATTTAAACTGGTTACTACAGCAACACCGAAAAGACTATGTTCCGTTACCTGGCTGATAGATTTGCCTTGAAGGGACAAGCTGAGTGAGAGAGTGCCGAGGTGGTGCTTTTGGTGGGTACTTGCACCCATACATTCAGTCTTTGCAGGGTTTAAGATCATATAATTGTTACTGCATCATCTGTTAATGTCCTGTAGAGTGTTTTGTATGTGCTTGTCAATTACTGACAAATCCTTATCGGGAGTGTGTATCGCCCCAGCCAGCACACCAATATAGGTCCAATATTGACCCAATATTGGCTTAGATATTGGGCCGATATATGGGTGTCGATATTGGTCCAATATTGGAAGAGCAAATTTGCCCGATGTTGGCCCAATATTGGGTAAATGTTGGCTGCCAAGCTGGTTGATTGATTGATTGTACATTGCTTAACTTCCCGACAGCAACAGGGCTTTCTCAGGACGTGCCTGCACTGCTTGTGAAAAAAAACAAACAAAAAAAAAACAACAGAACATTGAATGTATGTCACCAGCTGGTCAAATACGTTAAATAAACCTAACACATGGGGCCTAAATAAAGCTAAGACCATTTAGCAACACACATCCAATATCAAGAGCTACAGGCAGTGCAGACAGAAGGGAGAGTTTTAAAAAGGCAAATACAGGTGAATGGACAAAGGGTAGACAGAAACACCTGCCCCAGAATAGAGAGAAAAACCCACCCTGTGGGGCTGACCAGGGTGACCCTGGGAACTTAAAAATACCTAACCCCACCCAAGTCCCCCAGGGCAGACCCGGGTGGGGTGGCTGCCAAGCTGGATCCATCCTAAGGCCAATATAGTGAATGTTGGCTGCCAATGTAGTGCCAAGCTAGAACCATCCTAGAACCAGTATGGTGCCAAGCTGGATCCATCCTAGGACCAGTATGATGAATATTGGCTGCCATTATAGTGCCAAGCTGGATCCATCCTAGGACCAGTATGGTGAATATTGGCTGCCATTATAGTGCCAAGCTGGATCCATCCTAGGACCAGTATGGTGAATATTGGCTGCCATTATAGTGCCAAGCTGCATCCATCCTAGGACCAGTATGGTGAATATTGGCTGCCAATATAGTGCCAAGCTTAATCCTTTCTGGTGATATTCTGCCAAACTTTTTCCAACCTGTATAGTATTGTCCCAGATTTGGATATTGGTAATTTAATCCAGCTTTCAGTCATCTGAGGAAAAAGGCCATCATGCAAACATATATAAATCTGCTAGTTAGCTTCATTATGAGCCAACACTAGGCCTGGACATATGCCATTTTCCCTTTGCATGGCAAGATCAAATGAAACGTTCATCAAAATATGTAACACCTACCTCAAAACACAACTTAAAGAAAAAGACATGAACTTATAGATTCACAGTGATGCACAAGTTTAATCTGATTCTCAGTTTTAAAAACAGAAAACATTCTAACTATACCGATAGTAATTATAAGCATGCAATATGAATAATAAGGACAATGATTATCTCAGCTAACCATTTTCATCTGATAATTACTGCCTGAAATAATTTGACTATGTTGGCTCAAGAGAAGTGCCAAAACAGCTTTGTGCACAGTTCTGGCACCACCCTTGAACTAAAATGGTTGATGTATATCTCCTTACCCATAACATAGCTTTCACAGGGCAATCTGAAGTTAAAACAAATCATCCTCAGGCAGGATCTGGGGCACAGTATCAGAAAACACTTAATTGAACCCAAATAAGCATGAGAAATAGGAAAGTAAATATTTTTCATCTTGCACTAGCATGACTATGGTGCACAGGTATAGTCTGTCTGAGTACTAGCTGTCTACTTTTCTTTTACTGGCATGCTGTTTCCTTTTTCACATCCTAAGAAAGTCTTGGTGCTGTTTGGAAGTTAAGCAATGCAACCACCCAAATGTTTTCACCGTTTTCCTCATGTATCATGTTTTCTGTCACTGTGTACTCTTGCTACATCAATTACATGCCATAGGAGCACTATCATACTCATAGTAACTTACTAGCACTAACCATGTACAGATGCTGATTAGCTCTTCATAGAGACTACTTTAAACTGCATGCACACATCGGTAAGCATCACCCCTGAACAGACAGTTTGCGTGGGAAAATCTGTGCTTCAAGTCAGAACATAGATAAAATACATGGTCCACATCTTTGAAAAGTTTGTATTTAACCCACAAAGTAGCTTACAGTTACACTGAATGATGCCTTGCTTTGGGAAGTACATACCCAGATGTCAAGAGTTCTTTACTGCGTATTTATGAAGTCCTTACTAAAACATTAGTAGCAGGCATACATGATTAATTTTATCAAGTGGAAATGTGACTGGCCCATGGGCATGTAATCATATTAATGTAAATGCCACTGAAAGCATTGTGCAACTGGAAACAAAGTGTACCCAAACACATTATTACCAATGCAGATATTTAACTGTTGGCAATGAATCTCAGGACATCCTCATAAAGCCGCACTCCTGACACAAATTCCTCATTTTGTCCAGCCGTAGTTCTGGAGGACAACGGGTCGACAGTAGCCTTGAGAAGCTGAAGTCTGCCATTCATCAAAGGGCACGTGATTCATTCAACTTCTCTTGCCTGACCTGTGGGTGCTGGCTGCTGCCTTTCATCATCTGCAGCAATGGTAGCCTCAAGCCGACGTCCTTCAAATATGTCTCTCACAGCTTCATTAAGAAAGAAACAACAGATTTTGTAAAAGGACACAAAAATAACAAAAGAAGAGAAATTAACAACTTGCACAGTTCACATGTATGACTAAACTGCATAAACTGCTGGTGTTGCCGAATCACTTATCACTTTCGAATCATGAATCATACGCGATTTTCAATGATGGAATGATGAAGAAAAAGCAAAAAAAAGCTCAAATGCTATGGTTTTGACAAGCCGCTGTCATATATACTATCACCCTCTGACATTTTTACACCGCCGAGTAGTGCCCAAGAAGATACTGCACTGTGTGCAGCACTTCGACACTTTCAGAGGTTTTGGTTGCGTGTTCTAATAGCTTCAGCACGAAGAAGGCACGTGGTCGACATGCATGCATGTGTGTGTATGTGTGTGTGTGCCCTGCGCGCACGCATGTGCTCACTGTTGTGTGTAAAAGAGATTACCAATCACTCAGGGAGAGGGAGTTACGCTTTGAATGATTAATTCACCAGTTATTTAATTTTAAACTAAACAACATGGAAATGATGAAATTTTTCTTAAATAAATTTTCTGACCCGTTATTATACTCAGATGGGGGTCTGTGTGCACACCTGGGGGCCTACAGACACTTGAAGCAGTTGTAAAAACAGGAGCCCCAACAACAATAATATTTTGTGACCTTTTGGCCACTGAAATGAGCCACAGTTTAAGTGCCTTAGCTCATTCTACCCCAGACGCACCACCGAAAGATATTGATCGATCTGTGTCCTGCACTGCAATGCAGTCTTCAGAGGACAACGGCAAAGTTTGGGGATTTCGGTGATGGGGTAGAATGAGTTAAGCCATTTTACCGCATGGCTGCATTTCCACATTTTGAATGTGTCAAATGGACTATGTACCAGTTGCAGGAGCTGAATCGACCATGATATCTGACACCAAGCTAATTTGGCACTACCCCTGAATTGTCATTGTCAAACTCTAGTGCGGCAGGGCTAAATGGGTAAAGTAAAGGGATGGCTTTGTGTAAGTGAAAATGTTTTCTGGAAATGAGTCAATAATGCGATACTTAATGTCTTATCAGCTACTCACTTTGCAACATACCTTGAATTCAGAGTTGCGACTGAAACTCCAAGTATTTCAGCCATTTCTGTTGTCCTGAAATGCACATCCTGCATCAACTGCAGCTGTTCCACAGGTATGTGGTATCGAGGAGCGTGGGCCTCATGAGCCCCTGGAAACACGCTGAGCTCTTTAAGTACTGTGGGCTGCCAACAAAAAATGAATTATTAATCCATTGCGATTGTACAAAGTGGCCACTTCAGTGAAGACAGCACATTCCCTGAGGCACTGCCTATCACATATGTTGTGTACAATGATGTATGTAGTGTATTATTACTACATGTGTAAATGTACAATGAAAATGTTCCCACCTGTCCTCTACACTTTTCAGTTATGGAAAGTGTACTTTTTTTCTAAGAAAATTATTTGCAAAGTGTACTGAAAGTTTCACTAGTGAAACAGAAAAACCCGTGTAAGACTAAGAGCTGCGTTATATCTTTTCTCAGTCTTGTACAAGACATGGGCTCCAGTCTGACTATGTGTTCTCACTTTTTGCAGGGTTCAAAAAGAGGTACAATGGGGCAAACAATGTCACCAAGTCAGTAAAATACAACTTACTTGGCGCATGGGATTCTGGCATTTTCGGGACTCCTCCAACATCTGCGTCACCTGATCTTTCAGTGACGCTGCTGTTTCCACTGGAAGAGTACGGCCAGACACTTGCACAATGCTCCGCTCTAGTGATTCCAGGCTGCAATTACAGAAAGACATCTCTGCATGTATATGATCTAAATTCCTCAGCATCCCTATCAACAAATGCCAAATTACTCAATACTCTTATTAGAATGCTGACCAAGCCTGACTAATAGACACATAACAAAACCAAAGAGATGAAAACAGTACCGGTATTATGGGAATTCAATACAACCAGTGAATATATACTCTAAACAATTGGTCAGCTCAGTCTGCTAGCCTGAAACTAATTTAAATTATTAATAATTCTCAAAAAGCATGCTAAAGGTGCAGGACTAAGCTCACTCATGCAACTGCCCTTTGCCTGGTCTCTGTCTTCACTGTGAAAGATGTCACCGGAGCCAATAATTTTTTAGAGCTTACTTTTGGCATGCTGCATTTCAAAGCCACATTGCCTACACGGCCAATTGAGTGAAAATTGGCAGATCGTTGAGAGTATTTTTCCTTTGTCGACTTATCGCTGGCACTAGTTCAAGTCCCAAATTCAAGAATCAACGTTCGATTCTCTGCTGAAGCAATCATATATCATGTTTAGAGGCCATACTATCAATATTAATTAAATACATTGTGACTTTAGGACACTGCAAATGTGCAATGCAATAAGACTGTCTTTATGTATTAACATGAGCTAAGGATTCCTTTTTTTTTTTTAATAGAAAAAAATAAGAGTCTCAAAAACGTTTATATGAAGATCAGAAACGGTCCTGTTATGTTCTCTTTGAATGTCAAATGATTATCTTGGTCCGTTAATTGCGTAATGTGTTTCATTAAATAGCAACAGGGATGAAACATCATGGGACGAAATGTGTTTTGGCCGAACGGTCTGGGCGAATGCGCGTAGGGTGAAGACAGGCATCGATCAAGAGACTCAAAGAACGAACCCTTCGAAGCATTATAACGCTAAATAAACAACTTTTACGGCACCTACAACCTCAAATATAAGAATATTTCGACTTTGAGTACTTAATAGTATGTGTTTATTTTATTAGGAGTGGTTATTCCGACTGTTTTCAGACAGCGCGAATCCATACATCGCGATCTTGTAGCAAGGGAAGTAATCGACGCGTCAACGGCAGTGGAAAACGGCTTACTAGTACAACTAAATCATGGTATTATTAATGTCAACCAAACTTTTAAAACATGATTATTTTGTGTTTAGGTACGCAATAATGGTTACAGATATGGTTATTTTAGTTTAGGACAGGTTATTCCGGGTTTTAGTAGGTCCCAGTTTCACCGAGTCGATATTAGAAATTTGGAGTCCGTTGACGCTTTCTACGGTATTAACTGTATATTTGGAGGGATAAATGCATGAATATTTTACATACCTTAATATTACAGCAGGCGGATCCACACCAGATATCAGCGAGTTGCCACAATGTGTCAATCTTTGTAGCGCACGGCGAAGAAATGTCTGTCTTTCCGCCATGTTTATCGCACACAACACATTTTGCAAACTGTAAGCGCTGCTTTGATTGGCTGATTCAATAGTACATGTATTAAGTATTTATTGCATCTACTGCTGACTTAATACATGTTAAAAGTCTGTCACGTGTGTCGATATCTGGACTATTCATTGGCTGCCTTAATACATGTATTAAGTACTTAATACATGTACTAATGACTTTTTTTTTTCACAAGCAGTGCAGGCACATCCTGAGAAAGCCTTGTTGCTGTCGGGACATTAAGCAATGTACAATCAATCAATCAATCACTTCTCTTTTTAGATTTGACCAACAAAATAAATATTTTCAGTTTTACCATTTAACTCTTAAACTCCCAGAACTAAATGACTTCCATTTCATAGAATGGAAGTCATTTAGTTCTGGGAGTTTAAGAGTTTAAAAAATGTGTGTGGTTGGTTTGGGATTTTGCGCCACCCAAAAACATTTCTAAGTCAATGCCACGATTGTAGCGCTGTGCAGGAGCATGGCCAGGGGCAAGTAACAACTGCCCTTGACTTGATTGCTATCCCTTGCATCATTTGCTAGTTCTTTAAGAGATAAACATTTCTTGTTTGCTTTTTTTTTTTGACATCTACAAAACGAAAGTTGAGAGTCAGCATCATAAAACAGTAGATAAGTCAGGCAGTACAGGTGGAAGTGGAAACAGTACTAGTGATTTTTTTCCCTTGGTGCATTTAGCCCTAAAATGGAAATTCCCAAATACAGAGGATTCTCTTTTGGAGTCTGCAATATAGATTGATATTTCTACTTCAAGGGTGATTAAGGGAGTCAACAATCGTGATTTATACCTAATGTTTGTGTTCTCAGTACAAAATTGTCACATTCTCAGACCTGTTTACCTTACGCTTTGAGCGTAATAAATTCCCCTTTTGAGGGTCTCATTACGCTGTTACGCGTTGTCACTTCAAATTACACATTTTGCATCACTAAGATTCCGCTTTCAGCATCAACATCGTTTTCAATCTGTAAATCGTACTTTCGGTTCTTCGCTGGTAAATTCCGCCTAACTTTCTTCTTGTTTTGATTGGTTGGATTGCCCTTTGCTTTCGAAGAATGGCCAATCAGATATAAACAAACTTACATTAATTCCATCTTCCGGTTCGAATTTTCTAGTCGACTGACAACATGGCGAGCGAAAAACGTGCACACGAAACGGAGGAATCTGATAGCGATTCGGATTGTAAAGTCTTACACAGCGACCACAACAAGAAAAAGAGAGCTTTGCAGAAATATAAGGCGATGAGAAATACCCGTGCCTCGTATGGTCAAGAAAGGGAATTGGTTATGCGCACCGCATGTTGTGCAAAGCGGATTTCAGCATCCAGCACAGCGGTATGTTTGACTGTACTCGACATGTGGGAACAACTTCACATAAGCAATGACATTTGAGTGCGCTGCCAGCGATGAGAAACTGAAGCAGCAACAGCTGGAAGCCTTGATGTGCTCTAGCAGATAATGACATTGAAGTTGTACTTTCTATGAGCATTTTGAGCTGTTCCTGTCATCGGATCTGTGTCTGTGATGATTTCTAGCAGATAATGACACTGAGATTCTATTTTCTATGAGCATCTAGAGCTTTTTCAATGCCTGTCATCAGAGATCTGTGTGTGAGTTCATAATAACATTGAAGTTCTACTTTCTATGAGCAATTTGAACTGTGTCAAGCCTGTCCACTGGAACATTAGTTTCATTGCTTTAGGTCCAGCTGACTACTTTGAGCCATAGCATGACCTCTCCGCTGGAACTCCATTTGGCAGGAGTCAATTAACACGTGTGCTTTGCACCTGTACAGTCTTTGTAACGGTTTGAAGTCTATTATAAATTGTGTGTATTGTTTTGTTGTGGTTTTGTTTATTATTAGTTTATTTTTTTAGTGCGTATTTAGTTGGTAATTATGTTCTTAATTCTGAGCAGTGGGCAGATGTTCACATCTGCACGGGACATAGACGACCCCGCCCTCCACGAGTCGCCTGCTGCCTTGCAGGCCTGGCCGCTTGGCTGCGGAAAGGCTAAGGGAGGAAACCCCTGACATTAAAGCCCCGTGTCTCCGGGGAAGGCTTTTGAGCCAGAGACTAGGACAAGGACAGTCTGATATAAAACCCACGACCCGAGGACCTCGATGCCATCGTCCCAGCTTGCTAGGCCATGGCAGATGAACCAAGGGTTTAAAGGGTGGGGCCAGTACTGCGCACACTGCACTCCACCAAAAAGCTCCACCGCGCAGGCTTTAGGAAACGTCCACGGACCATGACACTGACCATTCCAAGTCCTGTAGCGACGTGCGAGGGGCGAAACGGCAGGTGAAAGATGTCACCGGAAGCCGCAGTCTCAAACCTGCATGCAGGCGGTTCAGGATATTGGTCGCCTGATGTTGACCTGGGGATGACAACATCACTCGGCACACCCTGAACGACCAAGCAGCCTTCTCTAGGGACAGCACTGCTTGCTCCACACGGAGAGGGGCCTAGAAAGGTGGCCTAACCAAAGCTCGTCCCCTCGCAACCCCAGTTGGCTAGCCGCGGTCAACGGGCATCTTCTCCTGCGGTCAAAAAACAAGAAAGAATAACGGATCCACTCTCATGACGACCACGACCGGACTCAACGTAGCATGCTGGAACGTCCGAACCATGCTCGACAAAGCAGACAGCGGACGCCCTGAACGTCGCTCCGCCCTCATTGCCCATGAATTGCGGAGGTTAAACATCGACATCGCCGCGCTCAGCGAAGTACGCCTTCCGGACGAAGGCAGCCTCCAATAACTTGGTGCTGGGTACACCCTCTACTGGTCAGGCAGGCCTGCATCAGAAAGACGGCTTTCAGGCGTGGGTTTCATGGTCAAGACATCCATTGCGACTAAGCTGGAAAACCTACCAACGGGCCACTCAGACCGCATCATGTCCATGCGCCTCCCACTGAGACACCAGCAGCACGTCACCCTTCTCAGTGTGTACTCCCCAACCCTCCTGGCAGAGCCTGCTGAAAAGGACAAGTTTTACACTGACCTGCGCAGCCTCCTACAGAGTACCCCTGCAGACGACAAAGTCATCATCCTTGGCGACTTCAACGCCAGAGTGGGCCAGGACTCTGAAGCCTGGAAAGGAGTCCTCGGCAAGCATGGCGTGGGGAACTGCAATGACAATGGCCGCCTACTATTGGAGTTCTGTGCGGAGCAGCAACTGGTCATCACCAACACTACTTTTCAGCAAAAGGACAGTCGAAAGACCACCTGGATGCATCCTCGCTCCAAGCACTGGCACCTTATCGACTATGTCCTAGTGCGTCAGAGGGACCGCAGTGACGTCCTCCTCACCAGAGTGATGCCCAGCGCAGAGTGCCACACTGACCACCGCCTTGTCCGCTGCAAACTCAGGCTCCACTTCAAGCCAAAACCCAAGAAATGGGGGCCCCCCAAGAAAAAGCTTGATGTTGCCAGCCTTCAGCGTGACGATGTGAAAGCTGCCTTTCAGACAGATTTACAGCGCAGGCTCAAAGACACAGCGGACCCAGTAGACTCCTCCCCTGAAACACTTTGGGAACAACTGAAAACTGCTATTGCAAAATCCTCTGCAGAAGTCTTGGGTTTCGCCAGAAAGAAGAACAGAGACTGGTTTGACGAAAACGATGTAGAGATCCAGGAACACCTAGCAAAAAAAAAGAGCCGCCCATCAGGCCCACCTAGCCCAGCCTTCCTGCCCTGTGAAGAAGTCTGCCTTCCGCCTCGTCTGCAGCAGTCTCCAGCGCAAGCTCAGAGATCTCCAGAATGAGTGGTGGACCAGACTTGCACAGAGGACCCAGCTTTGTGCTGACAATGGTGACTACAGGGGCTTCTACGAAGCACTGAAAGCAGTGTATGGCCCCAGGCACCTGGTACAAAGTCCCCTGCGAAGCGCGAGTGGCCAGGCACTCCTCACAGATAATACCTCCATCTTGAACCGCTGGTCGGAATACTTTCAGAGCCTCTTCAGCGCTGAGCGCACTGTTCAAGAAGCAGTCGTCCTACAAATCCCACACCTCCCAGTAAAGGTTGAATTGGACGAACCGCCCACCGCTGAAGAGACCCTAACAGCCATCCACCAGCTCAAGAGTGGCAAAGCAGCAGGCATTGATGGAATACCGCCAGAGATCTGGAAACATGGAGGCAGAGCACTGCACAACAAGCTCCATGACCTCTTTCTCTGCTGCTGGGAGGAAGGAACACTACCAAAAGATCTCCGTGACGCAGTCGTTATCACCCTGTACAAGAACAAAGGCGAGAAGTCTGACTGTTCCAACTATCGGGGAATTACCCTGCTGTCCATTGCTGGGAAAATCCTTGCAAGGCTGCTCCTGAATCGGCTGGTACCTGCCATCGCTGAAGACCAACTCCCAGAGGGCCAGTGTGGCTTCAGAGCAAACAGGAGCACCACCGATATGGTCTTTGTGCTGAGACAGCTACAGGAGAAGTGCCGCGAGCAGAACAAAGGGCTGTACGTAACATTTGTCGACCTAACAAAAGCGTTCGACACTGTGAGCAGGCAAGGCATGTGGCAGATCCTGGAGCGACTTGGCTGTCCCCCAAAGTTCCTCAACATGATTGTCCAGCTACACGAGGACCAGCAAGGCCAGGTCAGACTCAACAATGACCTCTCAGAACCATTCCCTATTCTCAACGGCGTAAAGCAGGGCTGCGTGCTGGCACCGACCCTCTTCACCATCTTTTTTAGCATGATGTTGAAGCAGGCCACAGTGGACCTCGATGATGACGATGCAGTGTACATCAGGTATCGTCTCGATGGCAGCCTGTTCAACCTCAGACGACTGCAGGCCCACACGAAAACCCTAGACCAACTGATTCGTGAGCTGCTTTTTGCTGATGATGCTGCCCTCGTTGCACACACAGAGAGAGCCCTGCAGCGCATCACGTCTTGCTTCGCAGATGCTGCCCAGCTCTTTGGACTCGAGGTCAGTCTCAAAAAGACAGAGGTCCTCCATCAGCCGGCACCCAAGACAGTGTATCGCCCTCCTCACATCACCATTGGCGAGTCTGAACTAAAGTCAGTGCACCAGTTTACTTACTTTGGCTGCATTATCACGTCGGACGCCAAGCTGGACAAGGAGCTTGACAGCAGGCTGGCAAAAGCGAACAGTGCTTTCGGGCGATTTTTCAAGCGGGTGTGGCACAATCAACAGCTGAAAACAGGCACCAAGATCAGGGTGTACAGAGCTGTGGTCCTCACCACCCTGCTGTATGGTTCCGAGTCCTGGGCCCTCTACCGCAGCCAACTACGACTCCTCGAACGCTTCCACCAGCGCTGCCTGCGTACCATCCTGGGCATTCACTGGAGTGACTATGTCACCAACGTCGAGGTCCTTGAACAGGCTGAAACTGTGAGCATCGAGGCTTTGCTGCTGCGGACACAGCTCCGCTGGGCGGGGCATGTCTCCAGGATGGAGGATCATCGCCTACCAAAGATCACCCTGTTCGGCGAGCTTGCTACTGGACACCGTGACAGAGGGGCACCAAAGAAGAGATACAAAGACTGTCTCAAGAAGTCACTTGGTGCCTGCCAAATCGACCACCACCAGTGGTCTTCGCTTGCTGCGGACCGTGACACCTGGCGCTCCACCATTTACAAGGCAGCTGTCTCCTTTGAGGACTCTCGCAGAGCTAGCCTTAAGGACAAGCGGCTCAGGAGAAAAAACAGAGATGCCGCAGCTCAGAACCCTGGCCAGACCTTCCCCTGCAGCCACTGCGGTCGAACCTGCCTGTCTCGGATTGGCCTCCGCAGCCACGAACAAGCCTGCAGACGTCGTGGGCAACTCCTATAAAATCTTCGTTGCGATGCGATTTTAAAAGGGATCGGGACTTCCAGCTTTCGCTGATTTCGTCCAGGGGGGGTGGGCCAGGGGGAGGGGGGGTGGTGTCGATCTGTCTGTCTGTCGCTCCGTCGCTCAGCGGCTGATGTTATTGCCGGGGCCGGGTGGTTGGTGGTGGAGGATGCGGGTGGTGTGGCCGGGGGACCGTCGCTTCAGTGCCAGGCTGGGGGGTGGTGGTACGCCAACCACTCAAGTAGGTCTTGGATGAGTGGTGGCGGGGGTGGTGGCGGCCGGAAGAACCGTGGCTGGTTGTGGCGGTGTCTGGGGAGGTTGGGTGATGGTGGTGGCGGCCAGTCGATTCTGGGCCGGGGGGTCGGGCGCTGGAACGGGCGCGGTGGGTGGCGGTGCTGAGGTGGTAGGCGGAGGTGTGGTGGCGGCGTAGGGAGCAGGGGCGGGCGTTTTGTCCGGAAGCGCTTGGGTGGTCGTTGGCGCTGCCGCTGTCCGGACGTTGGTTTGTTCGTCGGCAGTGGCTGTGTGGTGGTGCCCGCTTCTTGCTGTGGTGGGCCGGTGTTCCTGCTTGGCCGGGCTTCTTGTGCTGTCGTATTGGTTTCTGCGTCTTCTGTCGTGGCCGAGGAGACTGGGGTAGTCTCGGTGCTGGTTTCTGTTGTTGTGATTGTGGTGGTTCCACATCCTGTACTTTTGTAAACAGTTGGCGTGCTGCCTGTCTGTTGGGTTGTTGTTTGTGGGGCGGCTGTTGTCTCTACACTTCTGGTTTCTGGTGTTGCTTGGCAACTGTTGTCTGCTGTAGTGTTGGTTGCTTGGCTGGCTGTGCACTTGGTCTCGGTGGGTCGGAGATCTCGTATTGCACCTGTGTGCACCAACCACCGGGCGGTGACCAGTGCCCGGTGGTAGGCATCTCCTGTTAGTGCTACAATTGCTGGGACAGCGTCCTGGAGCAGGAGCACCAGGTCGTCGAAGTTGATACCCCGGAGCCTGGTCTCCCCCTCCTCCGTCGTTGCCGGCCGTTCCCGAGTAAGAGATTCGGGAATGGTGACCGGCGGTGGTGAGGGTGGAAAGTCCGGCTCCGATGCCGGCTCCGACTGGTCACAGGGCTCCTCTTCTTGTTGTGGGGTTGGCTGGGGGCTGGCGGGCGCCGTTCTCTCCTCTTGGTAGGCTGCGGCGTAGTCCAACTGGCTATTGTTCCTTTGTAGTAACTCGTCGAGTTTGGGGAACAAACCCCTAGGTGGTATCGGCATCCCTTGCGCTATCATGTGCTCAAAGGGTGTCACCTGTCGTGGTGTTTGGGCCATCTGTTGTGGAGGCGAGGGCCCCCACGTTGATTGTTCGTTGAGCTGGATCGGCGGCGACAGAGAGGGCCGGTAGTCTCTTGTCTCGGTCTGCTTTGCCGGCGCCTGGGGGGGAGGGGGTGAGTCCCCCACCTGTTCCCAGTACGGCAGCGTTGTTTGATCCCTTGGTTGGATTGGCGGGGACAATGGAGGCCGTTGGCTCCTTGTCCTCCTTGAAGCTTTTGTTTGCTGCGGCGCCTGGGGGAGGTTGGCGGTGTACTCCTCCACCTGCTCTTTGTTTGTTCGGCGTCGGTTCGCCCTGACAAGGGCGGGTGGCTGGCTTTTCTTGTTAGAGGCCATCTGCGGTGTTGCTTGGCTTGCTTGGGGCGAGGCTTGGTCTTGGTCTTGTGAGGCTGTTTTCTCTCTTGGCTAGGCGAGGAGCGGAGGACCGTTCTCCTCGGCTGCTGTGAGTCGAATGATGAGTGACCGAAAAGCCGCGACCGAAATCTTCGTTCGCGAAGTCAAGCCAAGATGATGAGAGGAGATGATGAATGACTTACTTCGCGGTGCTTTGGCCAACCGTATTTAACTGCACTAAACGACTGACTGTAGCAGACGACGCATGAAACGACGCTGACTCTGTGACGTCATTTCCATTCAATCAATTTGTGCATACAATCCAAAAGGAGATGCGGCATTGATAACATCGCCAAACCTACAAAATAAAGCAACAGGTTCAACCAAAAGGTCGGGCAGGACAAAAGACAACAGCAGCCTCACCCAAAGTCTAAACGTCCTCTCTTACAATGCGCACTCATACAATCACTTCACTTCTTAGCAACCGGCGCACGAATATAATTATAGGCTAAGTCAAACTAAAACAGAAGATAGTGGCGGAAAACCCTTTAAAATAGAAACAAACAACGACGTTTCAGATCAAATATTCTTCATCTGACATGGAAACAAACGTAGAAAACGTATAGGCTAAGTCCCTGGTGAACGTATACATGAATCTCAGTCAAATTTCGAAATAGACATCACCTTTCTCCACATCACCCGGGAAGTACATTACAACTCAACACTTTTTTTTTAACAAAACAACCACACCCTCAAATAACAAACCTAATTTTGTAGAAACATAAACAATTTACTCCTTGAAACAACAAAATATCCCCCCTGACCCATATCAGCAATGAAGTTATTTATAGCTGAGAAGGGTGATGTAATACATACACGCTCATTTTCAGGGTTGTGTGCGCACAACACACACACACACATTGCTGGGAGGGACAAGTTTTCAAACACACTACAGGCGTGTCTGTTAAACACAAAAGTGCATGTTTTAACGCCAAAACGAGAAAAACTGATCTTTTTACTTTTTATGAATCTTTACCTCAAGACAATGCAGAAACAACCCTTAGAAAAAATGGGTGTCTGACTTGCTCACCCAGATTTTAACACCCCCCCCCCCCCCCCCATTTTTCATAAGGATGGTAAAGACAGTAACCCATATGAGCTCTTCCGTCTACACACACACACACACACACACACACACACACACACACACACACAAACCCGGACCTGCCAGACCAACATAGCAACATCCTGTCCGAAGATTCCAAGAATTTGATATGATCTTGAAAACTTTGGACAAAAAGTGAAACTTGAAACACGACATGGAACTCGCGTACCACTTGTCGATAATTATGTTCTTATAAATCGAAGAAAAATAGTTCAAATCAGTTATGATCGGTTCGCCGGCTTTAGCGTCATTGAAGTGATCTAAAGGAGAGGACAATTTAACTCATTCAGTCCCGACACACCACAACCAGATACGGCTCGACCAGGAACGTTCAAGGGTGGTGCCAGAATAGCTGGCGCCTATAGGCGCCAAGCTATTCTGGCACCACCCTTGAACTATCATGGTCGATCTGTCTCCTGAATTGTAACGAAGTCCTCAGAAGACAACTCCAAGATGTGGGGATTTTGTACCTGGGACACAATGAGTTAGGTGGCCCGTCCTAGCCATTGTATGTGCAAAAAAATGTCTGTTTCTGAAAATGCTTGCGACGAGCCGTTTTCGGTGAAGCACTTCTTGACATCATGTGCTGACCTAATCGATATATTGCGGAAACACTGTACAGCAGACTCTTTGAAGGTTTTGTTTCGGGACGTTTCCCCCGACAAAATCTTCAGTTTTCTAAGGAAGCCATTTTTTATTTTATTTTATTTATTTTTTTTTTCAAAATTTAAGTCTCTGTAGTCTAGTTTGACTGTTCTTATGAACTTCCAAAATCTGTAGACAATGTACGATTGACCTGTCTGACGTTTGAGCTAAGCTGACTTTTAAACTGTATTGACGTCATGTTTTAAGGCCTTTCTCTTAATCTGGCTGACCAGACTTTTACCCTTCCCGCCGTGAGATGGCTTTAGTCGCCTGCTCGGCGTTAAACCCAAATAACTAAATAATTGTTTCTGAAATGTTTGTTCATTTCGCCAACGACCAAGAGCCACAATGAACCGTCCAGAAAAAAAATGATACTGACAAACTATTGGTCTCAGCAAGAGGCATAGATCCTCATGAGCCCCCGCAGTCGCGGGGGCTCATGAGGATCTATGTCTCTTGCAGTTGGATCGTGTTCACCTTTTCTCGGCAGCTGATTGCACAACAGATGTGTAAAGCTGAACAGGATGCACAGCCGGTTTCGTAATTAATAAGGCCGGCCCGTGGAGTAGATAACAACTTTTACTGACTGATGTTGAACCCGTTCAATGCCGAGAAAAACCAGTACCACGACGATCTGACTCGCAAAAAGCGGCGACATAGATCCTCATGAGCCCTCGCAGTCGCGGCACTGTCACGGGGACTGATGAGGATCTATGCCTCTTGCTGACATCATTGTGAATCTGTGTTCCGGACTGGGCTGGTGGCTGGGACCTCGGTGTCACTGTCTGCGTCCAGTAGCAGGGAAAGGGTTAAACCCATCTTGGTACCTCGGTAGGAGGAAGAAACGGACGGCTTATCTCCCGTCAGCAAAACATAGATTCTCATGAGCCCCTGCATCTGCATGGGCTCATGAAGATCTATGTTACTTGCAGAGCCGGACAGACTAACTGAGAAATCGGGAATTCCCGCCTCATAGCATTTCACAATCTGTCGCAAACCGCGGCCGCTGAACTGAAAACACTGAGAGAAAAAAAAAAAATGTAGTCATGCTAGCGCTCCTTCGTGTTCATCGGTGAGAGGGCCGTTTGGTTTGAAATGTGACACGTGACTGCTTCAGTGTTTGCCGTGTGTTGTTGTGCGGACTCGGTCTTTGATTAGACTGATCGCGACGGGATTGATCACGTGCCGACTGACTGATTCTGAGTCAGTCGCGAAATTTGAAACTTCAAAGTGGAAAAAGAGTGGCGCGGTTCAACATGAGACATAATTTTTCCATGATCCTTGATTGGACTGACGCCGTGGCCGTATCTCCCGGCCATGCCGACCCGAGTTCCCCCCCGCCCCCCCCCCCCCCCCCCCAAGGATCTCGATGATGATGTTTAAAAGGGATCGGGACTTCCAGCTTTCGCTGATTTCGTCCAGGGGGGGGGGGGGCAGGGGAGTTTGGGGGGGGGGGGCGGGCTGTCTCGCTGTCTGTCTGCCGCTCCGTTGCGCAGTGGCTGGTGTTACTGCCGGGGCCGGGTGGTTGGTGGTGAAGGAGGCGGGTGGTGGGCCGGGGGTCCGTCGCCTAGCGCCAGGCTGGTGGGTGGTAGAGGGCCAACCACTCCAAAAGATCTTGCAGGAGTGGTGGCGGTGGTGGTGGTGTCGGCCGGGGGAACCGTGGCCGGTTGTGGTAGGGTCCTGGAATGTGAGGCGGTGGTGGTGGCGGCCAGTTGATTCTTGGTCTGGGGGTCGGTCGTTGGAATGGGCGGGGTGGGTGGCGCTGTAGAGGTGGCATGCGCATGTGCGGTGGCGGGGTGGCGAGCAGTGGTGGTCGCTGATTCCTGAAGCGTTTGGGTGGTCGATGGCGTCTTCTTTGATGTCGCGGGCCGGTGGCTGTTCCGTTGCCCGCCTGTGGTGATGGTAACTGTTGGGGGGGGGGGGGGCGGGTCTGTACTCGCGTCCTGGAGGGGTTTTCCTGCTTCTGGTGGGATTTCTGTTTCTGTCTCCTTGTCTAGGGTGACGGGTGGCGTGGTGCCAGTTGATCTTTCAATAGTCTGTGGGGGTCGGTGGTGGCTTGGCTCCCCTTTTCTGTTGACTGGGCTGTGGCCTGGCTGGCCGTGTCCTTCGTAGTGGGCACCAGGTCTTGAATGGCGCCCGTATGCACCAACCACCGGGCGGTGACCAGTGCCCGGTGGTAGGCGTCTCCTGTTACTGCTAGGATGGCCGGGACTGCGTCCTGGAGCAGGAGCACCAGGTCGTCGAAGTCCATGCCTCGGAGCCTGGTCCCCCCCCTCTTCCGTCGTTGCCGGTCGTTCCCGATTAAGAGATACAGGAATGGTGACCGGCGGTGGTGAGGGTGGGAAGTCCGGCTCCGATGCCGGCTCCGACTGGTCCCAGGGCTCCACTTCTGGTGGTGGTGGTGTCTGGGGGCGGGCTGGGCTCGCCTCTTCTTCGTTGGTGCGTAGACGCAGTTTGTCAAAGAACGCGTCCATCTGTGGGAACATCCCCTTTGGAGGTGTTGGTGGGGGGAACTTGTGGAGCGACTCTCTCAGTCTTCGGTCTAGTTCGGCCGCTGTCAGTGGTGTTTCGCTGTTTGTCGGTCGTTGCGGCGCCTGGGGGGGGGGAGGGGGTGAGTCCCCCATCTGTTCCCAGTACGCCCGCGTTGGCTGTTCTTCATGCGGTCGGATAGGCGGGGAGAGAGGGGGCTTGTAGCTCCTCGTCTCCCGCCTGGTCGGTGGTTGTTTCCTCTGTGCTTGGGGAAAGGTGGCGGTGTAATCTTCCACCTGTTCCTTGTTCGTCTTCTTTCTCTGTTTCCGTCCTTTGTCCATGCTGGCTGGCTTGCTTGGCTGGCTGGCTCGCTTGATCGCTTGCTTGTCGCTGTATGTGGAGAGAGCGGAAAACCGTCCTCTCTCCCCTGCTGCTGAGCGCTGTATATGCCCCAGGATCTCGACACTCCCTCTCCCTCTTCACCCCGCCATCTCCCGCGTCCCTCGACCTTCACCTCATATCCGCCTGCTGAAAGCAACACGCAGTATAAACTGACCGGCACGGCAGGCTAGTCCGGTTCACAACTTGGGCCGGGGTGTCGTGTTAGTCGCCGTTTTCAAAGTGACCATGATATTGCAAGTATACGTGTTTGACTTCTGGCAGCATTATCATATTTATACATGGCGGTGATGTAGTTAGTGTAGAATACCGGCACAACATCCGCTTTGCTTTCATGTAGGCCTACACGGTATGCGGCCAGTCAGAAAACTGTCTGCAACTGATACTGCTGACAATGTGTGTATGGGTCCTTTGTGTACTATCTTAGAGCTTTATAATGTAAGTACAATACCAAATGTCGAATTCATCGTTTGCAGGGTGTATTGTTTTTGTACCCGAGTCGCGGATTTATCGTCTGCATCGGCCTGGTTTTGCCTATATGCATATTTACGAGCCTACGCCGGTCACAGCCCGCTGAGTCAGAACCTGGCCGACTATCAGTGTAACTGCACTTCACGAGGTCATCGGTCAGTGTGGCCGTGTAGTACACACGTGTCAGTGAACACCTGTACTGATGCTCTCCGACATCCCGCCTTTGACGTAATTTTCCACGAGAATCGGTAGAATAAACTTTCCATACTCGAGGCTATGCTGTAAAAAACACATTGCGGGTTCCGCGGTTGGTTGGTTAGTTCGGGGTTTAACGTCCACGGCACCTAAGTGATATTGGACGGCTCTGACGGGCGGGTTATGGGGGACAGGGAAATCTATTGCCTATGGAGTACGACCTGAACACTGATCAATTCAGGCGCACTGCAACTGTGCCACTTTGATTTACCATGACCTTTCAACGGACATGCTATTGAACAAGCCAGTCTTTTCCCCCTGGATTGCGAGTCCAGCTACCGGGGTCGGGACTGGTATTCGAACCCACCACCCGGCGATTCCCTTCGCTCGCCTCCTCCGACGCTTAACCGCCTGCGCTATTTCGGACTCTCGGGTTCCGCGCTTGACCTGCTAGTATTTCGTACTAGTAACGATCGTGCTGCATCGTCAGTGCACGGCCGAGGGCGTGGCTAATTCGACTGTCTCCGCGCAAAGCGACTGAGCGAGCGTCCACAGTGCCTAGTTTGAACTTTGATCCTTTATCCCTCGGAAACACGAAACAGAACATTGGTATTTATACCCACTTTCTGCTTCAGTCAATTTCACATCTCACCGTCGAAGTCTACGTAACTGAAATCATCACTGGAAACGACAAATGCACCATCGCAGCAGAAACGTGTCACGAGCAGCTTTGTGCGACTTTGACACAGATCCTTGCAGCATAAAATCTGATAACTAGCTCGTAACTATATGATAAAACAGGTTTCAAATCTTGCTAACTCAGTAAGAGATAAATTCTACTGAAGATCATGACTCACAATTCTAAAAATCACTAGCGCTCGCGGAACTATAGGAAGATCGACAAAGACCGTAGATTACTTACTGATTCACAGAGCAGGAAAGAGTCAAATTCCGCGGGATGGGCGGTCAAGCCAAGCTCTTGCTTTTCGTGTTGCCACATGTCCATATTCCCTTGTCCGATGTCAGTTCTACTTAGGGGTATCTTGTCTCTCTTCCTCTTTCCTCTCTTCAATTCCGTCCGAGTCTGTCATTGTCGGCTCGAGTCGACTCGTGATACTTTCTTTTTTTTTCTTCGCTGGTTCATCCGCCATCTTGTCTCTGATTGGTTATAATTATGCAGATGACCTAAGGTCGCATATAATAGTTATGACTTCAGCTATCATCGCCTATGACAAGCAATCTTTTCAAGGTCACCAGTCAAAGGATTCCGGTGGGCCTCTTTTCGCTTTGAACGGACGAAAGAAAGCAGTTGGTGGGACAATAGGGTGGTCACTGTCTAAATGGGTATGTATACTGTAGCCCAGTAAGAGCTTTTTGCGAACTGAAGCCTTCAAAAAGTTCATTTGTGCCCCTTTAACGTCCACGGCCCCGGAGTGATAATGGACGGCCCTAACGGGTGGGTTGTGTACGATACGGACATCTCTTGACCGGCTATGGAGTCAGTACGACCTGACCCCAGTAGCAGAACTTCTTCTTGCCATTGACGGCCGCAGTGGGTCAGCGCACAGCTGTGTGTGTTCCCTGCGGCCGTCGTGGGTCAGCACACAGCTGTGTGTGTGTTCCCTGCGGCCGTCGTGGGTCAGCGCACAGCTGTGTGTGTGTTCCCTGCGGCCGTCGTGGGTCCCATGTCCTTTGCGTACTTAGGAACACTGATCAATTCAGGCGCACTGAAACTGTGCCATTTTGATTTACCAAGAGTTTTAACAGACATGCTGTGAAACACATCCGTCTTTTTTACCTGGATTGTGAGTCCAGCTGCCGGGTCTGGGATGGGGACCAGCGCAATAATCACTCATGAGAATGTGTACCTGCACTTGCAGATGGCACGGGATGGCTGTGGGTTCAAGCTGGGAGGAGCTAGTCTTGACCAGATGGGGCTTAACCAGTCATTTTCTTGTACCGTTGGCGGGAGTACGTTCCCCCAAGACAGACCCAATCGGGGAGTACGCCACAAGTACACTCAGGCTCAAATGAGATGCTGTGGGTCTGTCTGAGGGATCCGCCACAGGTGCACTTCTATTCAAATGAGATGCATAGCATCTCATTTAAATAAAAGTGTACCTGTGGTGTACTCCCCGAGAGGGGCCTATCTGGGGAGTACTCCCGCAAGCCGCATCTCACTTGAATCGAAGTGTACTTGTGGCGTACTCTCTTAGTGGGTCTATATAGGGAGCACTCCCGCAAGCATCTCATTTCATATCAATGTACGTTTGGTGTATTCCCCGAGTGGATCTATGTGGGGAATACTCCCGCAAACATTTATTTTCAGTAGAAGTGTAGTTTTGGAGTACCCTGACTGGGTCTATGAGGGGAGTGTTCCCGCAAGCATATCATTTTCAATGGATTTCAATAAAAATTTACTTGTAGTGGCATACTCCCCGAGTGGGAATATCTGGGGGAGTACTTCCGCAAGCATCTCATTTCAATAGAAGTGAACTTGCGGCGTACTTCCCGAGTGGGTCTATCTAGGAGTACTCCCGTGCACAGCACGGGCTATGCTTGGAATGAATGCCAACAGAGCACCTCAGTAGGCTAACGTAGTGACTGACTCACAGAGCAGACGATCTCAAGAAGTGTCCGGAATTTGGCTAATTCAGCCTCAGTTTTTATAAAGGCTTTAATCTTTCGTTAACTCTTTCCTTGCCGGGGTAAGGCGAACACTACTCAACCGCAAGAGACATGGACCCTCATGAGCCCCCGCAGTCGCACTAACTTACCGCAGTCGCACTAACTTACCGCAGTCGCACTAACTTACCGCAGTCGCACTAACTTACCGCAGTCGCACTAACTTACCGCAGTCCCACTAACTTACCGCCATCGCACTAACTTACCGCCGTCGCACTAACTTACCACAGTCACACTAACTTACCACAGTTGCACTAACTTACCACAGTTGCACTAACTTACCGCCGTCGCACTAACTTACCGCAGTCGCACTAACTTACCACAGTCGCACTAACTTACCGCAGTCGCACTAACTTACCGCAGTCACACTAACTTACCGCAGTCGCACTAACTTACCGCAGTCGCATTACCGCAGTCGCACTAACTTGCCGCAGTCGCACTAACTTACCGCAGTCGCATTACCGCAGTTGTACTAACTTACTGCAGTTGCACTAACTTACCGCAGTTGCATTACCGCAGTGGCACTAACTTACCGCAGTCGCACTAACTTACCACAGTCGCACTAACTTAACGCAGTCGCACTAACTTACCGCAGTCGCGGGGGCTCATGAGGATTCATGTCTCTTGTTAGTTGTGTGTGTGTGTGTGTGTGTGTGTGTGTGTGTGTATGTGTGTGCCTATGTTTGTTTCTATGTATGCTTTCATAGACATGCCGCATGGACGCGTTACATATTCGGCACGACTAGGATGCTATACAGCTGTCCACTTGCACTTTGTCTTTCATTGCAGAGCATAGAGGTTTCTTACCGAAGCACGGTTCGCGAGAGGCGGGCAGTGATTGTGTGTCCGCTGTGCATCAGTCTGTTTGAGGACCCTGTTTCTCTCCCTTGCCACCACGTCTTCTGCCGCCAGTGCATTCAGACGTGGCGTGTTCAATCATCCGTAACTGTTCCAGTCGAATCCGTTCCTTCATGGACTAATCCACCCGTCTGTGTTCCACCCTGGACCGCTGTTTCACCCTCGAATACAGCCCCGCAGGAGACGTTGTCAACAATGGCGCATGGAAATTCAACAGTCGCCGAGTTTTCCCGAGTGACAGCTTCAACCCTCAACGTTTCTTCCGCGGCTGCTTCATCGCCACAAGACAGCGGCCTCCCGTTTACGTGTCCAGTATGTGCGTTATCTTTCACGTCAAACCAGGCAAAGACGACATCTTCACACATCAAGTTAGTGAAGGCTTTCAAATCCGATGGTCAACTATTAACACTGGATAGCGAGAAAGCCATGACACATGACGGGTTGCAAGCCATGACACTTGTTAACGGGCAGTACATGACACCTGATACCGTCCCAGTCTTGACACCTGACAGCGATCCAGAGTTTTCACATGACATAGACCGAGTTTCTTCACCTGACAGCGGCCCAGTCTTCACGCCTGACAGCAAGCAAGCTTTGACACCTGACAATGACCAAGTGTTATCACCTGACAGCGACCTAGTCTTGACACCTAACAACGACAAAGTCTTGACCGTCTTTAACCCCCTTGCGCATGCAGCCACCGCTTCTGTTCACAGCACCACAGACACTGTTCACAGTACCACAGGTACTGTTCACATCACCACACAGTGTTCACACTACCGGTGGCTGCATGCACAAGGCGGTTGACCCCGGCGGTCACGTTCCCAGCCCTGCTGATCAGAATCCCGGACTCACTGCTGAAACTCTCATCCCGGACCAAGTCACGCAGGGCATTGTGTGGATGGCGAGCTACGGCGACTGGCGGCATCCGTCCACCTGCCAGGAATGTCACCTGAAACCCCGCAAGTGCAGCTGCCGGTGGAACTTCCCCGACTGTAAAGTGTGTGACCTGAAGCCTGGCGAGTGCGTCTGTCGGACCTGCTTCATGTCCCTGTGCCTCACATGCGCCAGGAAGCACAAGTCCAGGAACAGTCACCATCGCATTAAGGACACACGGAACACGCCGAAGCTGGACGTAGGACTGGACTGGCGAGATCTTGTCCCCATGCCGCCGCCTGACGCCCCGGTCTGCGATGGCCCGTCTCCAATTGGGGAAGATGAAGATGGATGAAAGTGCCCACACCGCTTGCCTGAGCACTCCCTGCACTTAAAGGTCTGTTTTTTTCCCAGTACATTTTGGTCTGAATGACATTGTACATCAACACCGTTTGCGGCAGTACACCCCGCATAGGCCCACTCGGGAAGTACGCCACAAGTACACTTCCATTCAAATGAGTTGCTCAGCATCTCATTTGAATGGAAGAGTACTTTTGTTGTAGTCCTCTTTGCATTACATGAGATAGGTCCAGTCGGGGAGTACGCCACAAGTACACTTCTGTTCTAACGCGACGCTAAGGGGAGTACGCCACAAGTACACTTCCATTGTAATGTGGTGCTAAGTTTGTCATTTGAATGGAAGGGTACTTGTGGCGTACTCCCCGAGCGGGCCTATGCGGGGTGTACTGCCGCAAACGGTGTTGATGTACAGCTTCATTCAGACCAGAATGTACTGGGAAAACAGACCTGCAAAAGCAAAAAGAAAGCAAGTCCGTTTTTGTGAAAAGCGCGATTTTCATTGCGTTTGTCACAGAACTGGACCGACCGACCAACCGCCTTTTGCCTTCTCAGGACAAAGAAGAAGTGGACACGCCAGTACACTTTGGTTGAGATCAAATTTAACTCATTCAGCTCCACTACCGTATTTCCTAAATTTTGGAGGCCTCATCTGACGACTGTGCGGGAGATGGATCGACCATGATAATTCACGGGTAGTGCCAGATTAGCTTGGCGCCGACAGGCGCCAAGCTTATCTGGCACTACCCGTGAATTATCATGGTCGATCCATCTCTTGCTGTACCACGTGGGAACTAACTGGGTTAATGAAGACAATTTTCATATTAGAATAATGATGGTACAATTAACCCGTTCAGTGCCGGCTGACGCAGACTGTGTTACTGCAATCTTTGTCACTTCAACACAAAAAGACTCAGTGCCGGCTGACGCAGACCGTGTTACTGCAATCTTTGTCACTTCAACACAAAAAGACTCAGTGCCTGCTGACGCAGACCGTGTTACTGCAATCTTTGTCACTTCAACACAGAAAGACTCAGTGCCGGCTGATGCAGACTGTGTTACTGCAATCTTTGTCACTTCAACACAAAAAGACTCAGTGCCGGCTGACGCAGACTGTGCTACTGCAATCTTTATTACTTCAACACAAAAAGACTCAGTGCCGGCTGACGCAGACCGTGTTACTGCAATCTTTGTCACTTCAACACAAAAAGACTCAGTGCCGGCTGACGCCGACTGTGTTACTGCAATCTTTGTCACTTCAACACAAAAAGACTCAGTGCCGGCTGACGCAGACTGTGTCACCGCAATCTTTATTACTTCAACACAAAAAGACTCAGTGCCGGCTGACGCAGACTGTGTTACTGCAATCTTTGTCACTTCAACACAAAAAGACTCAGTGCCGGCTGACGCCGACTGTGTTACTGCAATCTTTGTCACTTCAACACAGAAAGACCCGGCTGTTCACGGAACGGGGAATCAAAGTGGTGTCAGCACGATGCATAGATCCTCATGAGCCGCCGCAACTGCGGCGGCTCATGAGGATCTATACCTCCTGCAGTTGGGTGGTGTTCTGATTTTCTCGTTTTCTCGGCACTGAGCGAGTTAATATTGATAAGGGCGATGACCGCTACTACTACTACTACTACTACTACTACTACTACTACTACTACTACTACTACTACTACTCCTACTAATTAATAAAAATATTAGTAGCATTGTATATCAAACTATTTTGAAATTACGAGTCTCCTGGAGTGGGCACGTGGTAACAACCACATTATTATGTACACTATAGTACTGCTAGTAGTACTACTGACAATAATAATAATAATAATAATAATAATAATAATAATAATAATAAAATTAATTAAAACTAATTAAGTATTAGTATTAGCAGTTTTTATTAGTATTGCTATTAATATGTCCAAGTGTCCACAGCCGCACCTCATGTGTCAGGCATTATTATTATTATTATTATTATTATTGTTGTTGTTGTTGTTATTATTATTATTATTATTATTATTATTAATGTAGCAAATCTTCTTGTTACAGATGTGCACGGTAGAGAATATTTCTGCTTTGACTGACAGAGCTACCTGTGTCGCCGTTGTCACCGAGACTGGGAGTTTGACTGGAAACTGGACCATTACCGCTGTCGTGACATCGGGAACGCCCGCCCTGGGGGCGAGGAGCAGGCCAAGCTGGTCTACAGCCTGACGGAAACAGCAGTATATAAGGGAATAGACACCTTGCTGACACTGAGTAAAACCTACGTGGAACTCGCCGAGAAGAATCTCCTGGTCTTAGGGAAGAAGGCAGACATGTTTCGCAAACAATTGACTCGCTTACAGGAGCGAATAACCACGACCTGCAAACGACCTTCAGCCATCGGTTTGACCCCCAGTGTCAAGCTAATAGCTGAAGGTCGTTTGCAGGAAACTACGACCTTGAAACGACCTTCAAAAATGTGAGTATCGAGGCCAAAGCCGGTGGTGTTAATGTTGATGGTACTGATGATGATAGTGGTGGTGCTGTTGACGATGATGATGAAAACGACCAGGATGATATTGATGAAGATAAGGAAGATGACAAAAGAAAGGCGCACAGCGTTTCTACCGGCGGTACAGATCCTACCATCAAAACCATCCAGCGACTGCTGGCCCGCGTGGAGCGAGTTATTCGAGAAGAGAGTGAATACCTCCGGAACAACATAGAGTGGTGCCATGCGCAGCAAGAAGATGTAGAGACCTGGTTCACTGTGCTGGGGTCGCTAGACATCGGCAACTACACGGACGTCGCAGTGGCAGGGGTCCTGAAAGCCAAAGACAGCTGCGCCAGCATTTTCCGTGACCTGGAGAAAAACGACAAACTCTTGCTTCAAAGACTCAGGACTGTTGTGAACATGAAACTTGAGCAGGATGGAGTGCGAAACCGGAAGGGCGAGAGTGTGTGCCGGCCTGAGATTTTGGACCTTACGGCTGAAAGCTTGGCTGAAAGCCGTAAGGTCCAAAATCACAGACCAGCACACGACGCAAAGGAGGGTGACGCAGAAGGCGTCGCGTCATCTCTGTCTGACGCACATGAGGAGGGATTTTTGGGCGGTAGACGTCACGCCAAGATCAGACAGAAAGCTGACGTCACGCCAAGATCAGACAGAAAGCTGGCCTCAGAGTGGAACAGTCGCATTAAGAACATAAAGGCCGCTAGTACACAGGAACACTCGTTCGATGGCGTTGGGTCTCTCACTGTCCAACATTTACTGAACACAAACTTACCGGTTGTCCACTTCGACATTTTTGAGCAAGTTGACAAGGTTCTGTTTTTGCAGTGAGCTACAGTGGTCATGAATGTAGATTTACCAATTAACTTTTGAAAAAGACATAAAAAAAATACTAAGAACAAAAAGTGATCATCAAACTTGGTCCTAATTTATTTTACAATCTTGCTGGCTTTAAATCCAACGGTTAAGCTACTACCCTCGGGGGATCATGGCGATGACCTATATAAAAAATGAAATATATACGGCCCTGTTCAGGCCTCAGTGACCACTGACCTGCATCGCTGACGCTGAAACTGTGACACGCTATGCACTGATAGCAAGACCAATCGAACATTCAACACGAGGAGCGTGAAATTTACCAAAATAAATATTTCAGTGTTGCTGACTGGGCTTGATCAGGGTGGAGTTTAGCACGTTTAACTCATTCAGCCCGACGGCCGTATTTCCCAAATTTTGGAGGCGTCATCTAATGACTGTGCACCAGTTGCAGGAGATGGATCGACCATGATAATTCAAGGGCAGTGCCAGATCAGCTTGGCGCCGACAGGCGCCAAGCTAACCTGGCACTACCCTTGAATAATCATGGTCGACCCATCTCCTGCTGTAAGGCGTCAGGTCTGAATAGGTTAAATAGGTCATGTTCAAAATTTCCCGAGGGCAACGGCTAAACCACTGCTGTTAAGACTAAAGGAAAATTACAGTACGTTAGGACCAACGCTGGTGATCAGCTTTTCTTCTAAAGGCGGCGACCCACAGACACGAATCCGATCCGAATCCGAAGCGGGTCCGAAACAGACAAAAATCGCGCAAGTCCTTTTCATGTTTGTGTGTTTTCATATGCCCGATGCGGTACACGAATTCGCAGAGCTGACTGTAACCTCGGCCAACATGCCCATTTATTTTTCCATTAGAACAACAGAACCGTTACTCATTCAGGACTACCTGCATCAATAGATGCGGAAGTGTCATATAGCGTAGACGCCGGCATTGTTATGCGACAATTTCGCAGCTGTCGATGCAGGAAGCCTCGAATGAATTAAGATATTGAGTTCCGAAGGGGACATTCCAAAAACTGAGAGGCGTCTTCTGAAGACGATCGTAGCAGTTCAGCAGATAAATCGACCATGGTAGTTCAATATTTGTGCCAGCATAGCTTGACGTCTCAGGGCGCCAAGCTATTTTGGCACCAACCTTGAACTATCATAGTCATTCCATAGTCGGTTGGTTTTGCTGGGTCACGGGTGAATAAAGTGTATATGCTCTGATTAAAGTGGTGGTTTTGTCGTTGTTGTTATTTAACCCTTTGCGTGTCGGTAGAGGTTTTTGTCGCGATGATTCCTGTCGGAATCTAACTGTTGCTGTCGGAATCTAACTCTTCCTGTCAGAATCTAACTCTTCCTGTCGGAATCTATCACTTCCTGTCGGAATCTATCTCTTCCTGTCGGAATCTAACTCTTCCTGTCGGAATCTATTTCTTCCTGTCGACAAAAACCGCTACCGACACGCAAAGGGTTAAACATTCATGCACGAATTTCTGTATTTCTGCCAGCAAAAACACAGATAAATGGAGAGATCTGATTCCGTTACTCTTGTAGTTTTTGTTTGTCTGTGTGTCTCTTGCAGCGTACACACACACACACACACACACACACACACACACACACACACACACACACACACACAACCACACACACAACCACACGCACGCACGCACACATGCTCGCACACAAACACACACACACACACACTGGCATGCAGCGCAACACGATTACTCACTCTCAGGGTGACTTCTTGTCCCCATGCACACAACCCCCTCCTCTCTGTATGTATACGTGTGTGTGTGTGTGTGTGTGTGTGTGTGTGTGTGTGTGTGTGTGTGTGTGTGTGTGTGTGTGTGTGTGTGTGTGTGTGTGTGTGCGTTTGTGAGTGTGTGTGTGCTTCTTCTCCTTCACGTTCAGTACGTTGTTTTGTATGTTGTTGTCTTGATTATGTACATTAGTTCAGTCTTGCAAGGACAGGTTTGTAATGATGAGCCTGCGCGCCTAAAACCTCTTTCCATGGAAAATAAGCAAGTCAATCAATCAATCAATCAATCCCTCCATTCTTCATTCCCCGATACGCATATTTCACACGAGAAAAAGGCCAACTAGACCGACACAGAAATAATGATTAGTGCATCTGTATTGCTGTCGTGCAAGCAAGACGGCGGCCATGACAAAAACAGTGAGTCAGTTCAGCGAACGAAAAAGCCACTGAACGTCGATTCCAAAACTTCATCTACCGCCCCAGCATGTCCGCAATGGTTGACAGTGATGAAGTCACCTTTTACCAATCCCACAATTCCACTTCCGGGCTAGTGCGTACTGGTAGTATCGTCTCGGTCACCCAGGAAAATCGTCTGTTTTTTTTTTTCTTTCTCACGGACATGCAGTTATAATCAGAAGACACATCTATGGTGAGGATGAAAAAGTTGTCATCGAAAGGGGCTGTGTACAATAATCACGCTTACCGGAGAGTTTTCAAGAGCAGAGATCGTTCCGAGTCACTCTTAACTCATTCGAGACGTGCCGTGTATCCGGAGGCGTCACGTCTCGAATGAGTGAAACTCCCAGAGCTAATGCCATCCATTCTATGGGTAAGCAACTCGTCAGTCAATGAATTAATCGATCGATCAGTTGGACGTGATGGCAAACGACTTTCTTGTATTAAAATGAAAATAGGCTGAATGTGTTTGCCTTCAGTCAGGTAAGTAATGCAATCGTTTTAAAAATACAGGAGGTTGGGATGGGGGTTGAGGTGGTGTATGTGGGTGGGGGAGAGGGGTTTCGGGGGGTGGGGTGGCGGGGGGGGGGAGTGTGGTAGAGGGCAGGGGACACACGCACGCACACACCTAAGCAATGGCACGCACCTGTAAAAATGCCTGTGATATTGTTGTAGGCATTCCCAAAATTAGCTTAACTCATTCTACCCCAACACCGAAATCCTTAAATTTTTGCCATTGTCCTCTGAAGACTGCATTGCAGTGCAGGACAAAGATCGACCATGATAGTTCAAGGGTGATGCCAGAATAGCTTGGCGCACATAGGCGCCAAGCTATTCTGGCATCACCCTTGAACTATCATGGTCGATCTTTATCTTCCTGTGGTGTGTCTGGGGTAGAATGAGTTAAGATGTTGCGGAATGGGATAGTATGCCGGATAAGTGTCTGCATCATCTGAGTGGCAGTAAAAGCAACATGTCTGTTGTCGGCCTCTGAAAAACATATGGGACATTAATACTACTACTAATATTCTAAGAAGCAAAAGAATAAGCATGTTTTTGATATCTCGGAACACGTTCGTAGTTTAGATGATATGAACAATGTTGGATTTTTTAAATAATAATAATAATAATAATAATAATAATAATAATAATAATAATAATTGATTATGATAATAATCATGCACGGAAGAGGAAAAGACATTTTTGAGATCATCGGAAACACTTTAGTAATACCGATGATATAAAAAATGTCGCATTTCTTGTGCTCGTTGGTATAATATAATAATAATAATAATAATAATAATAATAATAAAAATACTTTAATAACAACACAAACAACAACAACTTACAATAATGCTGAACGAAAGTAGTAATTCAATAAAATAAAAATGTAACACATTTTTTCCTCTAACTTGCAGTAAACAGACCATCTGTTTAACTCATTCGAGACGTGCCGTCATTCCGCGTATCCTGAGGAGGCAGGTCTCGAATGAGTTAAATCGATCTGCCCCAGGCCTGATTTTGATTTTTTTAAAGTTGTCGAAACAACGGGTTCTAAATGTTGTCTTGTTTAAAATAAGATTTTTCTAGTCTTCGTTTTACACTCCGTGTGAAATAACAGAGCTTTTTTACTGTCTCTTGTGCACATACTGAGAAGAAACACATGGCGCTTCCCGCAAAATGTACATTTAGCAGCGCGGTTAGCGTAGCTAGACATGACGTAATTACTATTGTGTTACTTCACTGTCAGAGTCCGAGGTCAGCAAACGGCTTTTACGTCAAGGGCATTCTACTGAAATCGCCCAAACGCATCGGCCATCCTAAAAAGTCTATTTTTTTAAGTAGAAGAGACGTAAAAACAACTTGCACGTACTGTTCAGTCTCGGACCCGCTCGGATTCCGATCGTATTGGTATCGGATTCGTGCTTATGGAAACATAGCATTAGCTATATACGTCGCAAAATGGAATCCTATTTTCAACTCACCTTCCAAAACGCTTATTCTTTGCTTATACTCCGCCCTCTTGTGTCGCGAGTTTCGCCTACAGACTGTCCACCTGTTGTACCAGGCGTTCAACCACGGCGGCCAATGGCGGAGAGTCGTCAGACCTAACCACTGCACCCCTGGCTTCCCACAGGACATAATGCAGACCACAACGAAAAAAAAAGAGAGCTTCCTTTTGCCATGTCGTTTGTTGGTAGTTCAGCTGGTAGTACGAGCCACGAAAAACATTGAAGCCACTGACCTGGCCTTATCTGTGTGCTGGTCTGTGATTTCGGACCTTTTTTTTGGAAGCCGCAAGGTCCGAAATCACAGACCAGCACAGGTCCTGCACGCACTATGTACTTCAAACATGGACATAAGATTTTAATATGGAATGGCGAACAGCCGGATTTGGTAAACTGGTTCGCTCAAATGGGGTATTTTTTTATTATTGTCATTGTCGCATATTGTTTGCCTCTGTGTCCGTGCCTGTGACAATGTCCATGGAGTATGTGTGTGCGTGTGTGTCTCAGCTGCGTGTATGCTAGCTTGTTTGAATGTTCGTGCATGAGTGTGTGTGTGTGTGTGTCTCAACGTGTGTGTTTGTGTGTGCATGTATGTGTATGTGTGTGCGTCTCTGCATGTATGTGTGTGTGTGTATGTGTGAAGGATAGAGCTACATGCTGCTGCAGGAACTCATAAGATAAGATAGAACTTTATTGCCATATATAATAATACATTAGGAAATCGTTTCGGTGCAGCGCAACGTAAAAAGAAGAACATAAAACACATCAAAATATAGTTAAGCTGCTCACGTGCGCGCACACACACACACACACACACACACACACACACACACACACACACACACACACACACACACACATTCACTCACATACACCCACATGCCGCATCTCAAACAACTCATGGGCTGGGTGGGAATCATCTCGGAGGATGGATCTAGCCTTTTTTTTAGCATTCTTTCGTGGAAGAGGGACTCCAAAGAGGGCAAATCGATACCTATTTTTTTTTTTCGATGCAGTTTTTACTACTCTGTTTAATTTGGATCGCTCTTTCTGTTTGGCGCTACCAAACCACACGGTCAGGGAGAAGGTCAAAATACTTTCAATAACTGCCCGGTAGAAGTTGGTCAAAATGTGTCTGCTGAGGCCAAAAGTTTTAAGACGTCTGAGAAAATACAGTCGTTGCTGTGATTACTCATGATCCGCCACTTGCTCGCGGGAAATTGCCTCTGTATCATCTACAGTTTGCTCAAGGTACATATACACGGTTAACCCTTTGGGTGTCGGTAGCGGTTTTAGTCGCGATGATTCCTGCAGGATATCAGTGTGTTGTTGTTCCTGCAGGATGTCAGAGTGTTGTTATTCCTGCAGGATGTAAGTGTGTTGTTATTCCTGCAGGATGTCAGAGTGTTGTTATTCCTGCATGAATGATCGCGACTAAAACCGCTACCGACGCCCAAAGGGTTAGTAGGGCTGCTATGAGCCTGCATGCCGCAGTGCTCGGGGCGATTCAGCCACAGGGTCTGTATAGTCCTTACTATAAAGGGACGCAGACTATTTTTGTCTCCGTCAAGAGGTTCAACCTACTGTCGTTGATCTGATTCTGATTTTTGTTTTAAATCTCACATTGACGCCGCCAGGTAAGGTTTAGTGTGTTATTTATATGACGCGAAATCCAGCCCAGCAAGAAATATTACTTCCTAAACCTAATATGTTTTCAAACACACTCCAAAAAGCCTTAAAATACACAGATAAGGCCGACACCACTCTCAGTGGCTATCAAAAACTCAGCTAGTTGCTAGTTAAATAATCTTTAATAACCAACGAACTATACCCCCGATACTAATAAATCTTAGCATTTCGCAAAGAGCTTTCAGAGGGCTTTTCCAATGAACAACATTATGAAAAGACTTACTTAACTGAATTTAATATACATTAAAACGGATGCTACAAAAGGGAAGTGAAAAGGTAAAAAGCGCTAAAAAACGGGTTACAGATGGTGCAAAACTAAATACACATTCTAAAAGTAGTAACTGTGCTAAACCTAATGACTATTCAAACAGCTTTCTACTTTGGATAGAAGCTATAAAGCTTAAAAAATGAACAAGAAATACAAGTTTAAAAAAAAAAAAAACTGGTTGTGACTTCATGGCTAGCGACTGTACGGGAAACCTAAAACGTGGGCTAAAAATAACTACATGGGGACAGAGGATTACACATGTACACTCAATATAAACCTGTACATGAAACGGTGGGTGTTCCTAGAATTTATTACGAGTTTAGTAGAAAATGTGACTCACAATTAGGAATGCCTGCTATCTTTAGTTAAACAAGCTCGTTCAAAACACAGATAATGGCTGTTTAGATATTGAGGGGGCTTCAATAGCTTCAGTACTATCAAAACACGTTTCTGGAATTAAACATGCACACTGCCGTTGACCATATTCCATTTTAAAGATAAAATGCTAATACATGACGCCATAGTTTCTGTGACGGCACTTTAAAGAGAAACCTGCAAACACAGGTCAATGCAAATTTAACTGTTTAGTGCAAAAATAGCTGAACATTTGATATCCATACATGTCCTCTTTCAGTCTCTTTGCGCTTTTTCTCATTGGCCTGGCTCTATTCGACTTTTCCCCCTGATCACATTTTTCAGTATAAACATATCAAAATCTTCTGTAGTAAAACTGTTGCCGCTAGGGTTTCACGTGAAAGAAAAACAGAAGATAGTGGTAGAAAACCCTTTAAAATAGTAACAGATAACGACGTTTCGGATCAAAGATCCTTCCTCAGGTGACATGGAAACAAACGTAGAACAGAAAAGAACACGACAGAAAGAAAAGACGTCATCCTGTATAGAGAGAATTTAGAATGACGTAAAAAAAAAAAAAAAAATACACGTCACTGCATACATTCGCATTCACTCGTGCCTGCTGCAGCTCACGCACATGCGCGCACACACACACACACACACACACACACACTCAAAGTGTGTGTGTGTGTGTGTGTGTGTGTGTGTGTGTGTGTGTGTGTGTGTGTGTGTGTGTGTGTGTGTGTGTGTGTGCGCGCGCGCGCATGTGCGTGAGCTGCGTCACTATGTGTGTTGTTGTTGTTTTTTTTTTTTTTTTTTTTTTTTTTTTTTTTTTACGTCATTCTAAATTCTCTATATACAGGATGACGTCTTTTCTTTCTGTCGTGTTCTTTTCTGTTCTACGTTTGTTTCCATGTCACCTGAGGAAGGATCTTTGATCCGAAACGTCGTTATCTGTTACTATTTTAAAGGGTTTTCTACCACTATCTTCTGTTTTTCTATCAAAATCTTCATTCAGTCAAAACCTTTAAACAAAAGGATGCCAATAAATAAACAATATAGGGGGTTACACAACAAAAAGAACTATGTGTAGGTTGTTACTGTTGTGTTTGTGTTATTCTTTGAGAGCACGTGAGTGTTAATCATAGAAAAGATCCGAATTTTTTTTTTGAGTTATATTGGATAAAAATTAAGTACCTTTTTGGTATGATTCATTTTCTTTTGCCTTGAGGTCCTTAAGCAGGCAGAAACTGTGAGCATCGAGGCTTTGCTGCTGCGGACACAGCTCCGCTGGGCGGGGCACGTCTCCAGGATGGAGTATCATCGCCTACCCAAGATCATCCTGTTCGGCGAGATCGCCACTGGACACCGAGACAGAGGGGCACCAAAGAAGAGATACAAAGACTGTCTTAAGAAGTCGCTTAGTGCCTGCCAAATCGACCACCGCCAATGGTCTTCGCTTGCTGCAGACCGCGACACCTGGCGCTCCATCATTTACAAGGCAGCCATCTCCTTTGAGGACTCTCGCAGAGCTAGTCTTAAAGACAAGGGGCTAAGAAGAAAACAACAAAGATGCCGCAACTCAGAATCCTGACCAGACCTCCCCTTGCAGCCACTGTGGTCGAACCTGCCTGTCCTATTTTAGCCTCCGCAGCCACGAGCATGCCTACAGACGTCGTGTGCAACCCCTATAGACTCTTCGTTTGGGGAAGTCAAGCCAAGAGAGAAGAGAGAGACTGGAAAGTTCGAACAGGGTCGCGATCTTTCTAGTGACCTCATATATGACGTCAAAGTAAACATGTTTCGCAACAGTTAGCAACAATCATACGCTTTCTTTTCTGATTGGTTGTGTTGTGTGAATTTGTTGGATTATTCTGGAAATCTGTAATAGTATACAAGACCGTGTTAGGAAATATGTGTGTACATTGTATGAGATACGGAGTGTGTCAAAAGTGTTGATGCATTGTAGAGGAGACAGTGTATCAGTGTTGGTGCATTTGTGAATGCCGCAATAAAATATTGTTGGAACTTGTTCTCTATTGTGGTCTACAAACTTGCGCCTCGTGTGACGAGTTGCAGCTTAGAGAAGTTTCTTTACAAGAACAATACGTGCGTGCGTCTGGTGTGATTGTATCATACTACGACTACAAATACCACGTAACATAGGTTTTCTATGATAATAAATAATAATAATAATAATAAAGAGCATTTATATCGTGCTGAATCTCCAGGAGCAGTAGGCTCTAAGCGCGTTAAAAAAAAAACCAACAAAAACAACACACCAAAAAATATATTATTTTTTGTTTATTATTTAAAAAATGCATGTATGCAAAATCTCACTACCTTTAAAACATTTTAAGCTACGCACACACACACAACTGAGACACACATAACAAAACCATTCACAATCACAAGTTAAACGCATTTTGATAATGCTCGTGCGACACCACGATGTTGCTACACGGTCAACAAAGGGAAGACCTAAGATCAAGGCCACCACGGAGGTGCTAAACGGTCAGCAAAAGGAGGACCTAAGATCAAAGCCACCATGATGGTGCTACAAAGTCAACGGAAGGAAGACCCAAGATCAGCACCACCGTGATGGCTCTACATGGTCAACAAATGGATGACCTGTGATCATCCAAGCCACCGAATGGTCAATAAAATAAGGATGTAAAGATCAAAGCCATCAAGATGGTGCAACACGGTCAACAAAAGGAAGACCGAGGTAATAAATGCCACCGTGATGGTGCTAAGTGAGTGATACCGTTGGTACCAGTTTCACAGAAAAATTAGCTGAATAATTGGATAAGGTAGATAATATCAACGACAGGAAAATTTAAGCGAAGGCCTTATGCTCTTTTGTACTGACGTAATTGAAACGGCGAGGAAACAAAAGCTGGATAGATAAAAATTAAGGGGGTTATGCACAAAATAACTATATGCATGCGTTGTGTTTAACCTATATTATCAATATCGTACACAAGAATAACTGAAAATGTGTTAAATTAAAATATAAAGAAAACTAAAAAATAAACAAGAAAGGCAGAGCCATTATGGCTCACGTGTATGACCAATTTACGTAATTATGTGTGACCTTTGTGACAAGGGCTGGCTTCTGCAGCAGCAGAATCCATGTTTTCTGAAAATGCAAGCATTTTCCACACATCTTTCAACCTCCTGTGACCCTTAACCTTTTTCTGAAGAGTTGACTAAATTAGTATGCATAGAGAGATCTTATCATCAGCTATCCTTGTGTAAAATTTGGTTGAAATATATGCAAAAGTGTTGATAATACCTACATTTTATTTTTCAAAAATTTGCATTTTACACAAATTTGCCAGCCTCTTGTGACACTTAACCTTTCCGAGGGGTCATCCAAATTAGTATGCATAGATAGGTCTTACCATCAGGTATCTTTGTACAAAATTCGAGTTTAAAGTTGTGAATAGTATTTGAGAAAAAACACATCTTTTGTCAAAATATGGCGATTTTTTTACCTATTTCTTGAGCTCTCATGACCTTTGACCTTTCTGAAGGATCAACCAAATTAGTGTGCATAAAAAAGGTCTTCCTATCAGGTATCGCTGTAGCAAGTTTGGGTTTAAAGATGTGAATAGTATTTGAGGAAAAAAAAACAACATCTTTTGTCAAAATATGGCTATTTCGGACCAATTTCCTGAGCCCTTGTGACCCTTGACCTCTTCAAGGGGTCCTCCAAACTAGTATGCATAGATAAGTTTTACCATCAGGTATTTATATAGCAAGTTTGGGCTTGAAGTTGTGAACAGTATTTGAGTAAAAAACATCTTTTGTCAAAATATGGTTATTTTCCCCCTATTTCCTAAGCTCTTGTGATCCTTGACCTTCCCCAGGGATCAACCAAATTAGTATGCATAGAAAGGTCTTACCATCAGGTACCTTTGTACCAAGTTTGGGTTTTAAGTTGTAAATAGTATTTGAGAAACAAATAAATTATATCAAAATATAGCTATTTTTGATATATTTCCTGATCCCCTGTGGCTTTGACCTTTGTGAGAGTCACTCAAATTGGTATGTTTGGAAAGGTCTTGCCACAAAGTATCATTTGGCCAAGTTTGAAGACTGTGGCTCGAATAGTCACCGAGAAAATGCCAACGTTAAAGTTTATCACGTACGACGGACGCCAGACGCCGGAAGGACGACCACTGGCCCAAAACAGAGACTCACCTTTGCTTCTCAAGTGAGTCAGAAACCGTAGAGGAAAATTCCACGTGAACGCAGTTCGCGCCTAGGTTGTTGACCGACAGTCGAAAGTAGACTTGCGCCCCCTGCATTTCTACGCCATACGCAGGCAGTGTGGGTTTTGTTTTCAGGGTTAAACATCGCGCTTAATACTTTTTACTGTTGAAGACAAACTCTTTGTATTACGAGTTAGGCTTTGCCAGTGGTTCTTGTCGCCTCTCGATCCCGGGCATGGGGGTCAGTGTCAGAGGTAAGAGTCCCTGGCTAAAGCCCTCGATTCTTACTTCCGACATTGAAACCCCTGACCGGACCCTAGACGCGACGAGAACCATTTGCAAAGCCTAACTCGTAATTCAACTAGTACTGTTTGTCCACTTTCAAACAAATATGGTTTTGCAGAGACTTACAAAACAGAATAAAAAATACGAGTTTAAAATTGTGTTGTTACACTGACAGTTTTGAGTATAACCAGCATTGTGTGAGTGGCTCGAACTCAAACGATTGTATAAGAACCATTTTCAAAACTTCTGTATGGGTTTTACAATTTGTTGAGTCTAGACAACAAGGTACAAACATGGCATCCCACCCCATTGCATTGTCTTTACAGTGATTTGATGCCATGAGGAAAGTGTGAAGGGACCTAATATTGTTTCTTCACATGTTTGTCCAGCGCTGAGTATACCCTTGACCTGTACACTATTTAAACAATTATCTCGTTCACAGTATTTGTTAGGTACATGTAATTCACAGGCCGTTTGCTCTGCCGTCTCTTCAATCACTGATCAAAAATAATAAAAGAAAAACACATATACAACGTTATTGTAAAAATTAAATAAAAGCCACATAATTCAAATACATGAAAACAAGATGATAAATTGTACTCTACGGTTGACTTTTGCATAAAAATGTACATAAACACAATACGGTAATCAACTGCATTCATGAGTTATATCATGGCGTCTGAAATACTACGACGTATGCAACAATTAACGGCGGTACAAAGCCTGACATCAATGCTCAATAGACGTCGTTCGGAAATCAAAAGTAGGTCAAAATGCACGAGTTTCGAAAACAGAAAACCAACAGTGGATTAAAAGCCAGGACAAACTGATGCGATACCGCATGTTTGTCCGGGCTTTTAATCCACTGTTGTCGTCGAAACACGTGCAATTTGACTTACTTCTCATTTCTATCGTCTATTGTCCGTTGAGAATTGTGCAGTGGATTTCTGCCACAATAGGCAGGAAGGAAACTAACTCAGAGTTTGCAACAGCATTTGCGCTTATCTCGATTCTACTACGATCCTTCAGTGCTAGTGTATGCTCAATAATGACTCACAGTTACGGCAAATGTAGGCATTTATCGTAAACAAGCTGAAAGAAATGAGTGTGTGTGTGTGTGTGTGTGTGTGTGTGTGTGTGTGTGTGTGTGTGTGTGCATGCATGTGTGTGTATGTGTGTGCGTGCGTGCGTACGTGCGTGCATACGTGTGTACAGAGACGGATCGGGGGAAGAGGAGTGGATCTCCAGGTGTTCCGGACCCCCCTCCAACCCCGTAAAAATGTGTTAAGTAACTTTTGCTTACCGACCGAGAGAAAAGGTCGTCAATTAAGTCAATCGAATCATGTCCAGGGATACAGGCAAGAGTTCACCCAGTAAACTACCTCGTCTAACTTCAAAATCGCGGATTTGCCCTGAAAAATCCATACACGTTCTCAACTTCAATAAATTGTGCATTAGCAACTGTCACTCGTATTTGAAGGGTTGTTTGCTATGGGCACCTTCTCGGTCTCTTGCTGTTTTCTGTAACTTCCGGGATTAGTTGTTGTAGACAGCGTTCCTCCTCTGGTACTCCTGGATCACATGGTATATGTACCGGTACTGCACCTGTACATCAAAATGATATACGCATATTTTAATACTTTATAAAATGGGTCATTTAAATCTGAAAATCGCTCTGCAACAAACATGCATACAGAAAAAAAAAACACAACAAACAAACAAACAAAAAGTAAAGCCTGCCACTTGACAGTGTATCCCGTGTCTCTATAACAACGCGTTGTGAAGCCGCCAGAGTCGTCAAATAACCTAAATAGACTATTTAGGATCTTTGGAGTCATCAAGAATGCGAAGTAATAACAAGATGGGACCTCAGCTGAAGTTGTTCCTATTTTTAAGCTTATTCGTTTGATCCGTCGATCATACACGTCATAATTTGACCTAATCCATCCTGTAAGCCCTAGGTGTGAAAATCAGCTAGAAAATTGCCAAATGTGAGCCTCTAATACGTAAAATGTTAGTACTACGATGAGTGAAGTATAATATCAAGTCGTCACTGTGAACACGGCGTCTTTATTTCTGTGTGCCAGTGTGTGTGGATCAGAGTAGAAGGAGATGGATCAGAAGGATACGCTTGAAAATAGGAACAACGTTGGGCTGAGGTCCCATCTCGTTCTCCTCCAGAATCTGATAAGGTAAAACCCTTTTTATAATTTATCTAATTTTTATTTCATATTCACGAGTATTATAAAACCGGAAGTGGGTCTAGATGTCTTCCTGGTACTGAACCAACAGCTGGGAAGTGATCAACTAAAAACCAGCAAGATTGTTTGCTAACTTGAGCAAATTGTGATCTTTTTAACTTGACATCTTAAAATCGAAGTGGTACTTAACTTTTGATGCATTGTATAGTAAGTGATATCTTGTTTTGGCAAAATCAGAGATTCGGCGACGGAAATATTGTTTTTAATGTATGAGATTACTGGGAATGGCTGTTGCATTACTTGGAGACTCCCTAGTAACAGTGTTTAGAAGTCACCAAATGGTGGAAGTGTCTTTGTCGAGGAGAATCAATAAATCAATGAAACCTGCCGTTGCTAACAACAACAAGACTATCGAGAGAGAGAGATCGAGAGAGAGATCGAGAGAGAGAGAGAGAGAGAGAGAGAGAGAGAGAGAGAGAGAGAGAGAGAGAGAGAGAGAGGAGAGAGAGAGAGAGAGAGAGAGAGAGAGAGAGAGAGAGAGAGAGAGAGAGAGAGAGAGAGAGAGAGAGAGAATAAATGAATCATCGAATCTTCGACACAGCCATTTTACAAACCTGCCATTGCTAACAACTACAAGACTATCGAGAGAGAAAGAGAGAGAGAGAGAGAGAGAGAGAGAGAGAGAGAGAGAGAGAGAGAGAGAGAGAGAGAGAGAGAGAGAGAGAGAGAGAGAGAGAGAGAGAGAATGACAATGACAATGACAATGACAATGATTCTTTATTTTACAACGGTGAGAGTTTTGGTGAAACCATTTTTCGAACTTGCCGTTGCTAATCTACTTTACATATAATGCACAAATCACAAAAATACTATCATTAAATTGGGAAAAACTAAATATATAACTAATAAAAATTGAAATATAAAGTTTTTAAAAAAAGAAATCATTGAAAAAGTGAAAATAAACATAACAAATCTCACACATACACACAATTATAAAGGTATAAATCTTCATACATACATTCATAAACACAAGCACAAGCGCAAAACACACACACACACACACACACACACACACACACACACACACACACACACACACACACACACACACACACACACAATACATGCAGCATTAGCATCTTGTATTAACTGAAGATATAACTAAATTGAAGAGTTAGAAAGGGGAAAATCGTACACTGCAAGAGCAGGTTGCTGTGAAAATCTTACGATGCTGAGGTGAGGTACTTGAAGAGAGCGGTTTTAAAAGACGAAAGTGTTGTTGATGTTGTAACATGTTTGGGCAATGTGTTCCACATGCTAGCACCTGAGAACGCTAAACTTGTCTTATAGAGATCGATTCTAGGTCGTGGCACAGTAATGGACTGCCTTGATCTGGAGTATGTTGATGCCGGGAGGAAAAACATTTTTTTTTATATACTCGGGGAGTCTGTTATTCAATACTTTGAACATCGTTATTCCCTTATTGTATAATAAATGTTTTTTCAAGGGGAGAATTTCTAAGGTTTTCAGTTTATTATCCGTTGTTGAGTTAGGGTCTGAAAGGATAAGCTTCGCGGCTCTACGATGAAGAGAGTTTAGTCTCTTTAACTGGACCTCGCTTGCGCCATCCCACACCGTAGAAGCATAATCTATATGTGACCTGATGTGGGCGTTGAAGAACAGTTTTCGTGTTTCTACATTAGCTATATGTTTTAACTTGGATAAAATAAACAGTTTCTTTGATATTGTTTTACATATATTACTAAAATGGCATTGCCATTTAAACTGGTTATCTACAGTAACGCCGAGAAGACGATGTTCCGTTACCTGGCTGATAGATTTGCCTTGAAGGGACAAGCTGAGTGAGAGAGTGCCGAGCTGGTGCTTTTGGCGGGTACTTACAACCATACATTCAGTCTTTGCAGGGTTTAAGGTCATGGAATTGTTACTGCACCAGCTGTTAATGTCCTGTAATGTGTTTTGTAGGCGCGTGTCAATTACTGACAAATCCTTATCGGGAGTGTGTATCGCAGCATCATCAGCGAACATATCGCATGCAACACTATCATCACTAATTGTGAGTGGAAGGTCGTTAATGAACAAACAGAATAAAAGAGGGCCTAAAATAGAGCCCTGGGGCACGCCATGCTTTACTTTGCAGTGACTAGAATATGTACCATTAAGGAGAACTTTTTGTCTTCTGTTTTCTAAGTAGGATTTGAAAAACCCGGCTGCGCTTTTAGTATATAAGGATATTTTCTTTATAAGTATGTCATGGTTCACCATGTCAAAGGCTTTCCGGAAGTCTAAGAAAACTACACCTGTTAGTTTGGAATCATTAATAGATGATAACCAGGTATCTGCCATCCTTATCAAGGCAGTGTGACAGGAATGGTTTGGTCTGAAGCCTGACTGCAGTGAATGGATGAGATTTTGGTTTTCTAAGTATTCAGATAGATGCTTATGGATGTGCCGCTCTAAAGGCTTCGACAAAACAGGTAATAGTGATATGGGGCGAAAGTTGTTGATTTCACTTAGATCTTTTGATTTTCGTAGGGGGATCACTTTCGCGTCTTTAAATGCGTCCGGAAAAGAGTTTTGGTTTATACAGAGATTGTAAATATATGTAATACTTTCGACGATGTATGGAAGAGATATCTTGAGAATTTTTGAGCTGATCTCATCAGGCCCGGATGACTTTTTATTTTCCATCGAGGAAATTAATTTACCCACTTCGTGGACTGCTATAGGCGGTATCGTGAATGGTTCTTTGTCCGTATTTTCCCGGTTACAGTGGTGTACTAGCGCGTTTGGACAAACATACTCACATGAGTTAGTTCCTGGTGGGATTAACGATTCGGCTATAGAGGTAAAGTGGTCATTAAACCTATTTGCAGTGAGGTGGGGTGATAAAGGCGCACTATTTTTATTTGTACCTCTAGTTACTAAATTAATGGCACGCCATACAGTAGATGAGTCTTTGCTTTGCTTAACTACTTTATCGAAAAGAGATCTCTTTGCATTTAAAACCATATATTTAACACGATTACGCTGTGTTTTGTATTCAGTAAACCGCTTCTCGCTTCTCAGCTGGTCTCTAATTTCCATTGCCTCGATTAGATCCGCAGTCAGCCATGGTGGAACGGTAGCGTATTTCACTCTTTTGTGTCTCAGAGGCGCGTGTTTGTTCAGCACACCAAGAAAAATCCGGTACCAGGTATCTAATGCTTTATTTGGGTCACTATCGTTATACACGTCGATGAATCGTGCTGTGGCTAAATCAGCCAAGAAAACACTTTCATTAAAGTTTTTAAACGATCTGTAAGTTATGCAAGTGTGGACTTGCTTTTTTAGCTTTGGAAGTTTTGACAGCCATGTGCAGCTAACCGGATAGTGGTCACTTACACTAAGACTATTTACTTGAGTGTTGCTAACTGCTTGAGGTTTGTTGGTATAAATATGGTCTATAATAGTGGCTGATGATGGCGTAATTCTGGTGGGTGATGTTACCAATTGGTGAAGACCGACAAGGGTAGTAGTACATTCCCATGATGGATGGGGTTTAAGAAAGTCAATATTAAAATCTCCAAGAAGGAGAACATCTTTGTTGTGAATGTCTGTTTTATCAACCATGTGTAAAAAGCTATCGTACCACTCAAAGGTGGCTGCGGGGTTTCGATATAGAAACCCAACAAGTAAGGGCGGGGATTTAGAGTTTTTGATTTCTACCCAAATACATTCTACATCACCAGTTTCTAGGTCTTGTCGCCTGCGGGTTATGTGTAAAATGGATTGATGGATATATACCGCTACACCTGTCTCACCCTGTAATGACGGGTCTCTCCTGATAATAGAATAATTCGGGATGGCGATGGCTTCATCACTGATGTGGGCGGCCAAACGAGTCTCAGTTAAACCGAATAGATGGAAATAGTTGGGGGTATTAACATAAACACAGACATCCTGAACTTTGTTTGCCAGGTGGTAGATATTTAGGTGACCGATACGAAATTGTTGGCCTTTTTTCGAGGGTCTGTTCATAGTTGTATAAATCATGTTCAGATAATAAGGTAAAAAAACCAGGAAACAAAACTAGGGTACAGGATACAAATAGTAGAAGGTTACGCAGTTAAACCAGGAAAGAAATTACATGTACAAGTAAAATATCAGATGAAACAAATAAAGACTAATAAGATAAAGAACCAGGGGACAAAACTAAGGTACAGGATACAAATAGAAGGTTACGCAGTTAAACCAGGAAAGAGATTACATGTACAAGTAAAATATCAGAGAAAACAAATAAAGACTTATTCGACTTTAGTCTCAGTACGTCAGCTGAACGGCGGTTCACGCCAGAAACCGTGTATTACAGCACACGCAAAGAACACAAAAACAAAAGCTTGCAGTAAAGAATAAGAAACGACAAGTGTACGATCTCAGAAAAAACCCGCTATAAAGAAAGCGTTTATGTCAGAATTCGTGTGTATCGAAGTCCTTATGTTATAACAACACACTCGCTTTTCATTGAAAATGTAGGACAGGCGATAATCTCAGAGAGAGAGAGAGAGAGAGAGAGAGAGAGAGAGAGAGAGAGAGAGAGAGAGAGAGAGAGAGAGAGAGAGAGAGAGAGAGAGAGAGAGAGAGAGAATCAATGAATCAAGGAAATTTTATTTTACCACGGTTAAGGCATTGACATCGTCATTGACACAGCCATTTTACAACCCTGCTGTTGCTAACAACTACAAGACTATCTACTCATGCACATACATATAAGTAAAACATAATACTTGCAAACAATTGACAACACCGTTCACATGGGCGGTAGTTCAAATGATAAATGCAAAACATAACAGGCTTAATTGAGACTAAATTGAACCCAGCATAGAAAGAGACATATAATACATGTAGTTAAGGCATCCTACGAGTGATCCACGAAATACATGCAGAGACCCTTTTTAAAACAGGCTAGTGAGGAGGCGAATTTTACAGGGTCGGGAAGCGCATTTCAGATATGTGTCCCTGAGAAGGATAAGCTGGTTTTATATAGATCGATCCTTGGTTTTGGGACTATGAAAAGCGTTCTGATGTTTCGAAGCCTGGACTCAGACTTGTGGAACAAAGTGGAGATGTACTCAGGTGTTTTGCGCTTCCACATGTTGAACATAAAAATTGCTTTGTTATATTTGAAATGAACTTGAAGAGGCAGGAGACCTGCTTTTGGGAGCTTTTCTTCTGTGGTTAGGTGTGGATCGGGGCAGATTATTTTGGCCGCCCGTCTGTGTAGGGAATTGAGTCTCTTTAAATGGACCTCACTACATCCATCCAATACCGTTGACGCGTAATCGACGTGAGAACGTATGTGAGCATTATAAAATAGTTTACGGGTATCTGAATAAGTATAATATTTCAGTTTTGATAACATAAAGAGATTTGTTGCTACTATTTTGCATAAGGCGTCTGTATGAGCTTGCCATTTTAGTTGACTTTCGATTGTAATCCCTAGTACGCGTTGTTTGTTTATTTGTTCTATCTGACTACCTTTAAGTGAAAGGTTAAGTAATAGACTCGTTATCTGACCTCACCGTTCACAGAGAGATCTTCCAAACCACCAGATCCAAAGTCTGCAGAATGATCTCCGACTCCAAACGCAAACACCTTCAAAACAAAATCCTGGAATCCACTTCTTCCAAAACCCTCTACGATACCATGAACACACTCATAGGCACTTCTAAAGACTCTCCTCTTCCCAACACACACAGCAAAGAAGAACTTCCGTCCGCTTTTTCCTCCTATTTCTCGAACAAAATCCAAACTCTGCGCAACACACTCGACACTCTGCCTTCTCCGCCTTGCCCTCCCGACCCCACCTTTTCCGGCACTCCCCTCTCGTCCTTCCGCCCCGTCTCTCAGGATGAAGTCCTCAAGACCATAAAGTCCATGCCTTTCAAAACCTGCGATTAGACCCTCTCCCAGCTTCCCTCTACCGGGACGGCCTCCCAAAACTTTTGCCCTTCATTACCGAAATCATCAACACATCTCTAGAGAATAGCTCCGTCCCCGATATCTTCAAGTCCGCCATCGTCCGTCCTCTTCTAAAAAAACACAACCTCAAGCCAAACGAACTCAAGAACTACCGCCCAGTCTCCAATCTCTCTTTCCTGTCCAAGCTTCTTGAGAAGGTTGTCCTCAACCAACTCAACCTCCACCTCGCCGACAACAACCTCCTCAGTCCTTTCCAGTCTGCCTATCGCAAACATCACAGCACTAAAACAGCCCTTCTACATATCCTAAACGACCTGCTTCTCTCCACTGACTCGGGCAACATCTCCCTTCTTACGCTACTCGATCTCTCGGCCGTCTTCGACACCATAGACCACTCTATCCTCCTCCACCGCCTTCACCACTCCTTTGGCATCACTGACTCTGCTCACTCCTGGTTTCTCTCCTACCTCTCCGACAGACAGCAGTCCGTCACCATCGACGGCGTCTCCTCCAACCCAGTCAGGCTCTCCTGCGGCGTTCCACAGGGGTCCGTCCTGGGCCCAGTCCTTTTCACACTCTACATCTCCCCCCTGTCCAACATCATCCAGTCTCACCACATACATCACCACCTCTACGCTGATGACTCACAACTACTAGACAAAGACAAACTCGACAACACTTAGATACTACTGACTCTCACGGCTGACTGCTATGAAGACTCTAAAAACTGGATGACAGCAAACAAGCTCAAACTAAACGACGACAAAACGGAAGCTATGCTGGTAGGCACTCGCCAGAAACTCTCCCAGCTCCTCCCTCTCTCCACCTTCAACTCGACAGCACCTCCATCTCCCTCTCTGACTCGGTCAAGAACCTTGGCGTTATCCTCGATTCCTCTCTTTCCATGACCAGCTTCGTCTCCGCCACGGCCCAGGCATGTTATTTCCACCTCCGCCGCATCAGTCAGATCAGAAAATACCTCACTACCGAAGCTGCCACCAAACTCGCTGTCTCTCTCATCTTATCTCGCATCGACTACTGCAACCCTCTCCTTTCCGGCCTTCCTCATTCCACCATTCTCACTCTCCAGCGCGTCCAGAACAATGCTGCCCGCCTCGTCCTCAGAAAGAAAAAATCCGACCACATCACTCCCCTGCTCAAGCTCCTTCACTGGCTCCCCATCCCCCAACGCATCCAATACAAGATTATGTCTCTCTGCTACAAATCCCTGAACAACTACGCTCCTGCCTATCTCTCCAACTTACTTCACCCCTACACTCCTCCCAGCTCCCTTCGCTCCGCCTCCGACCCTCTCCGCCTCCTCACCCCCCGCACTAAACTCAGCGCTTTCGGCCCCCGCTCCTTCTCAGTATACGGTTTATCCACCTGGAACACTCTCCCACTCTCTCTCCGTCAGAAACACTCGCTCTCCTCCTTCCAGTTCGCCCTCAAAACTCACCTCTTTCAACAGTTCTAGCACTATATAACCACACTCCCCATCCCAAGCTGACCGTCGTAATGTTTTTTCACTTTTTGTGTTACGCGAGTCATTGTCTAAAGCGTGCGCATGCGTGTGCGAGTTTTGAGTACGCGCTTAGAGTTATAATTATTATAAGATAAGCGCATTATAAATACCGTAATTATTATTATTTATTATTATTTTTTTGGTGCTTGGCGACTACCATCGATTTCGTTTTGACTGGATGAACAACCATATAATTGTTTATACACCAAGCTGATACGTCATGAAGACTGTGTTGTAAGTTGTCGGAAATTACCTGTATATCTTTACTAGTAGTATAAACTGAGGTGTCGTCAGCAAAAAGGTCGCATTGTACATCTTGGCAAGTAATATGTAGAGGTAAATCGTTAATAAATAAGCAAAACAGCAGGAGGCCCAGTACAGACTACTTGGGCACACCGACGCTTACATCTTTGAGAGAGGAGTATGAGCCATGAACAAGAACATTTGTTTTCTTTTAGTAAGGTAAGATGTGAAAAAAGCAATTGCGTCTCCGTTATTAAGATATTTGTAAAGCTTAGCAGTCAGAATAGTGTGGTCAATCAGATCAAATTCTTCTTAAAAATCTAGGTAGACTACTCCCTTTAACTGTGACTTATTCATTCCCTCGGGCCATGTGTCAACAGGGCGTGTGGCATGAATGCTACGGGCGCCGAGGACTTTTTATTTGGAAGGTTACTTATCAGTAAACCAACTTCATGAACAGCTAGCATAGGTATGATGAAGGGGGCTGTGCCCATTGTTCTTTGTTGACAAAACTCAGACAGCAGATTAGAATGGTAATAAGTGATTTGGCGAAATTAGAGATTTGGCAATCCAAATAAAATGGTCATTGAATGTATCTGCAGTAAGATTATTGGGAATGGTAGTCGCGGTACTTGGAGACCCCCTAGTAAGTGTGTTTAAAAGGCGCCAAATAGTACAGGTATCTTTACTGCCTTTAACCGTGTCACGAACTAACTTTTTTCTTGCCTCTCTGATCATGTATTTAACACGGTTATGCTGTTGCTTATATTCAGTAAACATTTTATTGCTACGTAGATCGTTTCTAAGCGCCATCGCCTGCATGATTTCATGAGTAAGCCAGGGAGGAAGAGTGTTAGATTTTACCCTCCTCTCGCGTAGGGGAGCATGTTTATTAAGTACATTTAGGAAAAGAGAGTACCAAATACTGAGGGCGGTATTAGGATCATAGGACAGGAGCACGACATTAAAAGAAGTATTTTCTAGATAAAAAAAAAAATCGTCTTTACTGAAGTGTTTGAACGTCCTATACGTTATAGATGTATGGCCGTTCTTTTTTGGTTTAGGGAGTTTAGAAGACCAGGAGCACGCCACAGGATAATGATCACTAACACCAAGATTTGTGACATCAACGTCAGAGACGGCTTTTGGGTTATTTGTATATATGTGGTTTATAAGCGTGGAAGTAGCTGGAGTAATTCTGGTGGGTGATCTAACTAACTGTACTAAGCCAAATAGAGATGAAGTTGTTGTGCCGCAGGCGGGGTACGGCTTAAGTAAATCTATATTAAAATCGACCAATAAAAGAATGTCGGCCTTCTTTTTTAAAGCTCTGTCAAGGTTCTGACTAAACTGATCGTACCACTCAAAAGTTGAGGCGGGATTTCTATATAAGAACCCAATTAATACCGGTTTTGATTTTGGACACTTAACTTCGACCCATACGCACTCCACTCTCATCTTTTCTAGGTCGACGCGTCGATGAACTAAATGCTGGATAGAATTATGAATATAGACAGCGATGCCAGTTTGACCGGGAGACAAAGGGTCTCGTCTAATAACCGAAAAATTGGGGATACTGATTACTGCATTGCTCACACAGAAACTCAGGCGCATCTTACTGAGTCCAAACAGGTGGAACGGTGTAGGACTGTTAACATATACAGATATGTCGGCTAGTTTGTTATACAGATGGAACACATTGAGGTGCCCTATTCTCATAACTGCACCTTTGATAAAAAATCGTTTGGACTTATCACAAAGTACAGAGTGCCCAAAATAAACAATGAAGAAACAATTGAATACAGAAAACCCGGAAATAAGAAAAAAATACTATAAACTATAAAACGGTAAAGGCCACGTCATTGAATAAAAGTCCTCCAGGGAACAAGTAGCAGTTACGCTACTGAGCTCTCTAAAACTCGCTGTGGTGACCGAACCACAAGAATCAAGTGACGCAACGTGAAACGCCGCATGAAACACCTGTATGTTCGGCTGTCACTAAGCTTCCTCCTATGTCGTGGCAATGCAATCACCCAAACAAACTGATTAAGTCTGTCTATCGTTTCCACACGTATTACCAGCTTAGAAGAATACTGTCAGAACTCCATACCCCACTGCCTACTGAATCCAGTTTTAATCAGTTTAACAATCCCATGGATATGAAAGCGTTTGAACGAATCTGTAATGAATTTAACATCAGTACAACGTATGACTTTACACAAAAACTTGATGATCACAAAGGCATGGGTACATTGTATTATGCTATGAGTCACAGACAATACCCTCAAGATTACTGGCCTCCCTACTCTTCATTCTCATCAAAATCTGAAGTGTGGTTAGGTTCAATTGAACAGAAACAGTCTAATGCCTGGAGCACATTTGTCTTAGACAGAAGTGACGGGTTTACTCAAGCAGGAGTCGAACGCATTAATGAGTCTATCAGAACGTATGTGTGGTGTATACTAGGAGCACAAGCTCAAACAAAGTCAAATATTTTAAACAGGAGTGGGAAATTTGAAGCACAAAAACAGTGTCTTGCAAACCTTGAAGATTCAATTAACTCAGTAGTAGATCTCCCATCAAGCATACAACACTACCAAGACGTTCTCAGATATGCTAGATCAAAAGTTGACTTTGTAGTTGGCATTGGGTTATACATGTTACCATCTGACCTTCAACTCCAAATGGGGACAATAACAAATTATAATAATGAAATAATTGTTGCTGGGCGTGATCAAAATTAGGACTCAATCAATCTGTAAACTTGAGCCCAACAACCACACACCTACAACCATTAAAACCATTAATAACGCCAGTAACGCCAGTAACATCATCATCACCTTTCAGTCAGTAATGTCAGTAACAGCCCCAGCATTGGCACCGACACCTGCACCGGCATCAGCACAGCCAGTAACACCAGCACCAAACATACATGAGTCAGAGAGAACTGCATTGGTAATAGGCCTTACTGGATTAGGAATATTACTTCTTTACCTGTTTCATTAAATAACCCACTATTAACCCTTCTACTGTCACCAAAAAGACCCATACATGCTCTGCCATAAACCCTACTACTTTTGCTGCAGTACTTATCAGCCAACTGACAACACTCCCTATTATGCCAGGCAAAGCATCCATTGCTTTCACTGCCAATTTCGGAAGCAAGTCTGATATATGAGACAACTGTTTTTTACCCATGCCTGTAAATCTTTTGGGTCTGATGGAACTGGAGGAGCAGGTGGAGCTGGACTACCACCACCTGTTACAGGTAACACTACAGTACTAAAAATAAATCCAAGAGCAGTAATTAAACTTGCAATAGTGATACCCTGCTCTCTGAAAAGTGTTTTCAATCTCTCAGCCAATGTTGTGTCTTCGTGAAGTATTTTTTGAATAGTTTCTCTAATCCTGTTGACCTGTGTTTTCAGTTTTTCTTTTCCTATTTCAATCACTTCTAGCCATGCAGATCTTTCTATCTGCAAATCATTTAATCTGTGTTGTATTTTTTCTTTCATTTCTGTGTCATAATTCTCATCCTCAGCATTATCTAGTTTTTCTTTTTCTCTTTCTATGTGATTATCAAGCTCGCCTAGTTTGGCTGCATTATTCACAAGCTCACCTCTGATTGACTGCAGTGATTTATCCAACCCCATAATTTCCCGCATTGGCAAAGGAGAATCACCTATTGTATTTAATGCCTCATTTATTTGCCCTTCTGTAAATGAAGTTTCCTGTATTACCTTGTCTGCTATTTCTGGCAGTCTTTTTACTTCTGTCATTTCAATTTCTTGTCCTGTTGGCAAACTTGTTTGCATGTCATGAAGAGCACTAGCAATTTGAAGTGGTAACTTTTTATCTCCAATACCAAGTTGACGCAAGTCGCCAACACCACCTTCACTTTTGATTGTACTTAAAGCTCTAAACTTGCCGGGGTCTCTTTTGTTAGTCAATTGTACTTTTCCTTTGTCAACAGTATTTAAAAATAAATGACCTTTTTCATATTCAAACTGATTAGGATCTATTTCATCTGGGCGGTCACCAACACTATCATAAAATGAGTTTACTTTGTCTTTTAACAGTTCATGATACATACTAGAAGTATTTCCCATTCCAGTTACATCTGTTGCACTAGTATCATAGTCATTCATGTCATCCATTTCAAAATCTTCATGGTTATATCCTCCCACTGTCATTGTTTGAATTAATTAAATTTTTTTTAATTTTTGCATAATAAAATGACACAGTCCTACGGATCGAAGTTAGACCCACACAGAAAACTATGTGAGCCTCTTGGTGTTAAGGGAATTAGACAATCAATTGTAGTCACAAACAATCCTAGCACCATACATCAAAACCAAACTCTTACTGTAAAGATTCCTAACATAGGTCCCAATGATGTTATTGTTCCTGGTACTGCTCGCCTTGCTTTTAATATCGAACTTTCATCAGACACAGATGACGAAAGAACACTAGTTGGCAACCTTGGCAGAGCAATTATTAAGACTATTAAAGTTAAACTTGAAGGACAGGAAGTGTTTAGTCTTGATGATGCTGATGTATTCTACTGTTTAAAAGATCTGTGGCTAACAAGTGGAGAACGAGAAGACCGTATTTACCAAGGCATACAGGCTGATAATGTTGCCAAACTCAGAATCAATGCAACAGATAAAACAACGACAGTAGTCAAGGACGTTATTGTGGCAGAAACATATGGAAATAGATTTTGCATTCCACTTGAATTTGAAATCCTAACAGCGCATTTGCCTTATTACCAAGGAGCACTGAATGACCGTCTGAGTTTTGAACTAATTTTCAATGACTACTCCAAAGTTATTGAATCAACTGACACAGACGCAACATATAAGATCTCTAACATTTCCTTAGAATATGAAATTGTCACACATGCTCATTTAGCTACTCTCATTCAAAAGCAGTACCAGTCAAGACTGCCGATTTATTATGATTGTGTTATAAGACACAGTTTGATTCATAAAGATAAAATGATCCAATGTGGAATATCAACTTGAACACACCTGCTAGGTCACTGAAAGGCATTCTTATGCTGTTTGTTGAACCAGGAAGTCCATACCAAAGGGATTCAGAAAAAGTTTACAATCCAAAGATTACACATTTGTCTTGTACTATTGAAGGTCGTCCTAATCAAGTGTATGCTTCGGGTATGCTACCTTAGCAGCACTATGAAGAGATCACAAAATATTTTGCAGGCGGAAGGCTTAGAGAAAAACCAGCAAACATGGCATGCAAAGATCTACATCTGTATGACATAAGAATTGCTCAATACCTGACAGACAAGTATGCACTGTGGCTAGATCTTCGTAGTACAGACGACTAACTACATGGGTCAGGTCGTACTGTTGAAAATGGCAGTGACGGAATTACAATCCAAATACAAAAAAAGGTTGAAAAAGCCAAAGCAATAAACATATATTTGTATCTGATTTATGACGCACAACTGAACATTCAAGAAAGCAGACTGAGTGGACACATATATTAAATTTATAATTAGTATTAAAATGAACTTGATGACACTTGACCCACACTGTGGTTTGTTTTGCGGTGCCACAGGCTGTGGTAAAACTGAATTTGTTCTTAACCTCTTACAAACAAGATACATCTATCATTTCGATAACATTGTGATATTTTGTCCAACAATCAAGCACAACAAAGCTTATCACAACCGTTCATTCATTTGGACTGATCATAACATTTACTTAGTCGACCCGGAGAAAAAACTGAATGACTACCTGCTGTATTTTTACAAGCAATTTGAAGGACAGTCAACTTTGTTTATTGTTGATGATTGCTCTGCAGAGAAGGATATTGTTAAAAAGAGAAACACACTGGCAGAACTGTCCTTCAGTGGCAGACATGCAAACATTAGTGTATGGATTCTCACTCAGAAATATAATGCTGTACTGAAAGATTTTCGTGAGCAGTTAAAGTGTATCTGTTTATTTTACTGTAAAGATCGTGACAGCTTTGAAGACTGTCTCAGAGAGAACGATGTTATACCAAATAAACATGAACGAGACTGTGTGAAAAATAAACTGAAATTGACTAAGCATCTAAAGCTTATTTTAAAGACAGATCAGCCCACAGGGTATGGATTAGTGAATTAATTTAGCCTTATGGTTTGTCTTTAAAAAATGACAGACAGACAAACCATTGATATCACAGACTGCTTCAAAGATGTTAAGTGCATTTTTGACTTTAAAACGCATGTTAAAAAGCCATTTGAGCTCGGTATAAAACTCTCAACACCAACACTGATAAGCATGGTATATAATGTGACTTTGGGGTATTCTGAATGTTTTCCATGTTATGAGTACGAGACTGTTGATCTTAGGACACATACCTTTAGAGTTAATGATGCTAACTGCAAGTGGTTTGAGGCACTGTGTGAACACATATTCAGACAACTATGTAAACTACATGATTATATTGAAGACGTTACAGTCAATAAAGTGGTATTACACCTACAGTGCAAGCAGTAATATTCTTTTAATTATTTTGTCGGACAAATAAAAATGACACTCAACACAATTGATGTTACAGACTGCTTTAGTTATATCCAGCACTTTGATCAGTTATGAACAGATTTCAAACAACCGGACATAACACCAGTATCAACACAGGAGATGATTTATGTGTCATATCAAATGGCTTTAGAAATATTTGAAGAGTTACCATTTGTAGAGTACATGCCTGTTGATTTTAAGACACATACCTTTGAAGTTGATGATCAGTGGTTTGAGACAGCGTGTGAACAAATATTCAGACAACTATGTGAACTGAATCTGTTTATTGTAGGTGTTACAATCATTAAAGTGGTATTACACAAGGTGTAATTTTTATTTATTATTTTGTCGGACAAATAAAAATGATGGACAATGCCCAAAGCTCGTCTGGCTTAAGAAACGTGTTTCACACACAGACTTGCCTTTATCAAACATTTACAGTGTCTATGAATCAATAGAAAGGTCTTTTTCTGTCATACAAGATAATCTCCTTTCAGGTAGTGTAAAGATTTAGATTGTTGCAAAAATAGAATTTACCAGGGTAGATGGTGAAGTGATTGTATCGTATATTTCAACTAGACAACACACAGTTAATTCAAGAAGGGAATTGGAAAAAAGTGTTTAGAGAAAGATTGTTGCCTGACTTCATTGAAGCCATTGACAGAGCAAAAATGCAGGGGTCTGGTTGGCATGAAGGTCGTGTACATGAACTGCAACTAAAGCAGTCTAGATATCATCCTATTTTAGGCAAATCATGGTTGCCTCTACCAACTGAGGTTGCAAACAAAAAGGCTGTAGTCAATATTCAGAACAAAGATAATTTATGTTTTATGTGGTGTGTGCTTGCTAAACTACACTTTGTAAAAACAAAACCTGAACGTGTATCTAACTATACCAAATTTGTAAATGAACTCAACTTCAGTGGCATAGATTTTCCTGTTAAGGTAGAGGACATAGACTTGTTTAAAAAACTAAATCCTGGTATATCTGTAAATGTGTATGTATGGGATAATGAGTCTGAGAACAAGTTACAACCAATTAGAGTATCACCAATTGCCCCAACCTATGGACAGTCAGAAGATAAGCATGTTGACATGTTACTAATAAGCTCTGGCTCCAGCGATAACTTTCACTACACAATTATCAGAAGTATGTCAAGACTAATTCATCATACAACAAAACATGATGGTAAACAGGAATTTTGTAAAAAATGTTTACAGAGGTTTCCTCTAATAAAGTAGCACAAAAACATGTCCAGCACTGCAGGTCGGCTGATGACATTCAAACAATACTGAGGTATACAGATCCTGGTAGCAAAGTATATTTTAAAAACTATGGGAATCAGCAAAAGCTGCCGTTTGTAGTGTATGCTGATTTTGAATCACTGGTTGTACCATATGACGGTCCTGTTCCAGAATCATTACCAAAGACTATAAAGTTGAGTGATCAAGTGGTGTGTTCTTTCGGATACATTCTTGTTAGGTCAGACGTTGTGCACGAAAAACCTGTTATCTATAGGGGTGAAAATGCAGCAGCTGAGTTTTTAACAGAAATGAGACAACTGTATAGTCAAGTAGTACAGTATTTGGAAAACTGTCAGATGCCTTTGTTGATGACCGAAGAAGACAAACTAAAGTTTGATGCAGCAGTGATGTGTTGCATTTGTGAACAAGCCCTTGATGGTGATAAAGTTTGCGATCATGACTACATAACTGGACGTTACAGAGGTGCTGCACATGGTGATTGCAACTTGAAACTAAAAATTGATCCCAAGGCATATAAGTTGCCTATCTTTTTCCACAATCTCAAGGGGTATGATTCACACATTATCATGCAGGCTGTAGACGAGTCTTACAAAAAAATTAGTTGCGTTGCCCAGACAACTGAGAAATACTTGACTTTTAGGTTAGACAAATTAGCATTTTATGACTCTATGCAACATTTGTCTTTAGGGCTTGCTAGTCTGGCAGAAGGATTGACTGAGTTTCCAATTACAAGAAAATATTTTGAGCCTGAGTTGATCAAGAAAGGTGTGTATCCGTACGAGTACATCTGTGACTGGGTTGTGTTTCAGGAAAGGAGACTACCTCCAAAAGAGAAATTTAACTCTACACTAAATGGAAAAGGTATTTCTGACTCTGATTACAAGCATGCCCTCGATGCATGGGAAAAACTAGGGTGTGAAACGATTGGTGACTACCATGATCAGTACTTGAAAGCTGACGTTTGTTTGCTAGCAGATGTATTTGAAAGTTACCGTGAAAAGGGTTTGTTACACTACAGACTTGACCCTGCTTGCTACATAACTAGTCCTGGCATGACATGGGATGCATTTTTGAAATCTAGTAAGATATCTATAGACTTGTTGTCTGATCGTACGATGGGTGAAATGGTGGAACGTGGATTGAGGGGAGGAATTAATATAGCCGCAAACAACTATGCCAAAGCCAACAACAAATATCTTGACAACTTTGACCCCTCCAGGTCAAGGTCATTCATTACATACTTGGACGCTAATAACCTTTATGGATTTGCAATGTGTGAGTTATTGCCATTGAAAAACTTTCGTCTACATGATTTGTCACAGTGTGATATAAAAAAATTAACAAACGAAATTATGAATTATGATCAGAATCACAAAAAGGGTTGGATCTTTGAAGTTGACCTGGAGTACCCACACCACCTACATGATTACCACAATGATTATCCATTAGCAGTTGAGAAAATGAGTATGACGGGTAAAAAAGAAGACACCAAACTTGTTCCAAATTTGAATGACAAATTTAATTACGTATGTCACTATCGATTGCTGCAGTTTTACATCAGGCATGGCTTAGTACTAAAGAAAGTTCACAGAGGTATTCAATTTGACCAAAGTGCTTTCATGAAAGATTACATAATGAAGAACACAACCCTCCTTGCAAGAGATGGCAACACTGCATTTGACAAAGTCTTCTTTAAGCTTATGAACAATGCCTGTTTTGGTAAGACGATGGAAAATCCTCATCACTGCAAAGATGTGAGACTGGTCAGAACTGAATCTGGTGCAATTAAGGTTACAGGTAAGCCACAGTACACAGGGTATAAATAGTTTTATTCATCATTGTATGCAGTTTCACTCAAAAAAAGATTGTCAAACTGGACAAGCCAGTATTCATTGGTATGGCAATTCTTGAGTTGTCAAAACTGTTGATGCTTGAATTTTACTATGATTACTTTAAACCAAAGTATCCTGAGTGCCGTCTGTTATACACTGACACCGACTCTATGATCATAGATGTGCCTACTGAAGACTTTTATAAAGACATGAAAACAGAGTTGCATATGTATGACACGTCTGACTACCCTAAGGATCACCCGCTGTTTAGCACACAAAACAAGAAAGTGCCTGGGAAATTTAAAGATGAACTAAATGGAGTGCCTATAGTTGAGTACGTTGGACTGAGATCAAAAATGTATTATATTTTACACCAGAAAGGCAGTCAGTCCAAAGCCAAAGGTATCAAGAAAACAGCGATAAAAAATAAAGACATTCGACATGAACATTACAAGCAAGTATTAGATGGAGAACTAATGCCTGATTATCCAAACAAGACACAGAGTTCAAAAAGACACAAATATTGAAATGATCCAAACACATAAAAAGTCTCTAGCAGTAGGGGACACAAAACGAGTGTTTCACACTAAGGAAAAGGCTTATGCACCTGGGTATTATGCGCTTAAGTTATCTGAAGAAATAGCTGATGAACTGGTTGATGAACTAATCGATGAATTAGTTGATGAAATGGTTAAAAATGCGTAACAGTGTCTGGAGGAATAATTTGTAATTCTTCTCTGACAAATGCCCTCTGATGCGCAGGCTCATACAGATAATAAATCGATGCATTAGTGCCAGGGACTATTTTTTTTATCTTGTGAACAGATGTAGACCATATTGGATCAGTTGCCCTACGTCTGACGTCATTCTCGGCCTCACCGGGTTGATACAAATATCTTACCTGTTTTGTAAACAAGCTTGTGTCAGGTGCTTTTGTTTTTATTTCTGACCCTGACGGTATTGTTTTCAATTTAATAGCATCAACAGGTTTTAAATGACCCTCATTATTCATTGCTTTTATCACAGACGGTAATCTCTTAACCACTCAGTGTTACGTGCATCATGCATGAGTTCCTTATAATACTGATAGCTGAAAAGTCTCTTCGATAATTGCTTGTTAAAGTTCTCAACAATGGCCTGTGATCTGTGCACACCTGGTATACCTCGCCTCACTAGCACGCCATGCTTTGCAAATAACTGATTAACAGCGCCTTTAAATTCAGATCCGTCATCAACTTGCACAAGCATAGGAAATTTTAAAGGACCACGACTATATATCTTTGTTAAAGCAGTGGCCACTGTTACAGCATTTTTGTCAGTTATGGGTTCGGCGTCCTTATACCTTGAAGCTATGTCGACAACAGTTAATGCATACTTGTATCGTTTCTTTCTTATTGTATCATGTGGCAGGAACAGGAGATCCATTTGATGGGTGTCTTTAGGGATAGTGTTTACAAAATGAGGTCTTGTTATTTTTCTTGGAGCAGAAAGATATATTTGCCAAATAGCCTGTTTTTTGAGCCACTGTTCTGTTTGGTCGAGTGTAACATCACTACCTACAGCTGCATGTAATTTTTCTATTGCAGTTTTCCCTTTCCAGTAGCCAATAGGGGAGTAATATATTTTTTATAGTTTAGCTCTGATGTCTGTCATTTCTTCTAGCAATAAAAACTCCTGTAAAATATACAAATGTCATTCCTACTAGAACAAATATTATTTCTCCATTTCTTTGTTCTGGGCTTGGCTGGTAGTAGTCGCTACGGTTTGGTTGCGGGATGGTCATGTCTTCGCCAGTAACAAGAAAATATTCTTTAATCGCATCGTCGACATTTGAAAATGTATGCTGTGTGTGACCTTCAAGTCTGAGTTTTTCATTGATGAAATCAAGTTTCTCTATTCTTTGCTTCTCGTAATCTTGTTGGGCTTGAGCTAGTTTTTCAGATGCCTCATTGTGATGCTTCATTTCTTCTGCTGATTCCTCTCTACCCATTTTTGAAAAGAGATAGTTTAATCCATTAAATGCCAATGCATTAACAATGGCCCCACCAATCATAATAGTTATTGTTGCCAAAGTTTTTATTTACTTAGAAACATTTTCTTGAATAATTCCTTGCTTGACGAAAAAGTCTTTTGTAGCAATTGACGCTGTTACAACAGCTACTAGCTTAGCACTGTCTTCGAAGTCTAATCTACTCAAGTCTGCTGATTTCATTTTGAGAAGACTTTTTCCCAGCATAGAATAAGCAACTGTTAGCCCGCTTATTACAGCAGAGTGATAGACAAGGTTCATTATGTTCTTTGTGTCGCTCATTTTCTTATTCAACAAAAATTAAAATAATAAATTTATTTACTGCATGTAAAATGGGTCCACGGCTTTGAGTGTTGCTGGTAATGTGGCGACTACTTCTTTATTTTTGGAGTGCTTGATTTTTTTGGACACTGTTTGAGTCTGTGGTTTGTATTTTTTCTATAATTGGTAACCTACATAACCAAATCCGAGAACAAATCCAGCAACTATATATTTTGTTGTTTCAGGTTTAGACTTAGTTGTTTGTCTCTCACTTTTTGGGGGGTGTGTTGGTCCTGACGGTAGTGACACTTGCACTGGGGTTGGAGCTGTTGACGGTGTGTCAGTTACTTGAGTCTTTTCTGTTAATACTTGAAGCTGTAATTTTTTTGTCTGTTATATTCAGCTAATCTTTTCCCAGCCTCTATTCGACCTGGACTTTTAGCCTTAGTCACTGTTTGAACCTGTGTCAAGACAGGACTCTTATGTGGAGTCGTCTGGGTCTCGTCTATTTTCTTCTTATTTAAAATTTATTTTAGAAAAATCAATATGACTACTAGTAACAAGTAAGGTTACCACAGGTGCAAGGTAATTCCCAAACTTGTAAAACATAAGGCATGCTAATTTGCCTATTGAACTTGAAACTATGGGGTTGCTTTCTAGATCATGTGAAAGGCTGTCACTATCAACAGGTAGGAAGTGACTCACAGCTTTTGTGTATAGGCAGACAAGATTGTACAGTGCTTAACGTCCCGACAGCAACAAGGCTTTCTCAGGACGTGCCTGCACTGCTTGTGAAAAAATAAAAAAGAAACAGAACATTGAATGTAGGTCGCCAGCCGGTCAAATACGTTAAATAAACCTAACACATAGGCCTAAATAAAGCTAAGACCATTTAGCAACACACATCCAATATCAAGAGCTACAGGCAGTGCAGACAGTAGGGAGAGTTTTAAAAAGGCAAATACAGGTGAATGGACAAAGGGTAGACAGAAACACATGCCCCAGAATAGAGAGAAAAACCCACCCTGTGGGGCTGACCAGGGTGACCCTGGGAACTAAAAAATACCTAACCCCACCCAAGTCCCCCAGGGCAGACCCGGGTGGGGTAGGCAGACAAGAGATGGACTCAAATCACGTGTCATTAGTGAACTAATGTGATTTTTATATTTTGAATGTAGTTTGATTAGCTCGTCAGTGGTGAGAGATTCTATGTCTTCTGTCATGTATTGTTTATCAAGAAAAGCTTTTGATTTTCCAGAAACAACAACAGAGAGAAGGTGTTGTTTTTTAGAGTCTAAGTCTTTGTTCTCTACAGCACAGATATCATTTAAAAGTAGCAATTCGTCTTGATTCATTTTATAATGTAATATAATAATTTTGTTTAAAGAAGTCAATGGCAGCATTAATTATTTATGTGGGGTGCGGGATCTGCCTTAATAATCACGGTTTGGCAGCTGATCAAAAATCGTTGCTTAAATGATTCTTGGAATGGAACTTGTACAACTAGGTAATAAACTACTGGAGGTAAGTGTTGGAGTTCGTTTGTCTGAATGGCTAGTTGATTATAATAAATGTATTGATTAGGTGAGGGGTGGGCATCAAATGTCATTTTATCTATCTCTCGGGGTGTGGGTAGGGCTTGCAATAATCTCCTTAGTGTATTCAGCTGGAACGTCACTGACTGCATCTTTGGTCAGAGCGGAGGAGACTGCACTAATCTCATCAGTGCAGTCAGCCGGAAAATCGCGGGCGGTGTCAGTGGGTACAGGTGACGGGATTTCGGGTGCGGATTGGGATTGAGAGGAGACCATTTTGTCTACAGTGTCTTTTAACATCCGAAATTCTTCATCGACCCATTGCAGCAGTTTCCTTGAATAGTAACAGTCCCTGTGGTGTAATACACGGTTATCGTGACGAGTTTCTTTGATCCATTCCACAGTTGCACACATGTTTCAAACAGTTTGTTGGTGTACGGAGGGTCAATGGGAACAGGTGCACTCAGTACGCTTTGTTTCTTGTCTGTCTTCCCAGCGCAGATTCACACCCGTGGGCATAAGCTCTTCAACATACAGCGTATGCAGGACACGTCGCCATAGGGGAACACTTGCTATGTCGGATTCAAACTTTACTTGGAGCGGGTCTCTCGTTCGGATAATCTTTTCAAGGGAAAGGCGAGAGATTGCTGAAGAGGAGCGTGTGGTGGGGCCCATTGTAAGGGGATGGTGGTGTCGCCATAATCACTTACTCGACGTATGACATGTTGATCACTAATCAGCTTGACAATGACCTACTTGAAAGGATAAGTCACCAGCCAGAGCTGGCCGACAAGTCAGTGCGTCCGTCAGTCTTACAAGGTCACTCAACCATGATGCCACTTAGCTTCACAGATCACGGATAAGCCAGAGTTGCATCACGCATGAAGCGTGATGAGAGTGGGGCGCAGCATCCGCATGGTCATGGCGAGACGACGTGTACTAGAATGCTATGTGCAGTTTCGGACGCGTGCACTTTTTCTGATATTCATCTGGAAGGCGTGCTGGGACCAGTGCGCTCGTCGCTCCCACCATCGTGTACTGCTTAGTGCAGTAGCACTCTTGGCCAAGCGTGATATGCAGGCATCCTTGAACTTGTGAAAACAAGGGGAGGCGGCGAGGCAAAAAATTCCGGCGCCCGCTGGCGGCGTCTAACGTTGAAGCAGAGAAAAATAGAAAATCACAAATACCTCACAAGAGAGAGAGAGAGAGACTGAGAGAGAGAGAGAGATAGAGAGAGAGAGAGAGAGAGAGAGAGAGCGAGAGAGAGAGAGAGAGAGAGAGAGAGAGAGAGAGAGAGAGAGAGAGAGAGAGAGAGAGAGAGAGAGAGAATACGGTTGGCCAAAGCAACAAGAGCTAAGTCATTAGTACATGTAGTAACTAATTAATACATGTATTACGGCAGCCAATCAGAGTTCACAAATCGACCCCGTGACCAACATAGTACATGTAATAAGTCAATGTAGCAGCCAATCCAAACCGCGTAGTATTAGAACGTGTAATAAGTCACTTTTTACGTGTTCTATTGTGAACAGCTAATCAGATAAGCGCTTACAAATAACCGCGGGGGGTTACACCCTCATAGTACTCAAGCATATTCCACGGGGTACTGCTAAAACCCGGAATAACCTGTCCTAAGCTAAAATAACAATATCCATACTATTATTGCGTACCTAAACACAAAATAATCATGTTAGAAGTTTGGTTTACATTAAAGTTGATTTAGTTGTACTAGTAAGCCGTTTTCCACTGCCTTTGACACGTCGATTACCTCCCTTGCTACAAGATCGTGCTGTCCAAAAACAGTCGGAATAACCTCTCCTAAGCCAAAATAACCACATAAACACGTAATATGAAGTACGTAAAGTCGTAATATTTCTACATTTAAAGTTGTAGGTGCCGCAAACATGATTATTTAGCGTTATAATGCTTCGAAGGACTTGTTCTGTGAGCTTTTTGATCTATGCCTATCTTCACCCTACGTGCATTTGCCCAGACCGTTCGTCCCAATCATATTATTTTCGTCCCATGATGTTTCATCCCCTATGCTATTTATTGGAACACATTACGCTATGAAGGGACCATGATAATCAGTTGACATTCAAATAGAAGATAACTGGACCGTTTCAGAGATCAAATATTTAAAAGAGAAAAAATAGTCTTTAAAAATTCCTTCTTCAACTGAAATCAAACACGTGTGTGTGTGTTGTACCTGTGTGTAATGTTCTCTAACTCTGCTTCCTCAATTAACTACATACCCTGAGGGATCTTTGACAGCAGATACACTTAGTAGTAGGATGTTGAAAGAGAATTCTCTTCTAGTATAAACAGTCTTTCCAGTCAGTATGACTAGACGCGCGATCTCTTGGCTTGACTTCGCGAACGAAGATTTTATAGGAGTTGCCCACGACTTCTGCAGGCTTGTTCGTGGCTGCGGAGGCCAATCCGAGACAGGCAGGTTCGACTGCAGTGGCTGCAGGGGAAGGTATGGCCAGGGTTCTGAACTGCGGCATCTCTGTTTTTTTCTCCTGAGCCGCTTGTCCTTAAGGCTAGCTCTGTGAGAGTCCTCAAAGGAGACAGCTGCCTTGTAAATGGTGGAGCGCCAGGTGTCACGGTCCGCAGCAAGCGAAGACCACTGGTGGTGGTCGATTTGGCAGGCACTAAGTGACTTCTTGAGACAGTCTTTGTATCTTCTTTGGTGCCCCTCTGTCACGGTGTCCAGTAGCAAGCTCGCCAAACAGGGTGATCTTTGGTAGGCGATGATCCTCCATCCTGGAGACATGCCCCGCCCAGCGGAGCTGTGTCCGCAGCAGCAAAGCCTCGATGCTCACAGTTTCAGCCTGTTCAATGACCTCGACGTTGGTGACATAGTCACTCCAGTGAATGCCCAGGATGGTACGCAGGCAGCGCTGGTGGAAGCGTTCGAGGAGTCGTAGTTGGCTGCGGTAGAGGGCCCAGGACTCGGAACCATACAGCAGGGTGGTGAGGACCACAGCTCTGTACACGCTGATCTTGGTGCCTGTTTTCAGCTGTTGATTGTGCCACACCCGCTTGAAAAGTCGCCCGAAAGCGCTGTTCGCTTTTGCCAGCCTGCTGTCAAGCTCCTTGTCCAGCTTGGCGTCCGACGTGATAATGCAGCCAAGGTAAGTAAACTGGTGCACTGACTTTAGTTCAGACTCGCCAATGGTGATGTGAGGAGGGCGATACACTGTCTTGGGTGCCGGCTGATGGAGGACCTCTGTCTTTTTCAGACTGACCTCGAGTCCAAAGAGCTGGGCAGCATCTGCGAAGCAAGACGTGATGCGCTGCAGGGCTCTCTCTGTGTGTGCAACGAGGGCAGCATCATCAGCAAAAAGCAGCTCACGAATCAGTTGGTCTAGGGTTTTCGTGTGGGCCTGCAGTCGTCTGAGTTTGAACAGGCTGCCATCGAGACGATACCTGATGTACACTGCATCGTCATCATCGAGGTCCACTGTGGCCTGCTTCAACATCATGCTAAAAAAGATGGTGAAGAGGGTCGGTGCCAGCACGCAGCCCTGCTTTACGCCGTTGAGAATGGGGAATGGTTCTGAGAGGTAATTGTTGAGTCTGACCTGGCCTTGCTGGTCCTCGTGTAACTGGACAATCATTTTGAGGAACTTTGGGGGACAGCAAAGTCGCTCCAGGATCTGCCACATGCCTTGCCTGCTCACAGTGTCGAACGCTTTTGTTAGGTCGACAAATGTTACGTACAGCCCTTTGTTTTGCTCGCGGCACTTCTCCTGTAGCTGTCTCAGCACAAAGACCATATCGGTGGTGCTCCTGTTTGCTCTGAAGCCACACTGGCCCTCTGGGAGTTGGTCTTCAGCGATGGCAGGTACCAGCCGATTCAGGAGCAGCCTTGCAAGGATTTTCCCAGCAATGGACAGCAGGGTAATTCCCCGATAGTTGGAACAGTCAGACATCTCACCTTTGTTCTTGTACAGGGTGATAACGACTGCATCACGGAGATCTTTTGGTAGTGTTCCTTCCTCCCAGCAGCAGAGAAAGAGGTCATGGAGCTTGTTGTGCAGTGCTGTGCCTCCAAGTTTCCAGATCTCTGGCGGTATTCCATCAATGCCTGCTGCTTTGCCACTCTTGAGCTGGTGGATGACTGTGAGGGTCTCTTCAGCGGTGGGCGGTTCGTCCAATTCAACCTTTACTGGGAGGTATGGGATTTGTAGGACGACTGCTTCTTGAACAGTGCGCTCAGCGCTGAAGAGGCTCTGAAAGTATTCCGACCAGCGGTTCAAGATGGAGGTATTATCTGTGAGGAGTGCCAGGCCATTCGCGCTTCGCAGGGGACTTTGTACCATGTGCCTGGGGCCATACACTGCTTTCAGTGCTTCGTAGAAGCCCCTGTAGTCACCACTGTCAGCACAAAGCTGGGTCCTCTGTGCAAGTCTGGTCCACCACTCATTCTTGAGATCTCTGAGCTTGCGCTGGAGACTGCTGCAGACGAGGCGGAAGGCAGACTTCTTCACAGGGCAGGAAGGCTGGGCTAGGTGGGCCTGATGGGCGGCTCTTTTTTTTTTTGCTAGGTGTTCCTGGATCTCTACATCGTTTTCGTCAAACCAGTCTTTGTTCTTCTTTCTGGCGAAACCCAAGACTTCTGCAGAGGATTTTGCAATAGCAGTTTTCAGTTGTTCCCAAAGTGTTTCAGGGGAGGAGTCTACTGGGTCCGCTGTGTCTTTGAGCCTGCGCTGTAAATCTGTCTGAAAGGCAGCTTTCACATCGTCACGCTGAAGGCTGGCAACATCAAGCTTTTTCTTGGGGGGCCCCCATTTCTTGGGTTTTGGCTTGAAGTGGAGCCTGAGTTTGCAGCGGACAAGGCGATGGTCAGTGTGGCACTCTGCGCTGGGCATCACTCTGGTGAGGACGACGTCACTGCGGTCCCTCTGACGCACTAGGACATAGCCGATAAGGTGCCAGTGTTTGGAGCGAGGATGCATCCAGGTGGTCTTTCGACTGTCCTTTTGCTGAAAAGTAGTGCTGGTGATGACCAGTTGCTGCTCCGCACAGAACTCCAACAGTAGGCGGCCATTGTCATTGCAGTTCCCCACGCCATGCTTGACGAGCACTCCTTTCCAGGCTTCAGAGTCCTGGCCCACTCTGGCGTTGAAGTCGCCAAGGATGATGACTTTGTCGTCTGCAGGGGTACTCTGTCAGTGTAAAACTTGTCCTTTTCAGCAGGCTCTGCCAGGAGGGCTGGGGAGTACACACTGAGAAGGGTGACGTGCTGCTGGTGTCTCAGTGGGAGACGCATGGACATGATGCGGTCTGAGTGGCCCGTTGGTAGGTTTTCCAGCTTAGTCGCAATGGATGTCTTGACCATGAAACCCACGCCTGAAAGCCGTCTTTCTGATGCAGGCCTGCCTGACCAGTAGAGGGTGTACCCAGCACCAAGTTCTTGGAGGCTGCCTTCGTCCGGAAGGCGTACTTCGCTGAGCGCGGCGATGTCGATGTTAACCTCCGCAATTCATGGGCAATGAGGGCGGAGCGACGTTCAGGGCGTCCGCTGTCTGCTTTGTCGAGCATGGTTCGGACGTTCCAGCATGCTACGTTGAGTCCGGTCGTGATCGTCATGAGAGTGGATCCGTTATTCTTTCTTGTTTTTTGACCGCAGGAGAAGATGCCCGTTGACCGCGGCTAGCCAACTGGGGTTGCGAGGGGACGAGCTTTGGTTAGGCCACCTTTTCTAGGCCCCTCTCCGTGTGGAGCAAGCAGTGCTGTCCCTAGAGAAATCTGCTTGGTCGTTCAGGGTGTGCCGAGTGATGTTGTCATCCCCAGGTCAACATCAGGCGACCAATATCCTGAACCGCCTGCATGCAGGTTTGAGACTGCGGCTTCCAGTGACATCTTTCACCTGCCGTTTCGCCCCTCGCCCGTCGCTACAGGACTTGGAATGGTCAGTGTCATGGTCCGTGGACGTTTCCTAAAGCCTGCGCGGTGGAGCTTTTTGGTGGAGTGCAGTGTGCGCAGTACTGGCCCCACCCTTTAAACCCTTGGTTCATCTGCCATGGCCTAGCAAGCTGGGACGATGGCATCGAGGTCCTCGGGTCGTAGGTTTTATATCAGACTAATATCCCCTGTTAAAGGTTACAGGGGATCAGCAAATAGTTAAAAAATAGCTACATTTTGACATAATTTATATTTTCTCAAATACTATTTACAACTTCAAGCCCAAACTTGGTACAGAGATACCTGATGGTAAGACCTATCTATGCATACTAATTTGGACGAGCCCTTGAAAAGGTCAAGGGTCACAAGAGCTTAGGAAATGTGTCCAAAATAGCCATATTTTGACAAAATATATTTTTCTCAAGTACTATTCACAACTTCAAACCCAAACTTGGTACAGAGATACCTGATGGTAAGACCTGTCTATGCATACTAATTTGGTTGATCCCTCGGGAAAGGTCAGGGGTCGCAAGAGCTCTGAAAGAAAAGATGTGTTTTTTTTCTCAAATACTATTCACAACTTCAAACCCAAAATTGGTACAGATACCTGATGGTAAGACCTGTCTATGCGTACTAATTTGGATGACCTCTTGGGAAAGGTCAATGGTCACGTGAGGCTGGCAAATGTTTGATAAAATTGTAGGTATCAATATTTTTCTAAATTTTCAATCAAATTTGGCACAAGGGTAGCTGATGATAAGACCTTCCTATGCATACTACTTTAGTTGGCGAGTTTACTCGCCAAACAAAAAAAATCACTCGCCATGGCGAGTAAATTACTCGCCATTTTCAGGGCTGCCTCATCATCATCATTTTTCTTTGATTGATTGTGTTTTGTCATGTTAATAATAACGTAGTGGGCAGATGTTCACATCTGCACGGGACATAGACGAACCCGCCCTGCACGAGTCGCCTGCTGCCTTGCAGGCCTGGCCGCTTGGCTGCGGAAAGGCTAAGGGAGGAAACCCCTGACATCAAAGCTCCCGCGCGCTAATGCCGATTAATTGCCACCGATGGCTTATCTTGTACTCGAGTCAGTTTCACCCGACGGGCCGCTCCGTAACTAAAAGTGTGTTATGCACAGCTGTATTTATGAAGTATTGTGCTGATAGCTGGGCAATACTATATATATATATATATATATATATATATATATATATATATATATATATATATATATATATAATATATATATATATATATATATATATATATATATATATATATATATATATATATATATATATATATATATATATATATATATGTACACATTACATTAAACAGTGGGATGGATGGGTGAGCTTTGGCGTTTGTTTGCAACATTAAAAGCCTGGACAGCAGTTGGGTAAAAACTGTTTTTAAAATGACTCGTACGTGTTCCGATCACTCTGTAACGGCACCCTGATGGCAACATCTCAAACAACTCATGGGCTGGGTGGGAAACATATCGGAGGATGAATCTAGCCTTTTTTAGCATTCTTTCTTGAAAGAAGGACTCTAACGAGGGCAAATCGATACCTATGATTTTCGATGCAGTGTTTACAACTCTGTTTAATTTGGATCGCTCTTTCTGTGTGGTGCTGTCAATCCAAGTGGTCAGGGAGAAAGTCAAAAGACTTTCAATAACTGCCCGGTAGAAGTTGGTCAAAAGACCTATGAGAGAGAGAGAGAGAGAGAGAGAGAGAGAGAGAGAGAGAGAGAGAGAGAGAGAGAGAGAGAGAGAGAGAGAGAACGAACGAACGAACGAACGAAACTTTATTTTCCAAGGATTGAGATATTAGGCGCGCAGGCCTTTCTTACAATATGTCCTTGCTAAGCTACTTTAAAGAAAAAAAAAGAACATCAATCAAACAACAAAAAACTAACTAAATAATAACGACACACACACACACATATACATGTACTCGTGCACATGCGCACTTTTGTACATACACATGTACACGTACGTGCACACGTATCTAATATTTAGGTAGGTAGGATATTTTGTGTACTATCAAAAACAAGCTGGAAAAAAAACGATTTGGAGGCTAGATCGGAAGCAAAAAAAAAAAAAAAAAAAAAAAAAAAAAAAAAAAAAAAAAAAAAAACTAGCGAAAAGTGAGAACATGAAGCGTATCATGTCTAGAAACAAAGAAGAAGAAAGGATCAGCATTTCGTTGTCTTAGAAAGGTAATCATGTACTCTACTTTTAAACAGAGAGAGGGACGTGGTTTGTTGAATAGTGGGAGGAAGTGAGTTCCATAAAAGAGCACCTGAATAAGACAGACTAGATTTGTACAGCTCTATACGGGGCCTTTTTATACAAAGACTGTTCATGGAGGTGCTGTATTTGTTTTCAGTTGGCGAAAAAAGTTTAGATAAGTAAGGTTGAGCTTTGTCGTTAAGAATTGTGTGCATCAGTACACATTTGTTTAGTGCGAGGTGCTTAACCAGAGGGAGAAGTCCAATGGCCTGCAGCTTGGCATCAGTGGATAAAGACGGATCAGGGAGGATAAGCTTAGCAGCACGCTTGTATAGTGAGTTTATCTTCTTGAAGTGATTTTCACTGCAGCCATCCCATATTGTTGAGGCATAATCAATGTGTGGTTTAATGTAGGCATTAAAAATAGTTGCGCGTCTTAAGGTCAATGATCTTTTTAAGTTTGTAAGAGAGAGAGAGAGTGAGAGAGAGAGAGAGAGAGAGAGAGAGAGAGAGAGAGAGAGAGAGAGAGAGAGAGAGAGAGAGAGAGACAATGACAATGACAATGACAATGATTCTTTATTTTAGAACGTTGAAAGTTTTGGTGAAACCATTTTTCGAACTTGCCGTTGCTAATCTACTTTACATATAATGCACAAATCACAAAAATACTATCAGAGAGAGAGAGAGAGAGAGAGAGAGAGAGAGAGAGAGAGAGAGAGAGAGAGAGAGAGAGAGAGAGAGAGAGAGAGAGGAGAGAGAGAGAGTACCTCTGATGTCACGATTTCTGGCCTGACTATTTGGACGTGCCGCACAGCCATGTACACATCAACGTCATGATCATAGGTCATACGGCTGATGACGTCACAGATCACCCGAAAAAGTCCACTTTTTGTTGCTCCATCCCTAAACAAACAGTTTGTTAAAATGCCCAGGTTATCGATAAGATTTTTATGAACAAACATATTTTCCCATTGTCGGCGAAATTTTCTTTGATCTGTACACGTCCTTTCTGCATGGTAATAATATAAAAAATAAGTAAAAATAAAAACTATCGGCGTAAAACAATGGCCTTAAAAGAATAACATTTCAGTCCAAGAGTCAGACCTGACTACCGTGCACCCCCTCACCCCCCCCCCCCTCCCCAGTACTCTATAACAGGGGCTTCAAAGTGTACCTTAGTATATCCTGCGATGTTTAAGCCATATTTCTATAAAATCCTTAGGAACACACCAGAGGACTATAGTCCACGATCAACCATCGACAGCATGGCTTCACAGAAGCAACCAGCCGCCCTTTTCAGGGCGAACAGACGAAAGAACAACCGCCAACAAGCAGAAGACTACGTGGCCAGTCATCCCCAACAGTCACAGCCAGAAACCAAGACAAGAAGAGAAACAAGACAATACAGACCGTCCATGTTCCCCCCCCCCCCCCCCCGATTCAGAGGCAAAACCAAGCAACATGGGACCCAGCTCCCATGCAAGAGATACAAGAGATACTCATCCAACCACCACCACAGGACCACCACCTCAAGACAATGGAAGAAATATTCCAGAGATTCCCTCCACCACAAGAATTAAAAAGATTCTTCCAAAAAGGGTTTGGAGCACAATTCAGCCCCCAGGAAGAGCAGCTAACAACTACCGACCGACTCCAATCGCCTCTACAACCAGATGAAGAGCAGGAAGACACGACAGAGCTGTCCTCAGATTTGGACCCTCCACTCTCCCCAACACTGATCGTCATTCCGAATCACCTCAAGCAGGAAACAGAGTGGACCGAGCGGGAAAAAGCGGTCCAAATTGGAGGAATGGACGTCGACGACCTCCTGCTGCTACTACAAACCGCCGTGCCGGCAATCCTGTCGGCAGGCGGGGACTCGTATCATCGTATCAAAGTCACCACCAGGTGGCTGATTGAAAACGGCGCACTGACCGATCTTACCCCCCCAAAAAAAAAAAAAAAAATAAATAAATAAAATAAAATAAATAAAATAAAATAAAAATAAATAAATAAATAAATAAAATAAAAAAATAAAAATAAAATAAAAACAACAAAAAACAACAACAACAAAAATCAAAAAAACAACACCAGCAGCGAATGCCAAGCGACATAAACAACCATCGAGAAAGAAGAAGCAACAACCCCCACAGCCTGTAGAGGGGCATCTACAGCAGCCATAAAGACCAAGACTACACAGACCAACACCTCCCAAGTCTCAACAAGGGAAGCTCAATGCGACACCCACCAAATAGCCACAGAGGACGTCAGCACCGCGACCTCCCTGACCATGACGGACACAGACCCGGGTTCCAACCAAGCACCGTTAGCCGACAAATCAACAAATACCACACGCCAGCGTCACCGACCCCCAAAAAAGTACAGAACCCAGCGACGTCCGGCACTACTTGCCACACAACCACCACAGCTGCTCCTGCCGCCGCACCATCGCCACCCCCCGCAACCATTCCAACGCCGCACCCCAAGACTCATGATTCACTGGCCACCACCGCCCCCACCAAGATTCCCCGCACCCCAATACCACCAGCCTCAGTTCCAACTGTCAACTCCCCCCCCCCCCCTCCCGCCACCAGACATGCGACGGTCCCACCGGTCACCACCACCCCCGCCACTATTCATACAAGATGTATTTGAGTGGTTGGCGTATCATCATCTCCCCCCAGCCTGGCACTGAAAGCAACGGTTCCCCGGCCACCCCACCCGCCTCCTCCACCCCCACCCGCCCGGCCCCGGCACCATCACCAGCCGCTGCGCGACGGAGCGACAGACAGGCAGACGGATACCACCCCCCCCCCCCCCCGGACGAAATCAGCGAGAGCTGGAATTCCCTGTCCCGTCAAAATTAGCACTAGCCAGAGATATAGCCGATGGTGCAAGGGTACCCCCATTCACGCTCTTCGCGGATGCTAAATGAACTTCAGAAACACCTTCCTCAAAATAAATCAGAATTCATTCCAGAAGCCCAAATCAGACATTATGGTGTTAAGGTACATCTTCTGCATACTCTGCACACACATTAAAAATATATTTAATCTCTGGCTCACTATGACAGTATTTGTGCACCTAGTACACAGGGGGAGGCTGCACGGTAGTCAGGTTGGCTCATGGAGTATTTTTAGTTCAGGGACCTGTTTGCTTCATTGATTTTAATGACGGTGTTTATATATGATAAGAATTTCTTTCAATTTCAAGATATCTGAGCTGACGGAAGCAAAAAAAAAAAAAAAACCAACTGTAAAAAAAATAATAATAAAAAGAAAATGGCTTGGCAACATCGAGTTCGAGCAAAGTTGTCGCGATTTTCGGATATGTAACATTTTTACTGGCTGCGCGGAGAACAATACTATTTTGCTTATTTTAGGGGAGCTAGATGAATTAAAAGTAAAATTGTACCATTTCAAGTGCAAAAGGCCTAGTTTACGCCATTTTCTTTTCATCCTAGTACTTTTCCTTGATGTCCTGTCACGCACAAAGTTTTCGTGAAGCATAATTTTTCGGCGGTCTTATTTTAAGAGTGTTTTTGACATGCTATAAAATCAAATGACACAAACTCCGTTCACGGTTTGAAGAGCTGGAGTGTTCATTTGACTTGTCCACCGTAAACAACATTCCAAGTGACTGAAGCAGCTGCTGAAGAAGTAAGACGCTGCTGAATTTCTATGTTGATGTATTAACGATCGTTTCTGTAAACTTACTGCTCTGCGTGTTCGCGGTGGCTTCAGTAGTGGCGCAGTGGTAAAGGCGCCTGACACCAATGCTAAAGGTGCTAGCTTCGATACCGGGTTCCGGCGTCGGACATTTATCCTCTAGTAAGTGACACCGTTAATTCGGGCGGACCGTCGGGGCTGCCCCGGCTCCTCCTCCCCCTCAACTCTGGTACCGGTTTCAGGCTATCAGTTTCAAATACAAGCGATCAAAATTTCCCAAATCTCTGTAGCTGAGCTGACCCTTCGCACCATGTGAATGTCCTGTGTTTGTCTTGTACTGTGTTTGTCTTCATAGTGAATGCGTGCGTGACGTGAGCGTGCGTGCTGGGTTCAGTTCGTTGCGCTTTGGCCGATTCGCAGAATTGGGTAAAGTGCTTATATAATAATCGGTATTATATTATTATTAATATATTATTATTATTATTATTATTATTATTATTATTATTATTATTATTATTATTATTATTATTATTATTATTATTATTATTATTATTAGTGGTTTTGGCTCAAACGCCATCGCGTAAAAAAAAATGCCAACGTTAAAGTTACCACGAACGACGGACATCAGATGACGGACGACAGAGACGACCACTGACCCATTACAGAGACTCACTTTTGCTATCGCACGTGAGCCGAAAACGGGGGGGGGGGGGGGGGGGGAGGGGGGAAGGTGGGGAAGAGGGGGGGGGGGAGAGGGGGGGAGGAAGAAAAGAAAGAAAGAAAAACTTTAGACGCATTATTCATACAGATTTTTCCAAACGGCTATTTTATTTAATTGTGAATGTCGCAGTGGCATTGTGCTCTCCTAATTTGCAAAGCATTTTGAGTCATATTTCACGAGGATATTTAAGGAATAATTAGTAATCACACTTACACGTTAGAACCGTGTCGGGATCGCACAAAATCATTAATCCATTTCACTTAACGATTACGGGACCAACAGAAGCATGAAAGTATTTCAAGCAAAATGCTGTCTGAAGACACATGGGGTCCTTAAAAATGTGATTAAAATGTCTTTCACTCACAAGCACTGAACGACGACTGGACTGGCTTCCTTGTCCTCCTCGTCATCGGGGGATCTGACTGAGTGACAGTTGACGAGGTCCACCAGCTGCAGAAGGTCCTGGGTGGAGTCAGGTACCTCACCCGTCCACCCTCTGTATTGTAAGAGGGAAACCTGGCGGGCTTCGGACGAATTCTAACCAATAATAATAATAATAATAATAATAATAATAATAATAATAATAATAATAATAATAATAATAATAATAATAATAATAATAATAATAATAATAATAATAATAATAATAATAATAATAATAATGATGATAATGATAATGATAATAATGAATTTAAAAAACCGATATAAATAAGTAAAAATAGAAACAAGTAAATGGTGATGGGTTGCCTTTGCATCATTAAAGTCGGTTAAGTCATGCGGATGAATGTGATTGATTTTTTATTTAATATAATACTCTGTTTAAATATCTGTGAGTAAAATGTTGGCGAAGATATTAAGTCCATTTAAAATACAGAACGACTGGGGTGTGAAAGACGAACTTTGTTTCCTTGTTTACGGTATGGACATAATTTTAAAACATGAACTAAGAAATGTCCTTATTCACATGCACACAATTCTGTTGTACTCTCTCATCCGTGACACTACAAAAGCAGCCATATGCACATTTTTACAGTCCCATACGCTTTAGTCAAAAACGGATAAGTCGAAAAGGCGTAAGTAGAACAAAAAGTTTTTCCCCGGCCAAAAGCTGCTCAAAACATCACTTTCGCCGCTATGTACACAGCGTCGTGGGTAATACAGGTCATCCACACGTGTTCAATCCAATGAGTTCTAAACAAATTAGATTGAACACAATCAACTAACGTAAAATAAATGTTAAAAAGAAGCTTAAATCGAATAATCTATAATGATGTCCTATTCGTACCTTTAGCTGGACGGACAGTTTGAAACATATCAGATGTTTACCAAGCGCAGCTTCAGACGTCAGAGTTATCGTGAATGGTCCGAACTTTGTAATCTCTCCGTCTTTCCGTGGCCAGTAGCAACATTTGACCTGCATACACACACACACACACACACACACACACACACACACACACACACACACACACACACACACACACACACACACACACACACACACGCCGGCACCACTGGTGAATCGGTTACTTACGGAGAAGGGGGCAGGGCGTGGAGAGCAATATTTGTTTGGCGAGATTTTATATATAGCCCGGACGACCTATAAGAGATTGTTCCCGGATCAATAGATCGGACGACAGGAGAGAGGAGGAAGAGACGTAAGAAAAATACACCTTAGCACAATCAACACTCCTTCGCAGATTGCGCGGACTCGGGATAATCTATGTCGCTTGCTCGCTCGCATTACCTCGAGAACGTTTTTGTTTTTGTAGAAAGTATCGTAAGCTCGCTAAATCGCGCCGAAAAATGTCAAAAATGTCTGCGCGAAAAAAACGCACAGGGAAAACGTCCGGCAGCTGCAATAATAATAATAATAATAATAATAATAATAATAATAATAATAATAATAATAATAATAATAATAATAATAACAACAATAATAATAATAATAAGAAGAAGAAGAAGAAGAAGAAGAAGAATGATGATTTCTATAGCGCCTAACCTCAGGTAGAGATACAGATGCTCAAAGGTGTCGTACATCCCAAAACAATTATGACTACTGCTGGCTATAAATTATATGTTTTGCCGCAGACTATCGAATGTTCGGTTACCCACTATATTGAAGGTACAGCTTTCAATCAGACCACATAGAGAAGAGGGGAGGGAGACTGCATCAACTAGTGTATCACAGTATCTTTTCCTTCGTTTGTTTCCATTACAGTTTTCATTTTTCCGCCTGCTGTTTGGCTTCAGCTCAGCGTTAAACTATATTGTCTCGATTCACACCTGACGTCACATGAACGTAAAGAAGGAAGGTAGAGTGGTGACAAAACACTTTGTTTTCATCCCTACGTCACACGACCAATCATTTTAGCGCAAACCGTATCATGTGACCTCGCTACAAAAACCCTTGTAGCGACGAATGTCGGACTTTTTGTAGCCGTCTTTCTGACGAGTCTTGGATGACAATTTTGTTTCATAAAAGATCACAAAAACGTGCTAAAGTACATAGATACTTAGTGTTGTTCGAAAGAAATAGGCATACTATTAGAGACGGCAACGTCATACAAGATTTTAAATTATGTCATAAGTATATCATGCATAAATGTATATTAATATGACGTCAGTCGTGTCTTTCGTGATGCAGGTCGGACGATTTCTTCTTGATTGTTTTAACAAAAATAGTGGAGGAATGAGAACAAATACGTTATTGGTAGCAAGGCTTTCCTACACGGACCCTTATAGGCCTTAGGGAGGTCAAAGGAACCATTGTACCCCTAAGGCCTTTGGAGTACAATTGTTCCTTTGACCTCCCTCAGGCCTACAAGGGTCCGTGTAGCAAACCCCTGCTACCAATAACTTGTAATGTCGTATGATCTCCGTACTGACATGACGGCCTTCACCTTTCAAAAGCGCACTGATATTTAGGGCGTACTTGTCCATTAATAGCTCACCCGCGCGCTCATGTTGTCGTCTGGTTCGCATTCCGCCGACGCCATGAAGCGATTTGCTTCTCTTTCGTCATTATTTTGTAAATTATGAAAGAGTGATCAAGCCATCCCATCCTGTTCCTCCCTCATGCTACCATTCATTTCCTGTGTAAACTCTTAAAGTAATGTTCCCCAAGATCAAGCATCCCAAAACAGTCCGAAAACTATCTGCAACAGATACTGCTGACAGTATGTGTATGGGTCCTTTGTGTACTATGTTGGAGCTTTATGATGTGAATACACGACCGAGAGGGTGGGGTTACTCCAGCGCAACAGCTTCTCCACCAAAATCTCCTTCACGCGCAGGTTTTGTGCATGGATCTTCATCTTCACCAAATCTGCTTCTTCATCTTTTTTTTCTTCTTCTGCCTCATCCAGAAGCCCTGCGCCGATGGGGCACGGGCGAACCGACAGGTAGAGGTTACTACTGGGAGTCGTAGCTCTGAACCTGCACGTAGGCGGCCTGTGGACCAGTGGTCACACTTCCTTGTACCAGGGGCAGCAGGGAAGTTCGGCAGCATCCCAGGCGACTGAGCAGCCCTCTTCAGGACAGCACTACTCACCATAGTAAGGGAGGGAACTAGAAAAGGTGTTCCAAACATTGCCTGCGGCTGGCGGTTTAACCCCTTTATGCGATCGAAAAGAAAAACAAATAAAAGAAACTTATTCTCGGTACATGGAACGTACGAACCCTGTTGGACAGAGATCGGACGCAGAGACCGCACAGAAGAACATCCCTCATAGCCAGAGAGCTAGCGAGATATAAGATCGACATTGCAGCTCTTAGTGAAACCAGATTTGCTGACGAAGGCTCGATCTGTGAACCTGAGGATGGGTACACATACTTCTGGAAGGGCAAAACAGAGAACGAGGACAGGATACACGGAGTTGGCTTCGCAATCCGCACCACTCTCCTCCGACAGCTGCCTTCTCTTCCCACTGGCATCAGCAAACGAGTGATGAAGCTCCGTTTCCCCATCTCCCACACCCAACATGTCACTATCATCAGCACCTATGCTCCGACACTCACCAACGCCGATGACGACAAGGAGGCGTTCTATGAGAGCCTCGACTCCCTCCTGAAGTCCACCCCTGCAAGTGACAAACTCATCGTGCTTGGTGACTTCAATGCTCGAGTTGGGCGCGAATGAGACTGCTGGGAAGGAGTGATGGGCCCACACGGGCTGGGCAAGATGAACAGCAATGACCTGCTGCTGCTGACATTGTGCGCTGAGAATAGACACGCCATCACCAACACCCTCTATAGGCTGGCTAGTAAGTACAAGACAACATGGATGCATCCCAGGTCCAAGCAGTAGCATCTCATAGACTATGTCATTGTCCGCCAGCGGGATACTCGTGATGTCAGGATCACCAGAGCCATGAGAGGAGACAAGTGCTGGACCGACCATCGGCTGGTGAGGTCTGTCCTCAACCTGCACATTGCACCAGCACACAGGAAGAAGCCGAAGCTCACCCGACCTTCATTCAGCCTGGCCAAGCTGAAGCGCCCGGACGTCAAGGAAAACTTCCAGTCCCACCTTGATGATCTGCTGCTTGCCCATGGACCGTTGACTGGCAACCCAACTGAAATGTGGAACCAGTTCAAGGGATTGGTGACGGAGTCTGCCAAAGACGTGCTTGGACCCAAGCAGAGGGTACACCAGGATTGGTTCGATGAGAACAACGAAGAGATCAACAAGCAACAGGAGCAAAAGCGCAGTGCCTTCATCGAGTGGCAGAACGACATCAACTCCTTGTCCAAAAAAAGACCGCTTCAAACACCTCCAGAGAAAAGCCCAGAGAGAGCTCCGCAACATGCAGGACAGCTGGTGGGACAGCAAGGCAAACGAACTTGAACGTTTTGCTGAATCCAACAACTCCAAGGAGTTTTTTAGCGCAATGAAAGCTGTCTACGGCCCTGCCAGACCCAGCACAACCCCTCTCTTTTCTTCCGACGGCTTCACCTTGCATGCACAATGACGACATCATCGGTTTTTTCGATGGTCTACCCATTATTATTATTACAATGCCAAATGTCCAAATTCATTGTTTGGAGGGTGTGTTGTTTTTGTAACGGAGTCGCAGATTATCGCCTTCATCGGCCTCGTTTTGTATTAATGTGTGCATATTTAATAGCCTACGTCACAAGGCAATACCCGGATGTATTATCACAACAGTCCGGGTCACGATGCTACTGATAAGGAACCAGTAGAAATGGGGACAAGTGTGAGTGATGTACACACGTGTCAGTGTACACGTGTACTGATCTTCTCCAGCATCCCTTTGACCAAAATGTTTCACTAAAAAGTAGAATAACCTTCCGTGCTCCATATGCTGTCAAAATCACAATGCGGGTTCTGCTCGGTTAATTCCATTTTATTTTCCCTGTTACATTTATAATGAAAAGGGATTAGCTAGGGATAGGTGTGGTGGAGATATGTAGTTTAGGCTTGCTGGTATCGAGGGAGGGGTGAATGGTGTGTGTGTGTGTGTGTGTGGGAGGGGGTGGGGTGGGGGTGGGGGGAGTGTTATACTGTTTGCTGTTGTGAGGCGCAAAGGAGGCCGGCAGAGTCAGTGCCGCCAGCACAAAGATGCAGACAGCTGTGCTAGTCGCTCGCGCGGTGGGACGTCAGTGCCACACCGTGTGAGCTATATTTTTTTCTAAGAAGGGGGTCACCGTCAACGGTCCTTAGTGAAAGTAATCTTTCTTTCACAAATAAGTTAAAACTATGGTAAAATTTAGAACCATCTAAAGTTAGATGAGCATAAAAATGAAAGTATTTTTCGATAAATACAAGGCTAGATGATGCTAGTATTGTACTAGTAACGATCGTGCGTAGTGCACTGAGAGCGTGCCTGTGACGCTCGCAAAGCTTTGACCTTTGAACATACGGTGCCAAGTTTGACCTTTGATTCATTACCCCTCGGAAACACGCACCGTCTTCCATCACTGAAACAGAACATTGGTATTTTTACCCAATTTCTGCACTAAAATCAATTCACAACTCACACATCGAGGTCTACATAAGGCATAAAATGGAAACGACAAATGCACCCTCGAAGCAGAACGCTACCTTTTGTGAATCGAGTGAACGAGCACAGACAGATTGACAAATGTTACGACCAGCGATGTGCAACTTTGACACACTATAGTTTTCAGATCTCTGCAGCATAAATGTTTTAACTTGCTCAGCGTAACACCAAAACTATATGATAAAATAGGTTTAAAATCTTGCGAAATCATTAACAGATAAATTCTACCGAAGATCATGAATTCTGAAAATCACTAGCGCTCGCGGAACTATAGGAAGATCGACAAAGACCTAGATTACTTACTGATTTAACAGAAAAATGTTATAACTAACTCAGCGTAACATCAAAACTATATGATAAAATGTGTTTAAAATCTTGCGAAATCATTAACAGATAAATTCTACGGAAGATCATGAATTCTGAAAATCACTAACGCTCGCGGAACTATAGGAAGATCGACAAAGACCTAGATTACTTGCTGATTCAGCAGGAAAATCAACAAATTCCGGGTGGGCGGCCAAGCCAAGTTCTTGCTTTATGCGTTGCCACCTGTCCAATTCCCTTGTCCGATGTCAGTTCTACTTTGGAGGAGCTTGTCTCTCTTCCTCTTTCTGCTCTTCAATTCCGAGTCTGTGAATATCGGCCCGACTCGATGATAATTCTTTTTTTTCTTCACTAGTTCATCCGCCATCTTGTCTCTGTTTATAATTATGCAGATGACCTAAGGTCGTATAGAACAGTTATGACGTCTGCCTCCATCGCCTATCAGAAGAAATCTTTTCAGGGATCCGTCAAAAGATTCTGGTGGGTCTTTTTTTCACTTTAAACGGACGAAAAAAAAAATTTGGTGGGACAATAGGGTGGTCACTATCTAAGTGGAATATACTGAATCCCCCAGTAATAGCTTTTTGCGAACTGAAGCCTAAAAAACGGTCGTGTGTGCCCCTTTAACTTGTATACCTCTGTCCCGTCGACCTCTGCTCCGATGGAGACAATCGCCGCGACGTCATTTCCATGCACGAGCCGCCATATGTCGACGAGCGTGTCTTGAAGCGGTAACTGTGTCAGTATGCAGCCACGTCGACCATAGAACGTCTGGCATGGGAAGACACATAAGTTCGTAGTTGAAAATTTATTATTTTTGTGTCCGTATTTATTTGTAATGATGCTTCGTGATGCTTTCAGTATAAATGCTATAACTGATTCAATGTAATTAACTTTTAAAAAGTGCTTTCATGATTTCAAAAACGATGTTAGTGTAAAAAAATTATTTCAACAACCCTCTTTAATACGTATTCGTTTTAATGACCTAAACCCAGACTCTTCCACATACTAATATTGCCCGTTTGTTTTAATTCGTTTAAACTTGTCAAATAGGAGATTCATTTCAATATCGCACTTCTTACCGGCATGAGGACGGCATTGATGTACTGGTTTCTTCCTTTCACAAAAGTCGACAAGTAGATCAAGTGATTGTCATCTGTAAAGATAATGACGAACAATGTTGACGTTACGTATCAAGCTGTTACCGCATGCTCTAAATCCAGCGTACGTATATAAGAGAGAGAGAGAGAGAGAGAGAGAGAGAGAGAGAGAGAGAGAGAGAGAGAGAGAGAGAGAGAGAGGAAGTGTGTGTGTGTGTGTGTGTGTGTGTGTGAGAGAGAGAGAGAGAGAGAGAGAGAGAGAGAGAGAGAGAGAGAGAGAGAGAGAGAGAGAGAGAGAGAGAGAGAGAGAGAGAGACTCAGTCATTTTATTGTTTAGGCCATCGGCCCATCACATGAAAACTCTGGTAAAACGTACAACAACAAATTACAAAATGCAAATAAGTTGTGCACACACTCAATGCGTTTTTCATGCCACGTCATGAAAAACGAAGCAAGTTCATTCTTGCCAAGAATAGACCAGCTGCGTTTTACAAAAATAGGGCAGTGTTGGCAAGCCCATGAGCCACCCAAATATCAGCGGACCTCACGGCGCGTTTTAAACTGTAATAAATGAATCGGGCAACATTCTGCACCGACTCTCTGTCATTAGGCAGATGACTAAGGGAACCATAATTGGCATAACTTGTGTATCTAGTAGGAATACACTTTTATCTAAGGTCTTCAAGTGATCTGCAATGAAACAAAAAATGCATTTCGTCCTCAAATCAGCAGTTGCATAATGGACAAGTAAAGGCCAAATTGGTATCATTAGTATATCTGAATTTGTGCGTATTAATTTCTTAAGCCCCAATTCCAAACCGTATAAGAAGTTCCCGTAAATGTTTATTGTGAATATAACAGAAATAGATTTCTAAATATAATGACTATGCCAGACCTGCCCAAACGAATCAATCAATCATTGTTTGTATTCAAGCAGAAACCTGTCACCATTGCCAACACCTTGGTTCTCCCAAACAAAAACCAAAACCATACCGGTACACGAGTGACCCAACAGTGTTTTCCACTATTTTGTAAAGCTAGCAACATTGTGTACGCTTTAGAAGGAAGTCTGTGAGGCTCCACTTGTAACAGACGAAACCAATACCTTAGACAGCTAACCCTGGCATAGATGTACAGTGGATATCGACTGGTTTCGCAAAGGTCATTTGGTGTTTAAGTTTGTCGGGTATTACACCGTTCTCCATGAGGCAGTCTTCAAAGCAGTCAGGATCCTTAGTGTAAAACAAACAGATAAACTTTAGTTGCTCTCGGAAATCTTTCAGTACAGCATTATATTTTTGAGTGAGAATCTATACACTGATCTTTGCGTGTCTGCCACTGAAGGCAAGTTCTGCTAATGTGTTTCTCTTTTTGACAATGTCTTTCTCTGCTGAGCAGTCGTCAACTATAAACAAAGTTAGCTGCCCTTTAAATTGCTTGTAAAAATACTGTAGGTAGTCATTCATTTTTTTTCTCAGGGTCGACTAAATAAATGTTGTGATCAGTCCAAATGAATAAACGGTTGTGATAAGCTTTGTTGTGTTTTATCATATGACAGAATATCTTAATGTTTTCGAAATGCTAGATGTATCTTGTTTGTAAGAGATCAAGAACAAATTCAGTTTTCCCAAAGTCTGTGGCACCACAAAACAAACCACAGTGTGGGTCATGTGTCATCAAGTTCATTTTAAAACAGAATATAATTTTAATACACGTGACCACTTAGTCTGCTTTATTGAATGTTCAGTTGTGCGTCATAAATCCGATACAAATATATATTTATTGCTCTGGCGGTTTCAGTCTTTTTTTGTATCTGGATTGTAACTCCATCACTACCGTTTTCGACTGTACGACATGACCCATGTAGGTAGTCGTCATCTGTACTACGCAGGTCTAGCCAAAGTGCATATTTATTCGTCAGGTATTGTCCGATGCTTACGTCAACAGATGTAGATCTTTGCAAGCCATGTTTGCTGGTTTTTCTCTAAGCTTTCCACGTGCAAAATATTTTATGATCTCATCATAGTAATGGTAAGGTAGCATGCCTGCTGCAAACACTTGATTAGGATGCCTTTCAATAGTACAGGATAAATGTGTAATTTTTAGATTGTAGAATTTTTCTGAATCTCTTTTGTATAGTCTTCCTGGTTCAACAAACAACATGAGTATGCCTTTCAGTGACCTAGCAGGCGTATTTAGGTTGATATTCCACATTGGATCGCTTTTGTCTTTGTGCATCAAACTGTGTCTTATCACCCGGTCATAATAAATCGGCAGTCTTGACTGGTACTGATTTTGAATTAGAGTAGCTAAATGAGCATGTGTGACAATTTCATATTCCAAGGAAATGTTAGAGATCTTATATGTTGCATTGTGATCCGATGATCTGACGATTTTGGAGTAGTCATTGAAGGTTAGTTCAAAACTCACACAGTCATTAAGTGCTCTTTGTTAATAAGGCAAATGTGCTGTCAGGATTTTGAATTCAAGTGGAATGCAAAATCTAATATCTTATGTTTCTGCTAATGTAACTTCCTTGTCAGCAGATGACAATTTATCTGCTGCATCGATTCTGAGTTTGGCAACATTATCTGTCTGTATGCCTTGGTAAATACGGTCTTCTCTCTCTTCTCCTGTGAGCCAAAGATCTCTGTATCAGTATAACACATCAACATCATCAAGACAAAACACTTCTTGACCTTCAAGTTAACTTTAATAGTTTTAATAATAGCAGAGATGGAACAATGTGTCTTACAAAAGCACCAAATTCATTTAAGCCGCATTGATCACAAACTTTGCGGGAAATTTGACCATGTCTATCCATACACTACGCGACCACCACCCCATCTTTAATTCACCCCAGTGATTTCAAATAAACGCAAGTTTGTCAATGCGGCTTAAATGAATTTGGTTCTGTTGTAAGACACATTGTTCCATCTCTATAAGCATTGACATCAGCACCCGAGCTAAACAGTATATCAACGATGTATGCGTGTTCATTCTGGAATGCGTAGTTTAGTTGATCACGGCGGCTTGCCTAGCCTAAGCCCGATGTGCCGCGCGTTGTGGAAATTCCCGATAACGGCGATAGCACACACACACACACACACACACGCGCATGCTTACGCCAGTAAAAAATCAATGATATACACACTGTCCAGGTCTATTTTCTCAATTAAAATAAGGTGGCAACCAAATCTGCTTAATAAATAGCCTTATACACACAGTGACTACACACAGTGACTGCACAACAACAACATGGAGAAGTTACTTCCCTTTGAAATCATAATTTATGCTTTCTTACCGCTTTCGTCGCTCATTACTGAGAAAAGATACAAAATTACTATCATTTTTAATTAAAAACACTGTATCAACCCACTAAAACAACACTAATGTGTCTAATAATAATGTTTTTAGCCCCGGCCCGGCTCAATCGGCTGTATTATTAGCCCGGCAAACACACCTGTAAAAATAGAACATCAAGTTCCGGTGGCGATTGCACAACAACGATTATAGTTATAAGCCCAAAAATAACTGCCTCTTGCGGCCACCGCCGGTGGCTGTGGGGATTTCGCTCGCATGTCGCACACCTAAGAGAAAATCTGGCACAATTTATTCCTACGTGTGTGATATGGGTTCGAATCCCCTCTGGGTCTCAAATTCTTTCGTTTCGTAAAATAACTCGTCTTTGAGGCCCCATCTGGGGAGTGACGAATCCCTAATAATTAGACTAAAAATAAGTCCGGACAAATAAAAAATTAGCTGTAGGACCTATAGTAAATTACTAGGCCGGCAAATAAATAAAATAAATTGTGCGCACGGGTAAAAAAGGGGGGGAAAGAGGGGAATAAGGGGGTGGGGGGGAAGGGGAAGGGAAAGGGGGGTAAGGGGTGGGGTGGGGTGTGTGTGTGTCTGTCTGTCTGTCTGTCTGTCCGTCCTTCCTACCCTTGTCCCGTCTGGGCGACGGAACGCCAATCCATTTCCCAATGCCTCTTCAAGGGGGCATGTTTGACTCCCTCTTGAAAAGGCCGATTGGGAAATGGATGACAGACGGGACTTTTGTTAAAAGTTTATTTATTAAAATAACCTGCTGATGATATCAGCTTTAATCCGTGGCATGCTATCACTTGCCAGCTAAGAAATGTCTGAGCAATTCGGAATTCTGATTCTGTTTACAAAGGACGGTAACTATCTCATGCGATCATGATATCCAGCTAAATGAACAGAAAGCAAACGACTGTGTTAACAGAAGATTGATTTTTTTCAATCATAGTCATTGCTATAACAAAACAATAACAAAACACAGAGTTAAATGTCTCTGTTTACAAGGGTCTTAGCAAGCTGTGTAATCTCATGTGATCGTTGTATCTAGCGTATACAATGACGTAGCGTCTCACTTAGAAACGAAAACGAAACTAAGTGCGGCGCTGTGACTAATTGAGTATACAGCAGTTGCGTGTCGCGTGACATACAAGCGGTGAAGTGAGCGCATGTGTCTGTGGTTATGTCTGTCTGTCTGCCTTTGATTGTCTGTCTTTGTCAGTGTGTGTGTCTGTATGACTGTGCCGTGCGTATGTGCGTGCATGTCAGTGCGTGTTTGTCTCTATGTGTGTGCGTGCATTGTGTTTGTTTGTCTGTGCGTGATTATGCGTGTGCGTGATTATGCGTGTGTGTGTATGCGTGTATGTATGCGTGTGCATGTGTGTATTATATTAAATCAGAATGCGTCTGTCTGTAATGTGTGTGTGTGTGTGTGTGTGTGTGTGTGTGTGTGTGTGTGTGTGTGTGTGTGTGTGTGTGTGTGAGTATTCAAATCCCGTAAACCGGGGGACACACATGGGTTATACAGCCACAACTGGGGACTTTCAGTAAACGGGGGACGTCCCCGGTTTGTATGGTTACAACCCATAGTGAGTGTATTTTTTTTTTTGTGCGTGCGTGTGTGTGTGCATGTGTGTGTGTGTGTGTGAGTGCATGTGTGAGTGCATGTGTGTGTGTTTGCGTGCGTGCATGTGTTTATATGTGTGTGTACATCTGTGTGAGTGCATGTTTTTGTGTATGTAGGCTGTGTATGTGTGTGTGTGAGTGCATGTTTTTGCGTATGTATGTGTTTGTCTGTGTTTGTTTGCCTGTGTTTGTTTGCCTATACGTGTGCAAATTAATTAGTTATTAGAGATAAAAAAATAGACATTCCAATACCATGTATACCTTTTTTTTTTTTTTGTCAATGGCCACATACACACATACACACACACCAAAAAAAAATCAACAACACATTGCTATATGCACTTGATAACAAATTATTTAAGTTACCTACAGATACTTGATAACAAATTTCCAAAGTCACTTATAACTGACAAATAACTTTACAGGTAACCTTTTAAGATCTTATAAATGAGTTATAAGTGACTTAAATCAAGAACTTATAAGAACTTAAAAATAACAAAATGTAAGTTCTTGACTCAAGTCACAACTTAAGTCACAACTTACTCGGACAGATTTGTCAAGATACAAGGACAATGAAAAAACTTTTTTTAGTAATAGTCTGGTGGTGATGGTGGAGCTGATGGGGTTAAATAGTTAGGTGGCATGACATTTTTCTGTGAAGTGTATGTCATTAATAAACGATTACCAAATCTGGTTTTTATTTGTTTAAAAGATTGTGTAGTTTTTCTGTGGTTTCCTGAACACCGATCTGTTTTCCCATCTCTAAAAAACTAGCCTTCAGTTCTTCAACATTCACAGGAGATTGACTACGCATTTTATTCTGGATTTCAGATTTTTGTTTCTTGTAGTTATTCAAATCATCCTGGACGCGCTTAAATTCCTCGTCATCAATACAATTATCATTTAATGCCTTACTGATGATAAGTTTCATACTGCTCAGCTTTGCACCAGCCAGCGTACTCAATGCTTCATGTTTCTGTAATTTTGTGTGAAACCTCTTGTTTAAGGCCTCCAAACCAAAGCAAGCCAGGCATGTAGCAACGCTAACACCCTCAACTGCTATTCCAGACAAACTCCCAATTCCCGTGGCAAACAGAACAATACCCCCCACAGAACATGAAGCTGAAACTGCACCAATAGCCATAGAAGTGTTTTGTACAGAATTGAAAACGGTCTTATACCGTCTTTTGCACCGTGAATATTTCGCCTCCTCACTCTCCAAATATTTCAAAGCTTCTGTAATATTATTTAATCTGAATGCGTCTGCCTGTAATGTTTTATCTGATGCAATTGGCACATGTGGATCAGGTGCAAGTGTTGTTTTAGTCATCACATTTGTTTCAGTCGGCTCAAGCGTTGGTAGTTGCGGATAGAAGTTTACCATTTTTTTTATTGACAAATATTTTTTTTTTATTTAATCAGCAATTACATTTTGCAACTCTTCAAAAGTATACAATTTGCTGGCATAATAAAATGCAACAAGATCAATGTGTTCAAGGTTTATGTAAGTTAGACGAACAAAAGTTGTTTTGTCGACCACCACCTTGACAGCTGGAACACTGCTCGAAACATTAATAACATCATTATTTTTTGTAATAGCAATAAAGACCTTTGATGATTCTGTTACTGTTTCATTCCATGTAAGTTTAATTCCTTGTGCTATATTTGCCTCTTTTGCTGAAGCAACAGATTTCATGATAATTTCAAATACTATTGTCACTTCTCTAGCCACGACTAAGCTTGCTGGCATAAACACAACAGAAGTATCTGATCTACCCTTTCTAGTTGTAAGAAGATACCGCCGTCTCTCATAATTTTCAACTTTCAGTTTTTCTCTGCTATTGTTGTCTGGGGCAAAACTTGGAACAAGGCTTACAATAAGCGGCCCAGAATTAACAACCTTCCTAAACACTAAGGCACCTTCATCATCAGTGTATACATAAGGACTAATAAATTCAATCTTTATGTCCCAGTCAATTGTGGGTGGTGGAACAGGTACAGGTGAAACAACCCACTTACTACCTACATGTATTAAGTTGTAGGGCACATTATTTACAGGTGGAGTAGGTACAGTAACATCACGAAGCTGACCAAGTTTAGGAATCTGTCTTTCACCGTCTTTCATGTCGACAATTACTTTCCTCTTGTACATGCCATTTGAATCAAGTTCAAAACCATATATTTCTCCAATATCTCCCTCCTTCTCAAAATCCTGTACGTCTGCCAAATCTTTCAACTCTGTTACTGGACACGCAACTGGTATGATTCTAGGCTTTGGACCAAGACCACTCATTTTTATAAACAAAAATAAAATTATTTAATTTCCAACACAACACTAAAATCATGCATAAGAACTGGTTTGTCATCCTGATTAGTTACAGATATACTCAGTGACTCAAAGAAACTAGAACCTAATTTCTTAAACTGCAAATTAGGAAATCTAACAACCACACTTTCACAATAGGGTGCAGTTCCAGTTGGTAAGCATCTCAACAAAGTTGAAGGCTTTCCATTGTGAACATTCTCAGTTGTGTTCAGTTCTTTCAAATAAACATTTAGTACTGTGTGTACTGACAAATTGACAGGGCGTTTTCCAGTTATTTTAAGTTTTTTAATCTTCATTGTTATAATACCAGACATAGCTTCATCTAAATCATCTGATCTATACCAATCTTCGTCAATATAAAATCCAAGTAAATATGCAAATCTATCTGAAATTTTTAACTAATCTTGTTTCAGAAATTCTAATGTAACAAGTAGGTTAGCTGGATTTAAAGTTGCTTTAATTTTAAATTTACTTTGAAACCATTCAGCTATAGTACAAAAGTCATAATACCCAGGTGGTATAGCTTCAGTCTTTCCATCAAAAATTACTTTATTATATATATCATCCTCTACATTAAACCATTTTACTGTGTAGAACAATTCATGGATAGCTACAGCCTTGCTACCATCATGATTATCAATCCCATTAGTTAACCACGCTGGTTTGCTTGTGTCAAGATTTGTTAAGGTAATAAACATTTTTATTATCTCATATAAAAAAGGATGGAATTTAAATCACCAACCATTACCACTACAAATGCATTTCAATTTAATGTGGATGCCAAATATAATGTTGCACCTACTTATGAACAGAAAATAATTCAACTAAATCAACTCGACATAGCTGTAAGCGAACAAGACCTATTTCAAGTCAAAGTACCGAATCCGTTTGACCATTACCTAAACCCTCCAATAACAGATGACTCTACTGCAAGAAAGTGGTCTTCAAGTCCACTACATATGTTTCAAAACCAACTCAACTTTGCAATACTATGTTCTACTACAGGCTGTGGTGTTTCATTTACAGACCATTTGAATCACTCAAACAAACTGATTAGGTCTGTGTATCATTTCCATGTTTATTACCAGCTTAGACGTATACTGTCTAAGCTGGTAATAAACATGGAAATGCAACGGCAGGTACGAAAAATGACATAGTCACTGACTGTGTTAATATCTTCACCGTTGTAAAATAAAGATTCATTGATTCATTGATTCATTGACTGTCAGAACTGCATACACCACTGCCCACTGAATCCAGTTTCAACAGGTATAACAACCCCATGGATATGAAAGCGTTTGAACGCATTTGTAATGAATTTAACATCAGCCCCAAGTATGACTTTACACAAAAACTTGATGATCACAATGGTATGGGTACATTGTATTATGCTATGAGTCACAGACAATACCCACAAGATTATTACCCTGGTTACACTTCATTCTCATCAAAATCTGAAGTCTGGATAGGATCAATTGAGCAGAAGCAGACTAATGCCTGGACCACATTTATTTTAGATAAATCTGACGGGTTTATTCAAGCAGGAGTCGAGCGCGTCAATGAGTCTATCAGAACATATGTCTGGTGTTTACTAGGAGCACAATCACTAACAAAATCAAACATTTTGAATGGAAGTGGTAAATTTGAAGCACAAAAACAGTTTCTCGCTAATCTAGAAGATTCAATTAATTCAACAGTCGATCTCCCGTCAAGCATACAACGCTACCAAGACGTTCTCAGATATGCCAGATCAAAAGTTGACTTTGTAGTTGGCATCCGGTTGTACATGTTACCATCTGACCTTCAATTACAAATGGGTACAATAACAAATTATAATAATGAAATCATTGTTGCAGGTCGTGATCAAAAACTAGGTCTCAATCAATCTGTAAACTTGGGGCCACAACCACACATGTACAGTTGTTAAAACCATTACAGACGGTAACACCCCTGGCCCCGGCACCCGACCCCGGCCCTGGCCCCATCACCGGCACCCATACAACCAGTACAGTCAACACCAATCCCTGACACACATGAGTCAGAGAGAACTGCATTGGTAATAGGTCTAACAGGATTAGGGGTTTTACTTCTTTATCTGTTTCATTAAATAACCCACCATCAACCCTCCTACTGTAACCAAAAAGACCCACACATGTTCTGCCATAAACCCTACTGCCTTTGCCGCTGTACTAATCAGCCAACTGACAACAGTGCCAATTATGCCAGGCAAAGCATCCACTGCTTTCAGAGCCAATTTCTTAAGCAAGTCTGAAATATGAGACAGTTGTTTCTTTACCCATGACTGTAAATCTTTTGGGTCTGTTGGAGTCGGTGGGCCTGGGGTTGGTGGTGCTGGAGGTGGAGAACCACCACTACCACCAGCACTGGAGACAGCTAATACAACAGTACTGATAATAAATCCAAGAGCAGTAATTAAACTAGCAATTGTAATACCCTGTTCTCTGAAAAGTGTTTTTAGTCTCTCAGCCAGAGTAGTGTCTTCGTGAAGTATTTTCTGAATAGTTTCTCTAATTCTGTTGACCTGTGATTTTAGTTTTTGTCTTCCAATACTAATTGTTTCTAACTGTCCTGATCTTTCTATCTGCAAATCATTTAATCTGTGTTGAATTCTTTCTTTCATTTCTGTGTCTGCGGTAGCCAGTTTTTCTTTTTCACGTTCTATGTGTTTATCAAGCTCTCCCAGTTTGGCAAGATTATTAACCATCTCACCTCTTATTGTCTGCAGTGATTTATCCAATCCCATAATCTCCCTCATTGACAAAGGTGGATCATCTATTGTTTTCAAAGCGTCATTTATTTGCCCTTCAGTAAATGAGGTTTCTTGTATCACAGTGTTTGCTATTTCTGGTAGGCTTGTTACTGGTGCCATTTCAATTTGTTGCCCTGTTGGCAACTTTGTTTGCGTGTCCTAAAGAACACTAGCCAGTCTAGGCGCAAGCGGCGTGACAGGAGACCCTCCAATTCCAAGTTGACGCAAGGCACCAACACCACCTTCATTTTTTATTGTACTTAAAGCCCTAAACCTACTAGGGTCTTTTTTGTTAGTCAATAGTACTTTTCCTTTGTCAACAGTATTTAAATATAAATGACCTTTGCCATCAAGTTCAAACTGATTAGGGTCTACATTGTCTGGGCGGCCACCAACATGATCATAAAACGAGTTCACTTTGGTTTCTAAAAGTTCGTGACGTAAACTGTAAATATTTTTTGTACCAGTCATATCTGTCATATCTGTCATATCTGTTGTATTACCAAAATCATATGTGTCATCCATTTCAAAATCTTCATGATTAAATCCTCCTGCTGCCATTGTTTTATTAATTTATTATTTTTTATTGTGCATAATAAAAATGACACAGTCTTACGGATCAAAGTTAGACCCATACAGAAAACTACGTGAGCCTCTGGGTGTTAAGGGCATAAGACAATCAATCGTCATCACAAACAATCCAAGTACCATAGACCAGAACCAAACACTTACAGTCAAGTTTCCAAACCTAGGTCCCAGTGACGTTATTGTTCCTGGCACTGCACGCCTAGCATTTAATATCGAACTATCATCAGACGCAGATGTGAACAGAACACTAGTTGACAATCTTGGCAGAGCAATTGTTAGAACTATTAAAGTAAAACTTGAAGGACAGGAAGTGTTTAGTCTTGATGACTCAGATGTGTTCTACTGTTACAAAGACCTTTGGCTAACAAGAGAAGAACGAGAGGACCGTATTTACCAAGGCATACAGCCAGATAATGTTGGTAAACTTCGAATCAATGCTGGAGATAAATCAACGTCAGCAGCCAATGACGTTATTATAGCAGAAACATATGGAACCAGATTTTTCATTCCACTTGAGTTTGAAATCCTCACAGCTCATCTGCCTTATTATCAAGGAGCACTGAATGACCGTCTGAGCTTTGAACTAACTTTCAATGACTACTCCAAAGTTATTAAATCATCTGATCTCAATGCATCATACAAGATCTCTAACATTTCCTTGGAATATGAAATTGTCACACACACTGAACTAGCTAGACTCATTCAAAATCAATACCAGTCAAGACTTCCAATTTATTATGACAGGGTGATTAGACATAGTTTAATACCCAAAGACAAGAGTGACCCAATGTGGAACATAAACTTGAACACACCAGCTAGGTCACTGAAAGGTATTCTTATGTTGTTTGTTGAACCGGCGGCTCCATACAAACGGGATTCAGAAAAATTCTACAATCCAAAGATTACACATTTGTCTTGTACAATCGAAGGCCGTCCTAATCAAGTGTACGCATCTGGAATGCTGCCTTATCAACACTATGACGAAACCACAAAGTATTTTGCGGGTGGAAGGATTAGAGATAAACCAGCAAACATTGCGTGCAAAGATCTACATCTGTATGACGTTAGGATAGGTCAATACCTTACAAACAAATACGCACTGTGGCTAGACCTTCGTAGTACAGACGACGATTATCTTCATGGCTCAGGACGAACTGTCGAGAACGGTAGTGATGGAATAACAATTCAGATACAAAAGAAGGTTGAAACTGCTGCAGCCATAAACATATATTTGTACCTGATATATGATGCACAACTCAATATTGCAGAAAGCAGACTAAGTGGACACATATATTAAAATTATATTGTGTATTAAAATGAACCGGAGCTTAATGACACTCGATCCACACTGTGGATTGTTTTGTGGTGCCACAGGGTGTGGAAAAACTGAATTTGTTCTTAACCTATTACAAACAAGATACATCCATCATTTTGAAAACATTGTAATATTCTGTCCTACAATCAAACACAACAAAGCTTATCACAACCGTTTATTTATTTGGACTGACAACAATATCTATTTAGTCGACCCTGAGAAAAAACTGAATGACTACCTACAATATTTTTACAAGCAATTTGAAGGATAGCCAACATTGTTTATTGTTGATGACTGCTCCGCAGAGAAAGACATTGTCAAGAAGAGAAACACTCTGGCAGAACTTGCTTTCAGTGGCAGACACGCAAATGTCAGTGTATGGATTCTCACTCAAAAATATAATGCTGTACTGAAAGATTTTCGAGAACAGTTAAAGTTTATCTGTTTGTTTTACTGTAAGGATCGTGACAGCTTTGAAGACTGTCTCAGAGAGAATGATGTCATCCCAAATAAGCATGAACATGATGATGTAAAAAATAAACTGAAATCAACTAAGCATCTAAAGCTCATTTTAAAGACAGATCAGCCAACAGGGTATGGGTTAGTAAATTGATGTAAATTAATTTATACATTTGATTGTCCAATAAAAATGACAGACGGACAAATCATACTGGTGCTTGATCTCACACACCTTTTCAAAGATGTTATGCACTTTACTGACTTAATATCACCCAAACAGACTTACATAAGCCTTTCAGCACCATCAGAAATATATGCTACATATAGTGTGACTTTGGATTATGTCGATGAGCATCCAGATGTGGAGCACATGACAGTTGATTTAAAGACACCTACCTTTAAAGTTAATGATACCAACTATGATTGGTTAGGAGACGTTTGTTATAGCATATTTAAACAACTGCGCAAACTAAATGTTTATATTGACAGTGTTACAGTTAATAAAGTGGTATTATACAAGGTGCGCCAGCAGAGTTAACATTAATATTTTTTCATTTATTATTTTGTCGGTCAAATAAAAATGACGGACAATTCACAAAGCCCCGGCTCATCAAACCCTGGCTCATCTGGTTTAAGAAATGTGTTTCACACAACAAACTTGCCTATAACCAATACTAACAATGTTTATGAATCAATAGAAAACTCTTTTTCTGTCATACAAGATAATCTTCTTACAGGCAGTGTGAAGATTCAGATTGTTGCCAAAATATAATTTACTAGAGTAGACGGTGAAGTGATTGTATCATATATCTCTACAAGACAACACACAGTTAACACAAGAAGAGAATTAGAAAACGTGTTTAGAGACAGACTATTACCAGACTTCCTCCAAGCAATTGACAGTGCAAAAATGAAAGGATCTGGTTGGCACGAAGGACATGTACATGAACTACAATTAAAGCAGTCAAGGTATCATCCTATACTAGGTAAAGCATGGATACCACTGCCAACTGAGGTTGCAAACAAAAAGGCAGTTGTTAACATACAGAACAAAGACAATTTCTGTTTCATGTGGTGTGTGCTTGCTAAACTACATTATGTAAAAACAAGACCTGATCGCGTATCTAACTACATCAAATTTGTAAACGAACTCAACTTTAGTGGCATTGAGTTCCCTGTTAAAATAGAGGACATAGACTTGTTTGAAAAACTAAATCCTGGTATATCTGTGAATGTGTATGTATGGGATAATGACTCTGATAACAAGTTACAATCCATTAGAGTATCACCACTTGCTCCAACCTACGGACAGTCAGAAGACAAACATGTTGACATGTTACTAATTGGCGATAATGTTAATTTTCACTACACAATTATCAGAAGTATGTCACGTCTAATTTGCAGTATTGTTTCAAAATATGTTAGTAAACAGGAAGTGTGTAAGAGATGTTTACAAAGATTCTCCTCTATTTCAGTAGCGCACAAACACGTCCTACACTGCAGATCAGCTGATGACATACAAACTGTACTTAAGTATCCAGATCCTGGCAGCAAGGTTTATTTTAAGAACTATGGGAATCAGCAAAAGCTGCCGTTTGTAGTGTACGCAGATTTCGAATCATTGGTTGTACCATATGAGGGTCCTGTTCCAGAGTCATTACCAAAGACTATAAAACTGAGTGACCAAGTGGTGTGTTCTTTTGGATACATTCTTGGTAGGTCAGACGGTCTTCATTCAGAACCTGTTATTTACAGGGGTGAAAATGCAGCATGTTTGTTTTTAACAGAAATGAGACATCTGTATAGTCAGGTAGTACAATATCTCACAACATGCCAGATGCCTTTGGTGATGACAGAAGAAGACAAACTGAAATTTGATACAACTGAGACGTGTTGGATTTGTGAACAGCCTCTGGGGGGTGATAAAGTTCGTGACCACGATCACATAACTGGGCGTTACAGAGGTGCTGCACATAACAATTGTAACTTGTTATTAAAAATAGATCCTAAGACATACAAACTGCCTATCTTTTTTCACAATCTCAAAGGGTATGATTCACACATTTTCATGCAGGCTGTAGATGAGTCGTACAAAAACATTAGTTGTATTGCCCAGACAACTGAGAAGTACTTGACTTTTAGGTTAGACAAATTAGCATTTTATGACTCCATGCAACATTTATCTTTAGGGTTGGCTAGTCTGGCGGAAGGACTGACTGAGTATCCAATAACAAGTAAATATTTTGAACCAGACTTGATTAAGAAAGGTGTCTATCCGTATGAGTACATTGATCACTGGGTTGTGTTTGAAGAAACAAGACTGCCACCAAAAGAGAAATTTTATTCCACACTAACTGGAAAAGGTATTTCTGACTCTGAATATCAACATGCACTTGATGCATGGGGGAAGTTAGGATGTCAGACTATTGGTGACTACCATGACCAGTACTTGAAAGCTGACGTTTGCTTGCTAGCAGACGTATTTGAAAGTTACCGTGAAAAGGGTTTGTTACACTACAAGCTTGACCCTGCTTGTTACATAACTAGTCCTGGCATGACATGGGATGCATTTTTGAAATCCAGTAAGATATCTATAGACCTGTTGTCTGATCGTACGATGGGTGAAATGGTAGAACGTGGATTGAGGGGAGGCATTAGTATTGCAGCGAACAATTATGCCAAGGCCAACAATAAATATCTGGACGACTTTGACCCCTCAAACCCTGGGTCAAGGTCATTCATTACGTATGTAGATGCTAATAACCTTTATGGCTGGGCAATGTGTGAATTATTGCCCTTGAAAAACTTTTGTCTGTATGATTTGTCACAGTATGATGTAACAGACTCAGGGTTAACTAACAATATTATGAATCTTGACCGAAACGATGCAAAGGGTTGGATCTTTGAAGTAGACCTGGAGTACCCACACCATCTACATGATTACCACAATGATTATCCGTTGGCTGTTGAGAAAATGAGTATGACAGGGAAAAAAGAAGACACTAAACTTGTGCCGAATCTAAATGACAAATTCAATTACGTTTGTCACTACCGCTTGTTGCAGTTTTACATCAGACACGGGTTAGTACTAAAGAAAGTTCACAGAGGAATTCAATTTGATCAGAGTGCTTTCATGAAAGATTACATAATGAAGAACACAACATTGCGTGCCAGAGACGGCAACACTGCATTTGACAAAGACTTCTTTAAGCTTATGAACAATGCCTGTTTTGGCAAGACTATGGAAAATCCTCATCACAGAAAAGATGTGAGACTGGTCACAACTGAATCAGGTGCAATTAAACTTACAGGCAAGCCACAGTACACAGGGTACAAAGAGTTTCATTCATCATTGTATGCAGTGTCACTCAAAAAAAAGATTGTTAAACTGGACAAGCCAGTATTCATTGGTATGGCAATTCTTGAGTTATCAAAACTGTTGATGCTTCAATTTTATTATGATTACTTCAAACCGAAGTATCCTGACTGCCGTCTGTTATACACTGACACTGACTCTTTGATCATAGACGTGCCTACTGAAGACTTTTATGAAGACATGAAAACAGAGTTACACATGTATGACACGTCTGACTACCCTAAAGATCATCCACTGCTCAGCACACAAAACAAGAAAGTGCCTGGTAAGTTTAAAGATGAACTGAATGGTGTGCCTATAGTTGAGTATGTTGGACTGAGGTCAAAAATGTATTCTATACTGCACCAGAAAGGTAGTCAATCGAAAGCCAAAGGAATTAAAAAAACAGCAATAAAAAATAAAGACATTCGTCATGAACATTACAAGCAAGTGTTAGATGGTGCATTAATGCCTGATTATCCAAACAAGTCACTGAGATCAAACAAACATAATCTTGAAATGATCCAAACACATAAGAAGTCTCTGGCAGTTGGAGACACAAAACGAGTGTTTCATAGTAAGGAAAAAGCTTATGCACCTGGTCATTACAGACTCAAGTTATCTGAAGACATAGCTGATGAACTGGTTGATGAATTAATTGACGACTTAGTTACTGAAATGAGTAACGGTGTCTGGGGGAATAATCTGTAATTCTTCTCTGACAAATGCCCTCTGGGGCGCAGGCTCGTACAGGTAATATATTGTTGCGTCAGCACCAGGAATTATTTTTTTTATATTGTGTACAGACGTTGACCAGATGGGGTCTGTTGCCCTGCGTCTGTCGTCATTCTCAGCCTCCCATGGCTGATATAAATATCTCACCTGTTTAGTAAATAAACTTGTGTCTGGTGCCGGGGTTGGGGTTGGGGTTGGTCCTGTTTTTGGTTCTGTAATTGTTTTCAATTTAATAACATCAGCAGGCTTAGGATGACCTTCATTGTTCATTGCTTTTATCACATGTGGTAATCTCTTTACCCATTCAGTGTTACGGGTGTCATGCATGAGTTCCTTAGAATACTGGTAACTGAAAAGTCTTTCTGATAACTGTTTGTTAAAGTTTTCAACAATTGCCTGCGATCTGTGCACGCCTGGAATACCACGTCTGACCAGTATGCCATGCTTAGCAAATAACTGATTAACTGCACCTTTGAATTCTGATCCGTCATCAACTTGTACAAGTCTGGGGTATCTTAAAGGGCCTCGACTATATATTTTTGATAAAGCAGTAGCAACTGTACTGGCTGTTTTGTCAGATATGGGTTCAGCGTCTTTGTACCTTGAAGCAATGTCTACGACAGTTAATGCGTACTTGTATCGTTTCTTTCTTATTGTGTCATGTGGTAAGAACAGGAGGTCCATTTGATGTGTGTCATTGGGGGTAGTGTTTTGAAAATGAGGTCTAGATATCTTTCTTGGAGCAGGGAGATATATCTGCCAAATTGCTTGTCTCTGTAACCATTGCTTGACTTGATTGAGTGTTATATCTCCGAACACAGCGGCATGTAATTTTTCAATAGCTGTTTGTCCTTTCCAATACCCTGATGGAGAGTAATATATTTTTGATATTTTATTTTCGGCTGCCATTTTTTCTAGCAATGAAAACTCCTGTAAAATAAACAAATGTCATTCCCACTAGAACAAAGATTATCTCTCCGTTTCTTTGTTCTGTACTCGGTTTGTAATAGTCACTTAGTTTCGGTTTTGGGATAGACATGTCTTCACCCATGACAAGAAAATATTCCCTGATTGCTTCGTCTGTATTTGAAAATGTATGTTGTGCGTGGCCTTCAAGCCTCAAGCTTTCATTGATGAAATCAAGTTTCTCAATTCTTTGTTTTTCATACGCCTGTTGAGCTTGTGCAAGTTTCTCAGACGCTTCATTGTGATGTTTCATTTCTTCTGCAGATTCCTCTCTACCCATTTTAGAAAAGAGATAATTAGACCCACTGAAGGCGAGGGCGTTAACAACTGCCCCACCAATCATAATAGCTATCGTCGCCATATTATTTTTATTTACATAGAAACATTTTCGGGAATAATTCCCTGCTTGACAAGAAAATCTTTTGTCGCAATCGACGCTGTAACAACTACAATTAGCTTAGCGCTGTCTTCGAAATCGAGTCTACTCAAGTCTGCTGATTTCATTTTGAGTAGACTTTTTCCCAGCATAGAATAAGCTACTGCTAATCCACTGATTACGGCAGAGTGATACACAAGGTTCATCAAGTTCTTTGTGTCATTCATTTCTTAGGCAAGAAAAATTAAAATAATATTTTTATTTACTGCATAAAAAATGGGTCAACGGCTTTGGGTGTTACTGGTAATGAGGCGACTTCTGGTTTTGTTTTTGGAGTGTCTGATTTTTTGGTCACTGTACGAGTTTGTGGTTTGTATTTTTTGTATAATTGATAACCTACGTAACCAAATCCGACAACAAATCCGGCAACTATATATTTTGTTGTTTCAGGGTCAGACTTAGTTGTTTGTCTCTCACTTTGATGGAGGTGTCCTGTCGGTGTCAGTCCTGACGGTAGTGACACTGGTCCTGAAGGTGTTGACGCCTGGTCAGTCACATAAGCCTTTTCTGTTTGTGCTTGAAGCTGTAATTTTTTTTGCCTGTTCCATTCGGCTAATCTTTTTCCTGCATCAACGCGGCATGGACTTTTAGCCTTAGTCACAGTTTGAACCTGCGTCAAAACTGGACTGGGGTTCGGTTGTGGAGTCGTCTGGGTTTCGTCCATTTTCTTCTGCAGTAAAATTTATTTTCGAAAAATCAATATGACTCCCAGTAACAAGAAGGGTTACTACAGGTGCAAGGTAATTTCCAAACTTGTAAAACATGACACATGCTAATTTGCCAATTGAACTTGAAACAATAGGATTGCTTTCAAGGTCGTGTGACAGGCTGTCACTATCCACAGGTAGAAAGTGACTCACTGCTTTTGTGTATAGGCATACAAGAGATCGACTTAAATCACGTGTCATTAGTGAAGCGATGTGGTTTTCATATTTTGAATGAAGCTTGATTAGCTCGTCAGCGGTGAGAGATTCAATATCCTCTGTCATGTATTGTTTTCCGAGATAAGTCTTTGATTTGCCTGACACAACTACAGAAAGAAGGCGCTGTTTTTTCGAGTCTAAGTCTTTGTTTTCTACAGCATTAATATCATTTAGAAGAAGTAATTCGTCTTGATTCATTTTATAATAAAAAATATTAATTTTATGACTTTAAATAAAGACAATAAACTACGCATTCCAGAATGAACACGCATACATCGTTGATATACTGTTTAGCTCGCGTGCTGATGTCAATGCTTATAGAGATGGAACAATGTGTCTTACAACAGAACCAAATTCATTTAAGCCGCATTGACAAACTTGCGTTTATTTGAAATCACTGGGGTGAATTAAAGATGGGGTGGTGGTCGCGTAGTGTATGGATAGACACGGTCAAATTTCCCGCAAAGTTTGTGATCAATGCGGCTTAAATGAATTTGGTGCTTTTGTAAGACACATTGTTCCATCTCTATAGCTCTGCCTAGGTTGTCAACTAGTGTTCTGTTTGTGTCATCTTCTGATGAAATTTCAATATTAAAAGCAAGGCATGCAGTGCCGGGAAAAATAACGTCACTGGGCCCTAGGTTTGGAAACTTGACAGCAAGAATTTGGTTTTGATCTATGGTGCTAGGATTGTTTGTGATGACAATTGCTTTTCTAATTTCCTTAACACCTAGAGGCTCAGGTAGTTTTCTGTACAGGTCTAACTTCGATCCATAGAATGATGTCATTTTATTAAGCAAAAATCAAAAATTAATTAATAAAAACAATGGCAGCGGGAGGATTTGATGAAGATATTGAAATGGATAACATGTAAACTTTGATAATAATACAACAGACATGACTGGCATGAGAAATATTTCTAGTTTGCAACAGAAACTTTTAGAAAGTACAACAGATATGACTGGTACAAAAGATAGTACTAGTTCAGGAAATACTACTAGTTCAGGGAATACTAGTAGTTCAGGGAATACTACTAGTTCATGTAATGAAGTGTTAAAAACCAAAATGGACTCGTTTATGATAGTATTAATGTCCGTCCAGACAACATAGATTTTAATCGGTTTGAATATGTTGGTGGTCACTTATTTATAAAAAAAAAAAACTGAAGACAGAGGTAAAATATATCTAACCTGGAAAAGAGATAAAAATCAGTTTAGATCTTTAAATACAATCCAGGTTGATGGCGGTGCTGACATCTTGGAACAACTTAGTGTTGATAATAAAAGTTAACGAGCAAAACTAAGAGTGCTCTTCATAATGTTCAAACAAGGTTGCCAAAGGGACAAGAAATTGAAATGGCAGAAGTAAAAAGCCTGCCAGAAATAGCAAACAAAGTAATACAAGAAATCACATTTACAGAAGGGCATATAAATGAAGCTATGAAAACAATAGATGACCCTTCTTTGTCCATGCAGGAAATAATGGGCTTGGATAAAACACTGCAGATAATCCGAAGGCAAGGTGAGCTGGTCAAGCAGACAATAGAAATTATGACATTGAAATAAAGAAAGTATGAAACACAGATTAAAAGATTTGCAGATTGAAAGATCAGCACAGCTAGATGCAGTTGAAATAGAAAAAGAAAACTGAAAACACAGGTCAACAGGATTAGAGAAACGATTCAGAAAATACTTCACGAAGACACAACTTTGGCTGAGAGATTGAGAACACTTTTCAGAGAGCAGGATATCACAATTGCGAGTTTAATTACTGCTCTTGGATTATTATCAGTACTGTAGTGTTGGCTGTAACAAGGGATGGTGGTGGTGGTGGTCTGCCCCCCCCCCCCCCCCCCCCCCGCTACGGCCCCTCCGGCTTAGTCAGACCCAAAGATTTACAAACGTGGGTAAAGAAACAGTTGTCGCATATTTTAGACTTGCTTAAGAAATTGGCTGTGAAAGCAATTGATGCTTTGCCTGGCATAATAGTGAGTGTTATCGGTTGGTTGATCAGTATAGCGGAGCATGTGTGGGTCTTCCTGGTGACAGAAGGAGGGTTAATAGCGGGTTATTTAATGAAACAGGTAAAGATGTAATATTCCTAATCCAGTAAGGCCTATTATCAATTCAGTTCTCTCTGGCTCATGTGTGTTTACCAGAGGTGCTGGTGTTACTGGCTGTATGGGTGCTGGTGTCAGGGTCGTTACTGTCTGCACGGGCAATGGTGCGACTGGTGTTACTAGCTGAACGGGTGCTTGGGTTGTTACTGTCTGCACAGGTGATGGCATGACTTGTGTTACTAGCGTTACTGGCGTTATTAATGGTTTAAGTGACTGTAGGTGTGTGGTTGTTGGACCCAAGTTTACTGTTTGATTGAGTCCTAATTTCTGATTATGCCCTGCAACAATTTTTTCATTATTATAATTTTTTATTGTCCCCATTTGGAGTTGAAGTTCAGATGGCAACATGTATAACCCAATGCCAACTACAAAGTCAAATTTTGATCTGGCATAGTTCAGAACGTCTTGGTAGTGTTGTATGATTGATGGGAGATCTACTACTAAATTAATATAGTCTTCCAAGTTTGCAAGAAACTGTTTTTGTGCTTAAAATTCGCCACTCCCATTTAAGATATCTGTTTTTGTTTGAGCTTATGCTCCTAGTATACACCATGCATACGTTCTGATAGATTCATTTATGCGTTCAACTCATGCTTGAGTGAACCCGTCACTCCTATCTAAAACAAATGTGGTCCGGGCATTAGACTGTTTCTTTTCTATTGAGCCTAACCAGATTGTACATTTTGATGAAAATAAAGAGAAGGGAGGCCAGTAATCTTGAGGTTATTGTCTGTGACTCATAGCATAATACAATGTTTCCATGCCGTGGTGATCATCAATTTTCGTTTGTGAAGTCATACTTGGTGCTAATGTTAAATCTGTTACAGATGCGTTCAAACCCTTTCATGTCCATGGGGTTTATATACCTATTGAAACTAGATTCAGTGGGCAGTGGGACATGAAGTTCTGACAGTATTCTTGTAAGCTGATAATACGTGTGGAAACCACAGCCAGTAGAGGTTGTTTGACATTGAAGAATATTTTTCGGTTAATTTCTTCAGGTGGATTTATGTCAAACATTTTTAATGCATTTCTGGAACGTACCTGACTTGTTCGTCACCTGCGGATGTGTCGTGAGATATGTGCGTGATTTGTATGATGGAATGTGTGGAGACTTCCTGAGTGCCACAGGTATGTTTCTAACTAGTTTTGTTGTTTTCTGGATTTCATTTCTGACAGAGGTACGTTATAGCACCTGTTACTTAGATATATGACAAGTAAACAGAGACTGTGGCATAGGGACACTTAAAATGACAAATGTATGATATACTGTATGTATTTTCAACATCATGTCAACATTTGGTACATTTTGAAGCAGAATAAACATCATACTGACAGTTTGAAATATGTACCCCATTTTTTACTTGGTTTCAATGAAAAAAGTCAGGGACACAGGGTTATTTGTAGGAAAATAAGTTGGTAGTTAAAAGGTTAATAGACATCTGAAAACAGAGTTGAAGGGGGGCTCGCATGACCAGGTTGTAATTAAATTTAGCATAATAGAAAAGAAAAATTTGCCATAATAAAAAAAAAAAAATAAATAAAATGACAAAAGAGCTGCTTGTTGCCTTCCCACCTGCTCTCACAGGATACGATGTAACCCGGGTTATTAACATACTAATTCACCGCTGGGGGGTGCG
>BTPG01000003.1:91267327-91517327 GCA_036245525.1 Semisulcospira habei
TCCTGATAAAGTATTAATAATAATAATTATTATTATATTTATAAAGCCCAAACTTCCAGCAGTGCAGGCTCTAAGCTCTTTTCACATCAAACATTCTATTATTATTTGATATATAATTATCTTGAATTTACTTTTAACTGGTTTAGTGCCAGAGGTTTTACCTGCACACTAAGGTTCCAATATAATAGCAGCTGTGACCTTGACCTTTACAGCAGCAAGGAGTATCCAGTTTCTGGTGTTTCTTTTAAAATACAGAACGTCATCATGAACTATCTGGATGGAATTGTCCACCGATTTTAGATATAATTATGGCATGCAAAACGGTTCCAACAAATATGACATCAATGACAGCTATGACTTGAACCTCAAATAATGCAACATGAGTCAAGTTGATAATATTCCATCTTGAAGTAGAGTACCATGCTGTGCAATGTAAGGTGACAATAATGATTTAAACAGTCTGTAAGTCCTATCACCTTTTATGAAACAGGATTGCAAGAAATATTTAAATCAATACTAGGGGGCACTCACGACCTTGACCTTGAATAAAGGGCATTGGTATGCTTGTTCTTAGTTTGGTAATACCACAAATAACTATTATGCATAGATGTATGTATGTGGCTGATACACTTTACAAGAAATTGTCAATCATGTTGTGTCAAATGAATGTTACGAGTGGAATAAGTAGACTGAACATATGCTACTGGCTAAATAACACGTAACTATAAAGAAATAGGAAATGTGTTTGTTCTTATATTTATAAGGCAGGTGCTAACATGGTAATACAATGGAAAGTAATAGGCCAATTGACAAAGAAATTTGTCTTTAATTTGTGTGTTGTAATGAAGATATCCTCGAATATCCTTAGAACTTCATTTGGTACCTTGATGATATGATTCTAGTTTGACATTAACACTTGGTTACACCTCACTGGCATTCGCAGGAAATATCAATGATCACCTGGTTTATATTCACGTTGTTTTCCTTGACGTTCCCTGACTCTTAGTCATGTAGTTACACACTGTACACCGGAACGCATTTCCTAAGGCCAACCTTGTGTGTTGGGCGGCCATCTTAGATATGGCGGGCATGTTTGACTGAAACTTATTGAAGTGTGTGTCATCATATCAAGTTAAGATCATGCTTTGTTACTTTAATACGATGTAGTCTCTTATTACGACTATAGTTTCCTTAACTGCGTGCTCAAATATGGAATATTAAATGTTTAAAAAAAAAGACTGTAGTGTATGCAGTAATGCAATGCAAAGTGCACTATCCTGCAAATTAAACTTACGGGCACCAAATTTCGGACACAGCTAGCCGTCAATACCCTGTTGATAAAACCAGTATGATGTCATCGAGATTTTGCCTTGGAACCGTTAAAAAAATCATATGTGACGTCATCTCTTAAATGACCATTTTACCACCATTACCCTTTAATCACAGCTAACCCGTTTTATTTGAAAGTTGGGAACATTTAGTTTTCGCTTTTGATCAGTTTGATTATAGAGAAATATGACTGTGATAGCTGACATGAATTCCAATGACACATGGCGGCCATTTTCAAGATGGTGCACACACCCTAATTTTTTTTTTTTAATATAGTTTGGAGGTGGTACACAATATAGGTTACCAGGCTGCTGACGTGACATAAGATATAAAATAAAGATATATTTGGATAGCTAGATAATTGCTTTTTTCCAGGCCAGTAGAATGTCAGTAAGAACAATGTACATGATTTGCAAGCAAATTACATATTTATTGTGAACGTTTTTGTGAGTCTCTTTTATGAAATTATTCAATATACCATATTTAAGAGCACAGTAAAGCGTATGAGTGTTGAGAGACAAATTTTTAAAGAATAAAACTAGACCGTAGTATTGATATAATAACTCGCTTGATATTGGATAGCGGACAAACATGGCCGCCATTTCAAAATGGTCGTCGATCACTCATTTGTAGCCTCAGGATTATGTTGCTTTGCTCAGTGTGAAACAAAAATGACTTTGAGCCAGTAATTTAGAAGGAAAACAACGTGAAATTATCTAGGCGACACCTGTTGACCTTTGCAGTGCCACTGAGGTGTAAGAAAGTTATACGGCAAGGTAGATTCATCTACGTACCAACAAGACGGTTCAAAGGAAATACGGGCATACTACCATTGCAACACAAGACATAAAAAACTTGTTTCATTGTCAACTGATTTATAATTTTCATTGTATTATCAAGTTAGCAGCTGTCTTATAAATATAAGAACCCAAAGACTTCCCGTTTCTCGACCGTTACGTCGGACGTAACCTGTACTCTGTTTATAGTAGGTTAATAGATTCAAAGATTCAAAAACTAATATGATACATAACATTCATTTTGGTATATTACAAGATTGACAATTACAGGCAAATATACACATTAAGCGTTAAACCCAAATAACTAACTAACTAACTCTTTTGTCCCTTAGGCTGTTACCCTTTTTAACAATAATATCAGTAGATAATGTTTGTCAACATTATTCAGTTATTTAGTACTAGCCCTTTCAGTAGTTCACTGCAAAATTGTTGACACCAAAAGCACATGGGGCATAAACCATAAGTGTTTCTGATGCCAGGAGTGTTACAAAGGTACCAGTACGTCTGTTACAGTTCATCTCTTTAAATGAGAGTTATAGGTTATTTAACTAATTGACTGAGTGAATGATGATGCCATGTGTTGTATGGGCAGGCAGTGAATTTCCCCTTTAGGGATTAATAAAGTATTATTTGTCTTGCTCTCTCATTTTTTTTACGCACTTTCGGATTTGAAAAACATAAGCAACAACAGCAAGACAACTACAACTTGTACAACTTTTAATATACTTGTCATCCTTATCTGGCAAATTAGGACGAGTATCCTCTCTCATTTCACGACTTCCATTGACCTGCAGACCTGTAAAGTGTCATTCTAAAAATACACCAGTGTTTTCGTTTATAGGTTTGTGAGAAGGAGAAAACTGTAGTATGATGAACTGTCAGAATAAGCCACAGCAGTGTCAAGCTAAGCTAAGTATTAGCTGACATTACTTACCATTCTTGACATTTGATATACAGACTGGTTATACAAATGTGCATTTTTTACAATATAAAAGCTGCCATGAGATGGCCTTAGTAGCCTGCCTGGCGTTAAACCCAAATAACTAAACTACAATATAAAAGCATACCAATGGCAGGTATCATTGAACCAGTCTTGACGTATGTATATACATGAAATGGTCTCAACTCCAGTGTATATTATTACTACAAGATGATAGGCCGACTATAGATGGGTAGGATGACCTGTTATTTTAACAAGAAGCCATGAGACAGGAATAGGACATTCAGACTGAAAGTGTGCAACAGCTAACATACATCTGTAAAGACTTTTGGAGTCCTGGTCAATGATAAAACGGAAATTCTTTTTGGTACGGCTAAAAGGAAACATGGCCTACAAATAAGCAGATTATACGTGTGGAGAAACCTGAGGAATAGTTAGTTAATAGGGTTTAACGCCGAGCAGGCCTTTAAAATGAGAAAGGCAGCGATCGCTGCAGAGGGCAAACTTGAAAAAGATATGAAAGATCCATGGTAAATCGTCAGTAATGACACAGTATCAACAACAGCAATAAAAACAAAAGCACAGAGATCGCACCTTGAACTATTTAAACCGAGCTGAAATGAACTGACCTTTCATTAGGGACATCATCAAAACTATCATCAAATCATGTTTATATCTAGTCAAAATATAATTGGTTTCAGATTATTGCTTGGAATAATACACAGTGTGAAACTAACATGGCTGCTTGGTCCTCGACCTTTTGGTATTGACATAGCTCTTTCATAAAACGCCTTTTTATAATTAATATCTCTCATCATATCTGGGAGATATCTCTTAAGGAAATAGAGAATGGCCGCTTTGACCTTAACCATAGCAGCCCAATTTTTGTTTCATACACTTTCTTACATGCTGGACTGTTATCAGTTTCCGCTTGAGCTAAAACAGTCTGATAGTTTCAAATATATTGCACGGACAAGAATGAATTACTTACAAAAACATATGACCACAATAACCTTCACCTTCAAGATAGTGTCGACATTCCAGCATAAAACACACTATTTTTAACATTTCTATCAACCCTTCACATTTGATTCAGGATGTCAGATTTCACAGATGTCAAATACAAAGACCAAGAGCAAGTGTTTAGTTAATATAATTACCGTGACCTTGACCTCAGATAAAGCAACATAATTCTTGTATGTGACACTTCCCTTAATGTAAAGATTCTCATCAGCTAGTTATTTAGTTATTTTGGGTTTAACGCCGAGCAGGCGACTAAGGCCATCTCACGGCGGGATGAGTAAAAATCGAGTCAGCCAGATGAAAAGCAAGGTCATAAGACAAGATGTAAATATATCTTAAAAATATGTCAAGCTAAAATGTCGCACGAGTCTTTAAAATAAATATCTATAGACTCTCAAAAAGGGCACAATAAAGAAATTCACAGTCTATGAATGCTCAGATCTTATAAAAAGTATTGCATTCTCTCAAGAAATTGAAGATTTTGTCCGGGGGAACATCCCGGAACAAAACCTTCAAGGAGTCTGCTGTGAAGTGTTTATATCTCTTGTCAATTAGATCGGCACAATACAGCAAAAAGTGTCGAACAGAACACTGCTGATCACAGGCAAAACACCACGGACGCTCAAGCTGTTTAAGTAAGTAAGAGTGCGTAACATACGTGTGCCCGATGTGGAGCCGAGTAAGGACAGTCTCCTCACGGCGGCTGCCGCAGCGGAAAGGTAGACTGTCGGACACAGTAGGAAGAGCTTCATGCAGCTTGTTCCCTTCCTCTTTGTTCCACTCGGACTGCCACTCGCGGGCTATGTACGCATTAATCACAGGTTTAAAATCACTATAAACAGTCTGTGTGTCAGAGACAGGATCACTGCGGGCACTGTTGGCAGCAGAATCTGCGATTCTGTTGCCTTCAATGCCCACATGGCCCGGGACCCAAATAAAAATGATGTCATAATAATCCTTTATCAAGTCTGCGTAGAGCTCTCTAATCTGCACCAGCAGTGGGTGGTCTGTTCCCGCGCCCTGAAGGGCCTGCAGGGCAGAAAGAGAGTCAGACAGAATCAGGAAGTTCCTTTCCCGAGACTGATAGGCATGCTTGAGTGCCAGCAGAATTGCCTGCAGTTCGGCACTAAATACAGAGGTATGGTCAGGGAGGCGGAGCTTAAATGGGCGTCGAGGATGGCGAGAGGACACTGCAGCCTCAGCCACTCTCTCATCCTCAGACGGACCTATCCGTATAAAGACGACAATAGCCAGGAAACATTGAAAGGAGTTGATTGAGGCTCTGTTGGTATATGGCTGGTGGAGTACAATCCTTCTTGTGGGCGGTCAAGTCCAGCAAGATGTCAGGAACTGGCAGTAGCCAGGGTGGAGTGATGTGCTGCAGAGGTTCCGAAACTTTGTCCAGGTCCACCCCGGCCGCTTGCAGATGAAGTCGGACACGGAAGGAAAGTGGACGGACAGCTCCTGGATGGGCATCCTAAATTTCTGCAAACGACGGGCTAAAAACACAATCATAGGCAGGATTGTCTGAATGGGCCTTCAGCTTCAGAACGTAGCTGAGCATGAGGCGGATGCGGCGGAGCCTGAGAGAAGGCTCCCCTGCCTCGGCATACAGTCTAGGAACTGGAGATGTCCTGAAGGCTCCCAGACACATTCGCAGACCTTGATGGTGAATTGTGTTCAGACGCTGTAGAACAGACTTGGAAGCCAAACCATATACCACAGAGCCGTAATCTAATTTGGACCGAACAAGGGCCCGGTACAGTCGAAATAAGACAATGCGATCTGCACCCCAGTCAGTACGACAAACGACACGAAGAATGTCGAGGGCCTTCCGACAAGAGGTTCTAAGGTAGATAACATGGTTGCAGAAGGTCAATCTTTTGTCAAAGATGACCCCCAAAATCTTTGCCTCTTCGGCCACTTTAATTGGCACTCCAGCAATGCTCAGGCTAGGGTCTGGAAAAAATTTCGTCTGGTTAGTAAAATGCACACAGACTGTCTTGGAGAGCGAGAACCTGAATCCGTTGAGAGACACCCACCCCTGGATGTGATCAACGCACAGCTGCAAGCGCATCTCAAGGGACGCAAGCCCTCGGCCTTGTGCACCAACGCAATGTCGTCCACAAACAAAGAGCATTCTGAATCATCCTTGACGGACTTCACAATATTATTAATTTTAATGCTAAATAAAACAGGAGATAAAATGCTGCCCTGCGGGACACCCATCTCCTGTTTAAAGGAGTCGGAGAGGGTGGAGCCCACACGGACATGGAACGACCGATGAGACAAAAAATTGTAAATACAAACGGGTAGGTGCCCTTTAAAACCCATGTCTGAAAATTCAGACATTACACCATACTTCCAGGTAGTGTCATACGCCTTATCAAGATCGAAGAAAATTGCATAGACATGCTGCTTGTTAACAAAAGCATCTCGGATAAACGACTCAAAGCTGACTAGATGGTCAGTTGTACTAAGGAAGCGCCGGAAACTGCACTGGAGGTCTGTGATGAGACCCTGTGACTCAAGATGCCACACCAGGCGGGCGTTGACCAAGCGTTCCATAGTTTTGCATAAACATGATGTCAAAGCGATTGGCCGGTAGTTGCCCGGGTCGGAAGGATCCTTACCCGGCTTGGAGATTGGCACAACCACAGCCTGAGGCCAAGACGGTGGAAAATAACCAGTTATCCAGATACGGTTAAAGGCCTTGAGAAGTACAAGGCAGATGTGTTAGGAGCTGATATTGGATGATATCTAATCCAGCAGCAGAGTCTGTACATTTCTGCATGGCTTGCTGCAATTCGGAAAATAAAAAAGGAGCATATAGTCTTCTGAGTTATCCGATATAAAATCACAAGTACAAGACTCTCTCTTCTCCTTTTCTCTCTGGAAGTAAGGTGAATAATGCTCTGTTCAAGAATTATGGGCAATGGTGGAGGCAAGCAAATTGGCCACAGCCTTTTTATCCGTGACCAAACTGGCACCATCTAAGATGGCCGACAGAATCCGAGCCCCCCCCCCCCCCCCCCTTGCCCCCAATTCTTCGAACAGCCTTCCAGACTGTTTGGGATGGTGTCCTAGAAGATAAAGATGAGACGAAGCTTCTCCAGGAAGCACGGCGTTCACGTTTAAAAATGTAACGGGCTTTCGCCCGCTGTCTTTTAAATATTAAAATATTTGCTTGGGACGGATTGCGAAAAGCACGTCGCTGTGCAGATTTGCAGATTTTTGGGGCCTGGAGGCACTCTTCATTGAACCATGCAACCTCGGCTTCCGAGGGAGTGATGTGGAAGTTCTAGTGATGGTTTCACCTGCTACGTCCAACAAAATAGAAGTAAAACAAGAAACAGGTTCTTCAGCTGACATGACCACCTCCTCTGTAATACGAGACTGACTTAGGGAGGCGAACAGAGGCCAGTTCGCTTTCGTGAGATTCCAGCGTTACACCGGCGAAACCTCCTCACAGCTGACCGATGACAGGACTACTGGGAAGTGGTCACTACCGCACAGGTCGTCGTGAACCTTCTAGTCAAAGTCCAGCATGAGAGAAGGATCACACACAGTGAGGTCTAGAACAGAACTAGATCCTGAACCTGAGTTCGAGTACGTAAGTGAGCCAACGTTAAAGACACATAGGTTAAGTTGAGAAAAAAACATCTTCTAACATCTGACCTCTGCCATCATAGTGGTCACTACCCCAAAGGTGAGCGTGACCGTTAAAATCCCCCATTAGAATAAAGGGAGGGCACAGCTGATCGATTAAGTGAAAAATATCAGTACTACTGACCCGCAGGGATAGTGGCAGGTAAACGCTGCATATGGTTATTGTCTTTTTCAAGGTAACCCGAGCTGCGACAGCCTGAAGACAGGTGTCGATGCTAACGGGGCTACATAAAATTTGGCTACTAATGAAAAGAGCCACTCCACCCGAGCGCCTCTCTGAATCGGAGCCTTTGTGTATAGCGTTAAAACCATTAAAGGACACAGGGTCAGAAGTCTTCAGGTATGTTTCCTGAAGAGATAGTACTGAGGGGTTATAGAACTTGACTAAAAGACGTAATTCCTCAAAGTTAGCTTGAAAACCACGACAATTCCACTGAAGCAGAGAGTACATGATTATGTATTATCTTGGGGTGAAGAGTTTTTTTTCCCCTTTTTCCTTTGACTTGGAAGGAGGTGAAGAAACAGAGGGGGGCCGGCTACCGGGCCTCCTCTGGTTCTTCAGAGATGAAGGGGGTGGAACTGCCGCAGCATCAGCAACGACAGCTTCCACTCCCTCCATCCGCTCCTCCAATGCAGCATATTTGTTTTGAAGGGGGACATCAGTGTTCTCCTTCTGGGCCCGTGCGTACGGCGGTCTTATAGATTTCTTAACTCTTTCTACCCCAGCTGTGCAGCCAGCAACTTTGCCCTCTGGACCAGCCATGCTGAGAGCTGAGTGCTAAATATATGGGTGTCTCGCAAAAACTGCTATAACTTTGAAACCACTGAACCTATCTCAACCAAATTTTGGGACAGTACAGAAAAATAAATTTACAAAATGTACATGTCCTGTGTTTTATGTTTGTTGACACCGGAAAGAACTAAGAGATGTTTATTTTTGCAATTTGCTTGTAAACAAAGACATTTTTAAAAGTAAATATTTCAGACTTTTAAGATACACCCCAAACATTCAATTCATTTTCTGAGTCAGTGGACTCATCTAAGTCCACTTCACAGTCGATCAGTTCATCATTTTCTTCGCTGTCATAATTCATTATAAACTCAGCAGCCTGACTAGCATTCAAAGTCCGGGAACGCCTCGCCATTGTCGAAGAAAAGTACACAAATTCCGCAAAAAAAAGGCTCGAAAAACCGCCCAAACTTGCCGCGTGCACATGAGGAAGAACAAAGAAGTGGCTAAAGCTAACAGTTCCAATTAGGAACCACTACAAGCCGAATAAGAAGGGATGCAGTTTCAGGACTGCCCATTACGGATAAATCCGTAGTTGGTCGGAAAATGCTGGGCGTGCATTTACGGATAAATCCGTAGTTGGGGTAGAATGAGTTAAGTGGTGTTCACATGGCCGATTTCTCAACGATTTTTTTCTGGCAACAATTGGCCGACGAAAGTTTCCACCTGTTCACATGGGCGTCTTTTGTCGTTTTGGAGTTGGCCGACAATTGCCAGATGTCGGTGGGGTGTTGGCAGCGAGTGGAGCAATGCTCAACTTTCCATCGATTTCCCACCAACTCCAAGCAAGCGGGTTGTTTCCTGATCGACGATTGGTTAGAACTAGCCAATCAAATATGTGACCCGCCACCACGAAATGAGTCGTAATGTCCCTGACCCGATTTCCCGCTATTCGTGAAAATTGTCGGGTGGCATAGTCGGGTATATGTGCGGGGTCCCCAGTTTCTAAAAACCATAACTCGGTGACCAATCGTCCGATTCACATGTTATTTGCACCATTAAAAAGGGTTTTCTTTCTAGTTTCTGCTGATATCAATATCTCAATATGTCCAAAAAGTGACTTTAGACTCATTTTGAAAATTGTCGGGTGGCGTGGTCGGGTACATGTGTGGGGTCCCCAGTTTCTATAAACCATAACTCGGTGACCAATCGTCTGATTCACATGTTATTGGCACCATTGAAAAGGGTTTTCTTTCTAGTTTCTGCTGATATCAATATCTCAAAATTTCCAAAAGGTGACTTACGACTCATTTTGTGGTGGCGGGTCACATATGATTTTGTTTTAAATCTTCAGTCAACCTGTTGTCGTGCTCATGGGGTGATGCCCCTTTGACCGAGTTGTGCCGAGTGTCGACGGAACATCACGAAGTAGCTAAAGTTGGTGGCGTGTCGCTGGAAAGTCGTCGCAAAATTGGTGAGCGTTCACATGGGCAACGTCTTGTTGGCCAATAATCGCCAGACAAAAATCGTTGAGAAATCGACCATTTAGACTTGTCCTGGGCTGCGTTCCTGCCGCTAGAGTTAACGGCTTTAGAAGGCTGACCAGAGTTAGAAGCCTTTGGATTAGACAGACTAACAGGTTTGCGTGGGGGCTGAGGCTTAGGGGCAACAGAAGGCGGCACTACCGAACCGGCAGTGTCCGCCTTTTGCGTTCCCTGGCTCCTCGTCACCACCGGAGGAGGGTTACTCTCCAGGGGCGAGAGGAGCCGAGGCTCCGCCCCCAACCAAGAAGATGGGGTTTGACATGCAAAGTCTTTGGTGGGGCGCTTGCCTGCCACCACTGCACTGAATGTATACACAAATGTGTTAGAGGATGGGGCAGCCGCAGCTGCACCAGGGCCTTCAACCAGCTTTTAGGCGTCCAAAAAGGACAGCCCCTTCTCCACACGCACTTGCTGAATCCTGCACTCGGATATCCAACCAGGGCATTTTTTGTCCGAAGCCATATGCGCCCCCTGGCAATTCATACACAGGGGGGGTGGCTGTGCAGGACTCAGCAGAGTGTCCGGGCTTAGTGCAACGGGCGCATGAAGCCTCTGCCTGACGGCAGGTCTTTTGCCCATGACCATACTTTTGGCACTTAAAGCACCGGAGGGGGAGAGGAACGTACTTTTTCACTTTTAAGGAGTAGTAACCTCCCCAGATGGTAGTAGGAGGGGTTGGGGTGCCAAACGTCAGGATGATGGTAGGGAGACGGATCTTCCCACCACCTGGCTTGGAAGCGAAGCGCGTGAGGTAAGTCACCCCCTGAGACTTAAGCTTCAAGTTCATCTTCTGACAGTTCTGCCAAAGCTTGATCTTTGATTACGCCTCTTGACAAATTCATAGTTTTATGGGGTGTCACCTCCACTGGAGTGTCTCCAATGGAAGAGAGTCTCAGCAGCCCGTTGGAGTGTGCCCGGGTACGGCACTCCACCAGCAAGTCACCAGACCTGAGGTGCTGGGCCTCAGGCCTGCCAACTGCCAACACGGCTCCTGAGGGTCTCCCCCACCAGAAATGGATTCAGCTTGGAAACAGGTTTTTCTGTCTTCCTGAGGAAGCGAGGCCATACAGCTGACGCCTGAGGCGTCGCCTCCTCACAGTCCGAGCCACTGTCGTGTTCAATGTCGGTGGCGATATGCCGCTTCTGTGCAAGTTTTTTTTTTTTTTTTTTTTTTTTTTTTTTTTTCCCCATATTATAATAGTAGAGATATTCATCGCCGGGAGGTCCCCGCCCGCCACCGAGCACAACAAGGGAAAGTGCAACTGTCGGCGGGTCTCCAGCCGACGCACATTGGAGACTGCCCGAAAGATATACTCAAGGGAGTAAGCCCGATTGAACCGTCTGAGCCACCGCCTTCTATCACACTGTTGAATGCAGGGGAATACTGGCGTAAAGCACCTAATCAGCAGCTGAGGTTATAGCATGGTGCTCCGTATGTCAACCCGCATGTCAACAGTGGGATAGGGCTCAACGTGACAAGAGCCTATTGAATAGGCCGGTACGACTAGCCTCCTGTTTAGGTAGAAATCAAGGCCAAAGTGGAGTGTTTCAGCCACCAGGATCCTCTTCTCCCCCGACACGGGTCTCCAAGCACGGCAAACACTTGGGATCCAAAGGACCAAAAGCTCACGTGCATGTTTAAGGACCAATCCAACATGGTAAGACCTGGGTTAGCACAGCTCCTCAAAAACCGGACCAGTGAAAAAGACTGAACAACATATCTGCTGACATCAAGTCCTAAGCCTGGACAAAGATGGCACCCCTCTGCTAGCCCACTCAGTCAGTGACCGAGGAGACTACCCACCCACGCCACGTGGAGGTGGGTGCCGAGTGGGCTCTCATCAGCTAAAGTTTGAGGCAAATCCACCCGCTGGTTTCAGCGATATTTAAGGGGAGATCTACACCGCTTGAAATATAACATGGCCACCCCAGCCATGACCTTTAACCAGGAAAGTAGTGTCAGAATGTTTGTCTATGCCATTTTATTTTATTATCGCCTATCATTATTCACAATTTTAAAACAAATCAATCAAATACTTTCTGAGATCTTTCATAAAAGGCAAGAAAACAAATATGGCCACTGTGACCTTGACCTTAGCAATAGCGGCTAAACTCATTTGTGGAACGCCGCATCCAGATGGGCGGCTTATGCCGCTCATTCGGATGCAGTTGGCCGTGAATGAGTTAATCTATTTGCCTGACACTTTATTTAACAAAGGACTATCGTCAGCTTAGCGTTGAGCTAAATCAATATTATGGTTGAGAAAAGAATAAGGCATGGACCCAAAACAAAAAAACAAATAACAAAAAAAAAGGAAGAACAAGATCACAAAAGTCCAGACACGTTAAATCCAATTGAACCACTTCTTGACTTAAAATGTTATCAATAGATTAAAATGCTGTTTATGCCGCACTGAGAACCATTGGTGCGAATTACTTGAGCTAAGGGACTTCCGGTTGCTATCCGATGTCGGAGAGGCTACATTCTCATCATCCCCCCAAATCGCTAAAAATCACTATCTAAAGTGCGACATCAGCTTAAAAAAATAGTGTGTTCGGTGCAAGTGTTGTGTTTGGTGCTTTGTGTATCATCCGCCGTGACTCCATCTACCAGTGCCATCTTTTAATCGGACAAGAAAGATAAACACTGGCAGCAGCAGTACGGCACTATGGCAGCGGAACACGTGCCACCGGTATTTATCAAGGCAAAGCTACTGCCAGCTGTGAACGATAAAGAGTATACAGCTTTTGAACTCTGCTCGGCTAAAGAAAAAAATGTAATGGTTTCAACAACGTGGAAGGAAGCAAAAGACTGGGAAATCTGTGGGCGATAATACACCCAAAACACGAGCGCATGAGTAGCCCTCCTAACCAATGGCATAGTGTTGAGGGGTCGGCTCGTGACCCCAAGTGACAAAAAAACTGTAACAGACGTATTGTTACCTTTTTAACACTCCTGGCATCAGAAAGACTTATGGTGAAATCCTCTTGTGCTTCTGGTGTCAGCAGTGTTGCAGTGGACTACTACAAAGTTGTGTCTTTGTGAAGTATTTTTTGAATAGCTTCTCTAATCCTGTTGACCTGTGTTTTCAGTTTTTCTTTTCCAATTTCAATCACTTCTAGTCGCGCTATATTTCTATCTGCAAATCATTTAATCTGTGTTGTATTTTTTCTTTTATTTTGGTGTCATAATTCCCATTGTCTGCATAAGAAGATAATAAAATTGATGATCATGAATTTAAGACAGTGCAGGATGAATCATACCCCTTGAGAATGTGGATAAAGATAGGCAGTTTATATGCCTTGGGATCTATTTTTAGTTTTAAGTTACATGCACCATGAGCAGCACCTCTGTAACACCCGGATATGTGGTCATAGTCACGAACTTTATTACCTCCTAGAGGTTGTTCACAAATCTAACACATCACTGCTGTATCTAAATTTAGTTTATCTTCTTCTGTCATCACCAAAAGCATTTGACAGTTTACCAAATAATGTACTACACTACTGTACAGTTGCCTCATTTCTGTTAAACACTCAGCTGCTGCATTTTCACCTCTGTACATAACAGGTATGCTGACCATCTGACCTAACAAGAATGTAACCGAACGAACATACCACTTGGTCACTCAATTTTACAGTCTTTGGTAATGATTTTGGACCAGGACCCTCATATGGTACAACCAGTGATTAAAAATCAGCATACAATACAATGTGGCAGCTTTTGCTGCTTCTCATAATTTTTTTTAATAAACCTGGCTACCTGGATCTGGATACCTAAGTATTGTTTGAATGTCATCAGGTGACCTGCAATGTTTAACATGTTTATGTGCTACTTCAATAGAGGAAAACCTTTGTAAACATTTTTTTTTACAAATTCCTGTTTGCCATCGTGTTTGGTTGTATAACAAATTAGTCTTGACATACTCCTGATAATTGTGTAGTGACAGTTATCACCAGAGCTTATTAATAAAATGTCAACATGCTTATCTTCTGACTGACCGTAGGTTCAGGCAAGTGGTGATACTCTAATTGGTTGTAACATGTTCTCAGACTCATTATCCTATACATACACATTCTCAGACATACCAGGATTTAAATTTTTTTAATCAAATCTATGTCCTCCACCTTAACAGGAAAATCTATGCCACTGAAGTTGAGTTTGTTTTAAAATTTAGCATTGTTAGATACACACTCAGGTTTTGTTGTTACAAAATGCAGTTTGGCAAGCACACACCACATGAAACAGAGATTATCTTTGTTCTGTATATTGATGACATCCTTTTTGTCTGCAACCTCTTTTGGCAATTCCAACGATGATTTGCCTAATATAGGATGATACCTTGACTGCTTTAGTTGTAGTTCATGTACATGACCTTCATGCCAGCCAGATCCCTTCATTTTTGCTGTCAATTACTTCGAGGAAGTCCGTTAAAATTTTGTTTTTAAAACACATTTTCTAAATCCCTTTTTGCATTACTGTGTGTTGTTTTGTTGAGATAAACGATTTTATCGTTTCACCATCCACCCTGATGAATTCTATTTCGGCAACAACCTGAACACTACCAGCAAGAAGATTATCTTTTATTACAGAAAAAGAGTTTTCTACTGATTCATAGACATTGTAAGTGTTAGATATAGGCAAAGGTGTTGTGTGTAACACGTTTTGTAAGCTTGACGGGCTTTGAACATTGGCCGTCATTTTTATTTGAGGGACAAAATAATAAATAGGAAAGATTACACCTTGTGTAATACCCTTTATTAACTGTAACATCATCAATACAATAAAAAAGAAGATCTAGTTCGCTTAGTTGACTGAATATTTTTTCAAACACATTCTCAAACCAGTACAAACCATCAACTTCAAAAGTATGTGTCTTAAGATCAACACGTATTGGCATGTATTGTCGCTGCTCAAATAATTTAAAAGTCATATTATATGAAACGTATATCATCGTTGCTGTTGATATTGGTTTATGTTTGGCCATCTGAAATTTGATCTTAACTGATCAAAGCGCTGGATATATCTGAAGCAGTCTGTTACATTGATCACGTTGTCCATCATTTTTATTTGTCAAACAAAATAATAAATATAAAAATATTATTACCACCATCATTGGTTTCTCTGAGGCAGCTCATGCCATATGTGTAATATCACTTTATTGACAGTAACAAATACAATATAATCATGTAATTTACTTAGTTGATGGAATATGTGTTCACACACTGCCCCAAGCCAGTCACAGTTAGCAGCATAAACTCTAAAGGCATATGTCTTAAGGTCAACACTCTCGTACTTATTACATGGTTGAATATCAGAATATCCCAAAGTCACATTATATGCCATGTATGTCACTGTTTGTGTTGAGAGTTTTATGCCAGGCTCAAACGGCTGTTTAACATGTGTTTTTAAGTCAAAAAGCGCTCAACATCTTTGAAGCAACCTGTGATATCAACAGCTTGCATAGTTTGTCCATCCGTCATTTTTATGACCAAACCAAAAGTATAAATTAATTTTCTAATCCATACCCAGTGGGCTGATCTGTCTTTAAAATAAGCTTTAGATGCTTAGTCAATTTCAGTTTGTCTTTCACATCGTCCCATTCCTATTTCTTAGGTATTACATCGTTCTCTCTGAAACAGTCTTCAAAGCTGTCACGATCCTTACAGTAAAACAAACAGATAAACTTTAGTTGCTCTCGAAAATCTTTAAGTACAGCATTATATTTTTGAGTGAGAATCCATACACTGATATTTGCATGCCTGCCACTGATGGCACACTCTGCTAATGTGTTTCTCTTTTTGACAATGTCTTTCTCTGCAGAGCGTTCATCAACAATAAACAACGTTGGCTGTCCTTAAAATTGCTTGTAAAAAAACAGCAGATAGTCATTCAGTTTTTTCTCAGGGTCAACTAAGGAAATGTTATTATCAGACCAAATGAATGGTGCATGTAACTTAAAACTAAAAATAGATCCCAAGGCATATAACTGCCTATCTTTTTCCACAATCTCAAGGGGTATGATTCACACATTATCATGCAGGCTGTGGATGAGTCTTACAAAAAAAATAGTTGTATTGCCCAGACAACTGAGAAATACTTGACATTTAGGCTAGACAAATTAGCATTTTATGACTCCATGCAACATTTGTCTTAAGGGCTTGCTAGTCTGGGAGAAGGTCTGACATCGTTTCCAATAACAAGTAAATATTTTGAGCCAGAGCTGATCAAAAAAGGAGTTTACCCCTATGAGTACATTGATCACTGGGTTGTGTTTGAGGAAAGAAGTCTGCCACCAAAAGAGGCATTTTATTCTACACTAAATGGAAAAGGTATATCTGATGCTGAATACTAACATGCTCTCGATGCATGTGGTAAACTAGGGTGTGAAACGATTGCGACAACCATGACCAGTACTTAAAAGCTGCCGTTTGTTTGCTAGCCAACGTATTTGAACGTTATTGTGAAAAGGGTTTGTTACACTACAGTCTTGACCCAGCTTCCTACATAACTAGTCCTGGCATGACATGGGATGCATTTTTGAAATCTAGCAAGATATATATAGACCTGTTGTCTGATCATACGATGGGTGAAATGGTGGAAGGTGGATAGAGAGGAGGCAATAGTATAGCCACAAACAACTATGCCAAGGCCAACAACAAATATCTTGACAAACTTGACTTTGACCCCTCAAGAGAGAAATAAGAAAGTACAATACAAGAGATTTTTTTGACGACGTCATCTTTTTACGTTTTTTGATAACAAAACACTCGTGTGACGTCACCTTTCATTTTTCCCGGATTCTAACTATTGTCTCTGACAAAACTTAATCACACATTGTTAAAAAAAAAATAATGAACATTACCAGTCGAGAATAGTACATTTCTGACCCAATGACCCATTGCCTTAAGTTGACCTTAATTAATTACTAATTACGGTCATTAACGTCCACACTGTCGTTTCTCTCAAATCAAACCAAAATCATGACAGCGCACTCTATAATAAACTAATGTCATTTTACAAACCTCAATAATTAGAAAATTACTCTTCTTTGTCTCTCAATACTGACTGAGACGATTTCTGAAAAACACAAACTAGTTAGTTTTACTCACCACACACAAAATCTCTTGCCTACACATGCAATTCAAGTACCCTGTTCCTTTTCCTTTCATGCCACGCAAGGCAAGGCAGGGTCTTTAGAAATTTCAGACTGCAGGGGACAGCTTAAGCTTTTTGAATTGGCCCTGTGTGGGCACAGCTGTGAACATATTTGTTATGACTGGAGTCATTCACACACACACATGCACTGACACACACACATATACACACACACAAACACATGAATAAACACACACGCACATACACACACACGTACACACACACAAACACATGAATAAACATACATGTACACACACACAAACACATGAACAAACACACAAACACACACACATATACACTCACACATACATATACACAAACACATATATACACTAACACAGACACAAACAAATACGCACACATACAGCCAACTGCTAACCGGTATGACAGAGCTTATGCCATTGCTCAGCCGGATAAATTTGAAATTCCTTGAATGGATTATAAGATCTCATCTGTTTTTTTCTGAGCTTGAAAATATTTCTGACTTTTCAGAACGTGAAATTTCTTTTTTTAGCGCTAGAACACGTAGACTCGTAGACCAGGTTCTGTGTGATGTCTCAGTTTTTTGCGTACTGCAGTGTCGGTAGCGTATACACACACTGACACACACACTGACACACACACAAACACAAACAAATAAACAGACACACTCACAAACACACTCACACACACGCACAGACACACCTTGCAGAACGTGAATTTATTTTAGCCCCCACAGAGACTCGTGGAGCAGGTTTGTGGTCTCAGCTATTTGAACACTATAATGCGCTGTGTGGCGTGTTATTGATAGTTGCTAGCAACAAGCACTGTAATGGTTTCGTAAGACATTTCAGGTCTACTGTCAAGTGAATGCCAACTGGCACTTGATAATAAACATCATACATTATATCTTGTGCAAAAACAGGTTTTGTTAGAGGTAGGTAAACTTCTTACTTTCAATACTGATATGGTCTGATCTTAAAAGCGAACTGGTTTAAACCAGAATGAGCTTTATTGTCAGTCTTTCGAATATAACCCAGCCCACAGCAACGCGCCACCAAACATGAATATGAATTTTGGTGAAAACGCTACGAGGCGTCATGCGACTCTCCGTAAGCGGCATAGTGCTCTTGAAATGAAACATGATCGATATGTGCAAAAATTGGAACTACAGAAGGAGAAAATACAGAAGCTGAAAAAAGATTATACAGAACATATGAATAATGAAACAAAATTTGTGGATTTACTTCTAAAGTATGAAGGTGATATTGAGGTGTTTTTAAGTGTGCAAAAACAGTACGCTACATTTGTAGAAAAGAAAGAAAAATTTATAAGAGATGTCGCTCGAGAGGAGGACAAGGTGAAATCTATTGAGAAGGATAAGCAGCTGAATTATAATAATGCAGTAGTAATCTTTGCACAAATGGAAAGATTAAAAGATAGCACCTCAGTCAAAGAAATGCTTGCTGCTATGGCACAGAGAAAAAGTGAAATAGAGATGCAACCACAAGTGGTGTCAATGAATACAACGGAGTAGTTTCACAGTGCTAGGCCGCTTATTGAGAATGGAAAGTTAAGCGGCTACATTGCTCTCGGCTTTGTACATACCATCAAATTTTACACACCGCAGAATATTTTTATCTTAGTGTGGTGTGTTGGAAAATCACTTTCACGTGATATGCGTTTACAACGCAGCCCGGGAGTACCACGTTCAAGTGTTTTTCCTAGGGTGTACCAAACAGCTCACACATTCACACACACGAAACTACATCCGAGAGCAATACACCTGTTTGGCTTTGACATGTGGTCTTTGGTACAAAATAGGTGACCACTAAAAATTTTTCATCTTCATTGGGCTGTCAAGGGTTGATGACCTTTCTGATGAGACTAATTAAGTCGAAACAGCTGCCCCCCCCCCCCCCCCCCGCCTTGGCTCAAAGGTAAGTGTTTCATTTTTATTTTACTTGCCTGTAACTGTGTATCCAGGCTTTTGAAAACTTATCTCGGGCTGTTTGTGGTGCGGCACAGGCCGTATGTGGTACCCAGTATGTTACGTCTGATGTTTCATTTGGCTCTCACTTAGCCAGGGTGTGACTACATTTGCTGAATGGTGCAAACGTATAAAGTTACTGTTCAGTGTAAATTCCTAGAAAACATGATTTTGCTTGATAACAATATTATCTTTTTTAAAAAATTATAATAAAATGAATCAAGACGAATTACTCCTTCTCAATGATATCAATGCTGTAGAGAACAAAGACTTAGACTCCAAAAAACAGCGGCTTTTGTCTGTGATTGTCTCAGGCAAATCAAAGACTTATCTAGGAAGACAATACATGACAGAGGATATTGAATCTTTAACCTCTGATGAACTAATCAAGCTTCATTTAAAATATGAGAACCACATTGCTTCACTAATGACACGTGATTTAAGTCGATCACTTGTATGTCTATACACAAAAGCAGTGAGTCACTTTCTACCTGTGGATAGTGACAGTCTATCACACGACCTTGAAAGCAATCCTATTGTTTCAAGTTCAATAGGCAAATTAGCATGCATCATGTTTTACAATTTTGGAAATTACCTTGCACCTGTCGTAACCTTACTTGTCACTGGGAGTCACATTGATTATTCAAAAATAAATTTTCTAGAGAAAGAAAATGAAGGATCAAATGGACGAGAACAAGATGACTACACAACAGAACCCGGTCCCTGTTTTGACACAGGTTCAAACTGTGACTAAGACTAAAAGCCCAGGCAGGGTTGAGGCAGGAAAAAAATTAGCCGAATGGAACAGGCAAAAAAAAATTACAGCTTCAAGCGCAAACAGAAAAGTCTCATGTGACTGACCCACCGTCAGGACCATTAGGACCAGTGTCACTAGCGTCACTACCATCACACCATCATCAAAGTGAGAGACAAACAACTAAGTCTGACCCTGACCCTGACCCTCAAACAACACAATATATAGTTGCCGGATTTGTTGTTGGATTTGGTTACGTAGGTTACCAATTATACAAAAAATACAAGCCGCAGACTCGTACAGTGTCCAAAAAATCAGACACTCCAAAAACAAAACCAGAAGTCTCCACATTACCAACAATAACCAAAGACGTTGACCCATTTTATATGCAGTAAATAAAAATATTATTTTAATTTTTCTTGCCTAAGAAATGAATGACACAAAGAACATGATGAACCTTGTCTATCACTCTGCCGTAATCAGTGGATTAGCAGTAGCTTATTCTATGCTGGGGAAAAGTCTACTCAAAATGAAATCAGCAGACCTCAGTAGACTAGATTTCGAAGACAGTGCTAAGCTAATTGTAGTAGTCACAGCGTCGATTGCGACAAAAGATTTTCTTGTTAAGCAAGGAATTATTCCCGAAAATGTTTCTATGTAAAAAAAAATAATATGGCGACGATAGCTATTTTGGTGGGAGGTGCGATGGTTAACGCCCTGGCATTCAGTGGCTCAAATTATCTCTTTTCAAAAATGGGTAGAGAGGAATCAGCGGAAGAAATAAAACGTCACAATGAAGCATCTGAGAAACTTGCACAAGCGCAGCAGGATTATGAAAAGAATAGAATTGAGAAACTTGATTTCATCAATGAAAGATTGAGGCTTGAAGGCCATGCACAACATACATTTTCAAATACAGACGAAGCAATCAGGGAATATTTTCTTGTCACGGGTGAAGACATGTCTATCCCAAAACCAAATGTGTGACTATTACAAACCGAGTACAGAACAAAGAAATGGGGAGATAATTTTTGTTTTAGTGGGAATGACATTTGTTTATTTTACAGGAGTTTTCATTGCTAGAAAAAATGGCAGCCGAAAATAAACTATCGAAAATATATTACTCTCCATCAGGCTATTGGAAAGGGCAAACAGCTATTCAGAAATTACATGCCGCTGTGGGCGGAGATATATCACTCAATTAAGTCAAACAACGGTTACAGAGACAGGCAATTTGGCAGATATATCTCCCTGCTCCAAGAAAGATAACAAGGCCTCATTTTGAGAACACATCACCTAATCACACACACCAAATGGACCTCCTATTCTTACCCCATGACACAATAAGAAAGAAACGATACAAATATGCATTAACTGTCGTAGACATTGCTTCAAGGTACAAAGACGCTGAACCCATATCTGACAAAACTGCTACCACAGTTGCGACTGCTTTATCTAGTATCTATAAAAGAGGCCCTTTAAGATACCCCAGACTTGTACAGGTCGATGACGGATCTGAATTCAAAGGTGCTGTTAATCAGTTATTTGCGAAGCACCGCATACTGGTTAGACGAGACATTTAAGGTGTGCACAGATCACAGGCAATTGTAGAGAACTTTAACAAACAGTTATCAGAGAGACTTTTCAGTTACCAGTATTCAAAGGAACTCATGCATGACACCCGGAACACTGAGTGGGTAAAGAGATTACCACATGTGATAAAAGCAATGAACAACGAAGGCCATCCTAAGCCTGCTGATGCTATTAAATTGAAAACAATTACAGAACCAAAAACAGGACCAACCCCAACCCCAGCACCAGACACAAGTTTATTTACTAAACAGGTAAGATATTTATATCAACCAGGGGAGGCTGAGAACGACGTGAAGCGCAGGGCAACAGACCCCATCTGGTCCACATCCGTTCATAATATAAAAAAAAAATAACTCCTGGTCCTGACGCAACAATATATTACCTGTATGACCCTGCGCCCCAGAGGGCATTTGTCAGAGAAGAATTACAGATTATTCCCCCAGACACCGTTACTCATTTCAGTAACTAAGTCGTCAATTAATTCATCAACCAGTTCATCACAAATATCTTCAGATAACTTGAGCCTGTAATGTCCAGGTGCATAAGCCTTTTTCTTAGTGTGAAACACTCTTTTCGTGTCCACAACTGCAAGTGACTTTTTGTGTGTTTGGATCATTTCAAGATTATGTTTATTTGATCTCAGTGACTTGTTTGGATAATCAGGCATTAATGCACCGTCTAATACTTGCTTGTAATGCTCATGACAAATGTCTTTATTTTTTATTGCTGTTTTTTTTTATTCCTTTGGCTTTCGACTGACTTCCCTTTTGGTGCAGTATAGAATACATTTTTGATCTCAGTCCAACGTACTCAACTATTGGCACACCATTTAGTTCATCTTTAAACTTACCAGGCACTTTGTTGTTTTGTGTGCTGAACAGTGGATGGTCTTTAGGATAATCAGATGTGTCATACATATGTAACTCTGTTTTCATGTCTTCATAAAAGTCTTCAGTACACACATCAATGATCATAGAGTCAGTGTCAGTGTATAACAATCGACACTCAGGATACTTTAATTTGAAGTAATCATAATAAAATTCAAGCATCAACAGTTTTGACAATTCAAGAATTGCCATACTAATGAATACTGGCTTGTCCAGTTTGACAATCTTTTTTTTGAGTGACACAGCATACAATGATGAATGAAACTCTTTGTACCCTTTGTATTGTGGTTTACCTGTAAGTTTAATTGCACCCAATTCAGTTGTGATCAGTCTCACATCTTTTCTGTGATGAGGATTTTCCATTGTCTTCCCAAAACAGGCATTGTTCATAAGCTTAAAGAAGTCTTTGTCAAATGCAGTGTTGCCATCTCTGGCACGGAGGGTTGTGTTCTTCATTATGCAATCGTTCATGAAAGCACTCTGATCAAATTGAATTCCTCTGTGAACTTTCTTTAGTACTAACCCGTGTCTGATGTAAAACTGCAGCAAGCGTTAGTGACAAACGTAATTGAATTTGTCATTTAAATTCAGCACAAGTTTAGTGTCTTCTTTTTTTCCTGTCATACTCACTTTCTCAACAGCTAATGGATAAACATTGTGATAATCATGTAGGTGGTGTGGGTACTCCAGGTCTTCTTCAAAGATCCAACCCTTTACATCATTTCGATCATGATTTATAATATTGTTTGTTATGTCTGTTATGTCATACTGTGACAAATCATACAGACAAAAGTTTTTCAAGGGCAATAACTCACACATCGCGAACCCATAAAGGTTATTAGCGTCAAGGTACGTAATGAATGACCTTGACCTTGAGGGGTGAAAGTCAAGGTCATCCAGATATTTGTTGTTGGCTCTGTCGTAGTTATTTGCTGCAATACTAATACCTCCCCTCAATCCACGTTCCACCATTTCACCCATCGTACGATCAGACAACAGGTCTATAGATATCTTACTGGATTTCAAAAATGCATCCCATGTCATGCCAGGACTAGTTATGTAACAGGCAGGGTCAAGCTTGTAGTGTAACAAACCCTTTTCACAGTAACTTTCAAATATGTCTGCTAGTAAGCAAACGTCTGCCTTTAAGAACTGGTCATGATAGTCACCGATCGTTTGACACCCTAATTTACCCCACGCATCAAGTGCATGTTGGTATTCAGAGTCAGAAATACCTTTTCCAGTTAGTGTAGAATAACATTTCTCTTTTGGTGGCAGTCTTGTTTCCTCAAACACAACCCAGTGATCAATGTACTCATACGGATAAACTCCTTTCTTAATCAAGTCTGGTTCAAAATATTTACTCGTTATTGGATACTCAGTCAGTCCTTCTGCCAGACTAGCCAATCCTAAAGACAAATGTTGCATGGAGTCATAAAATGATAATTTGTTGTCTAACCTAAAAGTCAAGTACTTCTCAGTTGTCTGTGCAATGCAACTAATTTTTTTTGTAAGATTCATCCACAGCCTGCATGATAATGTGTGAATCATATCCTTTGAGATTGTGGAAAAAGATTGGTAACTTATATGTCTTTGGATCTGTTTTTAATAACAAGTTACAATTGTTATGCGCGGCACCTCTGTAACGTCCAGTTATGTGATCATGGTCACGAACTTTATCACCTTTCAGAAGTTGATCACAAATCCAACACATCTCAGATGTATCAAATTTTAGTTTGTCTTCTTCTGTCATCACCAAAGGCATCTGACATGTGAGATATTGTACTACCTGACTGTACAGATGTCTCATTTCTGTTAAAAACAGACATGCTGCATTTTTACCCCTGTAGATAACTGGTTCTGTATGCTGACCGTCTGACCTAACAAGAATGTATCCAAAAGAACACACCACTTGGTCACTTAGTTTTATAGTCTTTGGTAATGATTCTGGAACAGGACCTTCATATGGAACAACTAATGATTCGAAATCTGCGTACACTACAAACGGCAGCTTTTGCTGATTCCCATAGTTCTTAAAATATACTTGACTACCAGGATCAGGATACTTAAGTACAGTTTGTATGTCATCAGCTGACCTACAATGTAGTACGTGTTTATGTGCCACTGCAATAGAGGAAAAACTTTGTAAACATCTTTTACACACTTCCTGTTTCCTACCATATTTTGATACATGATTATGAATTAGACGTGACATACTCCTGATAATTGTGTAGTGAAAGTTATTGTCATCACCGATAAGCAACATGTCAACATGTTTATCTTCTGGCTGCCCATAGGTTGGAGCAAGTGGTGATACTCTAATTGGTTGTAACTTGTCAACAGACTCATTATCCCACACATACACATTTACAGATATACCAGGATTTAGTTTTTCAAACAAGTCTATGTCCTCTATTTTAACAGGGAACTCAATGCCACTAAAATCGAGTTCATTTACAAATTTGGTGTAGTTAGATACGCGATCAGGTCTTGTTTTTACAAAGTGTATTTTAGCAAGCACACACCACATGAAACAAAAATTGTCTTTGTTCCGTATGTTAACAACAGCCTTTTTGTTTGCAACCTCTGTTGGCAGTGGTATCCATGATTTGCCTAGTATAGGATGATACCTTGACTGCTTTAGTTGTAGTTCATGCACATGACCTTCGTGCCAACCAGACCCCTTCATTTTTGCACTGTCAATTGCTTGGAGGAAGTCAGGTAAAAGTCTGTCTCTAAACACTTTCTCTAATTCTCTTCTTGTGTTAACTGTGTGTTGTCTTGTCGAAATATACGATACAATCACTTCACCGTCTACTCTAGTAAATTCTATTTTAGCAACAATCTGAATCTTTACACTGCCTGGGAGAAGAATATTTTGTATGACAGAAAAAGAGTTTTCTATTGATTCATAAACATTATTAGTATTAGATATAGGTAAGTCTGTTGTGTGAAACACGTTACGTAGGCCTGATGGACCTGTTGGGCTTTGAGCATTGTCCGTCATTTTTATTTGTCCGACAAAATAATAAATGAAAAAATATTACCGCTGGCTCACCTTGTGTAATACCACTTTATTAACTGTAACACTGTCAATATAAACATTTAGTTTACGTAGTTGTTTAAATATGCTATAACAAACTTCCCCTAACCAACCATAGTTGGTATCATTAACTTTAAAAGTAGGTGTCTTTAAATCAACTGTCATGCACTCCACATCTGGATGCTCATCAACATAATCCAAAGTCACACTATATGTAGCATATATTTCTGATGGTGCTGAAAGGCTTATGTTAGTCTGTTTGGGTGATATTAAGTCAGTAAAGTGCATAACATCTTTGAAACAGTGTGAGATATCAAGCACTTGCATAATTTGTCCGTCTGTCATTTTTATTAGACAAGCAAAAGAATAAATTAATTTACTAACCCATACCCTGTGGGCTGATCTGTCTTTAAAATGAGCTTTAGATGCTTAGTTGATTTCAGTTTATTTTTTACATCATCTCGTTCATGCTTTTTTGGGATGAAGTCATTCTCTCTGAGACAGTCTTCAAAGCTGTGACGATCCTTACAGTAAAACAAACAGATAAACTTTAACTGTTCTCGAAAATCTTTCAGTACAGCATTATATTTCTGAGTGAGAATCCATACACTGACGTTTGCATGTCTGCCACTGAAAGCAAGTTCTGCTAATGTGTTTCTCTTTTTGACAATGTCTTTCTCTGCAGAGCAGTCATCAACAATAAACAATGTTGACTGTCCTTCAAATTGCTTGTAAAAATATTGTAGGTAGTCATTCAGTTTCTTTTTAGGGCCAACTAAGTAAATGTTGTTGTCAGTCCAAATGAATAAACGATTGTGATAAGCTTTGTTGTGTTTGATTGTAGGACAAAATATTACAATGTTTTCAAAGTGGTGTATGTATCTTGTTTGTAATAAGTTAAGAACAAATTCAGTTTTCCCACACCCTGTGGCACCACAAAACAATCCACAGTGTGGGTCAAGGGTCATCAAGCTCCGGTTCATTTTAATACACAATATAATTTTAATATATGTGTCCATTTAGTCTACTGTCTTGTATATTGAGTTGTGCGTCATATATCAGGTACAAATATATATTTATGGCTTCGGCCTTTTCAACCTTTTTTTGTATCTGGATTGTAATTCCATCACTGCCATTCTCAACAGTTCGACCTGACCCATGAAGGTAGTCATCATCTGTACTACGAAGGTCTAGCCACAGTGCATACTTGTTTGTAAGGTATTGCCCAATCCTTACATCATACAGATGTAGATCTTTGCACGCAATGTTTGCAGGTTTATCTCTAATCCTTCCACCCGCAAAATACTTTGTGATCTCATTGTAGTGTTGATAAGGTAACAAACCTGAAGCATACACTTGATTAGGACGGCCTTCAATTGTGCAAGACAAATGTGTAATCTTAGGATTGTAGAATTTTTCTGAATCTCTTTTGTATGGACTCACCGGTTCAACAAACGACATAAGAATACCTTTAAGTGACCTGGCAGGCGTGTTTAAGTTTATATTCCACATTTGGTCACTCTTGTCTTAGGGTATTAAACTATGTCTAATCACACGGTCATAATAAATTGGAAGTCTTGACTGGTACTGATTTTGTATGAGTCTAGCTAGTTCAGTATGTGTGACAATTTCCTATTCCAAGGAAATGTTAAAGATCTTATATGTTGCATCTGTGGCAGATGATTTTATAACTTTGGAGTAGTCATTGAAAGTTAGTTCAAAGCTCAGACGGTCATTCAGTGCCCCTTGATAATAAGGCAAATGTGCTGTTAGGATTTCAAACTCAAGTGGAATGTAAAATCTGGTTCCATATGTTTCAGCCATTATAACGTCCTTGGCTACCCCAGTAGTTACCTTATCTGCTGCATTGATTCGAAGTTTACCAACATTATCAGATTGTATGCCTTGATAAATACGGTCTTCTCGTTCTTCCCGTGTGAGCCAAAGGTCTTTGTAACAGTAGAATACATCGGAGTCGTCAAGACTAAACACTTCCTGCCCTTCAAGTTTTACTTTACTAGTTCTAACAATTGCTCTGCCAAGATTGTCAACCAGTGTTCTGTTTACATCTGCGTCTGATGATAGTTCGATATTAAATGCTAGGCGTGCAGTGCCAGGAACAATAACATCACTGGGACCTAGGTTTGGAAACTTGACTGTAAGTGTTTGATTCTGGTCTATGGTACTTGGATTGTTTGTGATGACGATTGATTGTCTAACGCCCTTAACACCCAGAGGCTCACATAGTTTTCTGTATGGGTCTAACTTTGATCCGTAAGACTGTGTCATTTTTATTATGCACAATAAAAAATAATAAATTAATAAAACAATGGCCACGGGAGGATTTAATCATGAAGATTTTGAAATGGATGACACGTATGATTTTGGTAATACAACAGATATGACAGATATGGCAGATATGACTGGTACAAGAAATATTTACAGTTTACGTCACAAACTTTTAGAAACCAAAGTGAACTCATTTTATGATCATGTTGGTGGCCGCCCAGACAACGTAGATCCTAGTCAGTTTGAACTTGATGGCAAGGGTCATTTATATTTAAATACTGTTGACAAAGGAAAAGTACTATTGACTAACAAAAAAGACCCTGGTAAGTTTAGGGCTTTAAGTACAATACAAAATGAAGGTGGTGTTGGTGCCTTGCGTCAACTTGGAATTGGAGGGTCTCCTGTCACGCCGCTTGCGCCTAGACTGGCTAGTGTCCTCTATGACACGCAAACAAAGTTGCCAACAGGGCAACAAATTGAAATGGCACCTGTAACAAGCCTACTAGAAATAGCAAACACAGTGATACAAGAAACCTCATTTACTGAAGGACAAATAAATGACGCTTTGAAAACAATAGATGATCCACCTTTGTCAATGAGAGAGATAATTGGTTTGGATAAATCACTGCAGACAATAAGAGGTGAGATGGTAAACAATGTTGCCAAACTGGGTGAGCTTGATAAACACATAGAACGTGAAAAAGAAAAACTGGCTACAGCAGACACAGAAATGAAAGAAAGAATCCAACACAGATTAAATGATTTGCAGATAGAAAGATCAGGACGGTTAGAAACAATTAGTATTGGAAGACAAAAACTAAAATCACAGGTCAACAGAATTAGAGAAACTATTCAGAAAATACTTCACGAAGACACTACTCTGGCTGAGAGACTAAAAACACTTTTCAGAGAACAGGGTATTACAATTGCTAGTTTAATTACTGCTCTTGGATTTATTATCAGTACTTTTGTGTTAGCTGTCTCCGGTGCTGGTGGACCCGGTGGTTCTCTACCTCCAGCACCACCAGCCCCAGCACCACCAACAGACCCAAAAGATTTACAGTCATGGGTAAAGAAACAATTGTCTCATATTTCAGACGTGCTTAAAAAATTAGCTCTGAAAGCAATAGATGCTTTGCCTGGCATAATTGGCACTGTTGTCAGTTGGCTTATTACTACAGCAGCAAAGGTAGTTGGGTTTATGGCAGAGCATGTGTGGGTCTTTTTGGTTACAGTAGGAGGGTTGATGGTGGGTTATTTAATAAAACAGATAAAGAAGTAAAACCCCTAACCCTGTTAGACCTATTACCAATGCAGTTCTTTCTGACTCATGTGTGTCAGGGGTTGACTGTACTGGTCGTATGGGCGCCGGTGTTGGGCAAGGGCTGGGGCCGGGGCCGGGGCCGGGGGTGTTACCATCTGTAATGATTTTAACGTCTGAACATGTGTGGTTGTTATTCCTCCTAAGTTTACAGATTGATTAAGACCGAGTTTTTGACTAACACCTGCAACAATGATTTCATTATTATAATTTGTTATTGTACCCATTTGGAGTTGAAGGTCAGATGGCAACATGTATAACCCGATGCCAACTACAAAGTCAACTTTTGATCTGGCATATCTGAGTACGTCTTGGTAGCGTTGTATGCTTGATGGGAGATCAACCACTGAATTAATTGAATCTTCAAGATTTGCAAGAAATTGTTTTTGTGCTTCAAATTTGCCACTTCCATTCAAAATGTTTGATTTTGTTAGTGATTGTGCTCCTAGTAAACACCAGACATATGTTCTGATAGACTCATTGACGCGCTCGACTCCTGCTTGAGTGAACCCGTCAGTTTTATCTAAAATAAATGTGGTCCACGCATTAGACTGCTTCTGCTCAATGGAACCTATCCAGACTTGTGATTGTGATGAGAATGAAGTGTAACCAGGGTAGTAATCTTGAGGATATTGTCTGTGACTCAAAGCGTAATACAGTGTTCCCATGCCTTTGTGATCATCAAGTTTTTGTGTGAAGTCATACTTTGTACTGATGTTAAATTATTACAGATGCGTTGAAACGCTTTCATATCCATAGGGTTATTAAACCTGTTGAAACTGGATTCAGTGGGCAGTGGTGTATGAAGTTCTGACAGTATACGTCTAAGCTGGTAATAAACGTGGAAACGATACACAGACTTAATCAGTTTGTTTGAGTGATTCAGGTGGTCTGTGAATGAAACACCACAGCCTGTAGTTGAACATAGTATGGCAAAGTTGAGTTGGTTTTGAAACATCTGTAGTGGACTTGAGGACCACTTTCTTGCAGTAGAGTCGTCTGTTATTGGAGGGTTTAGGTAATGGTCAAACGGATTTGGTACTTTGACTTGGAATAGATCTTGTTCGCTTACAGCTATGTCAAGCTGATTTAGTTGAATTATGTTCTGTTCATAAGTAGGTGCGACATTATATTTAGCATCCACATTAAATTGAAATGCGTTTGTAGTGGTAATGGTTGGTGATTTAAATTCCATCCTTTTTTATATGAGATAATAAAAATGTTTATCACATTAACAAATCTTGACACAAGCAAACCAGTGTGGTTAACTAATGGGATTGATAATCATGATGGTAGCAAGGCTGTAGCTATCCATGAACTGTTCTACACAGTAAAGTGGTTTAATGTTACAAATAACGGTGAATATTCTGTGCATGGAATGATAGGTAGTACAAGTTGGGGCGCTAATCACTTACAGCCTGGGTATTATGTCTTTTGTACTATAGCTGAATTTTTACAAAATATGTATAAAATTAAAGCAACTTTAAATCCAGCTAACTTACTTGTTACATTGGAATTTCCAAAAGATAGTCAGCTTATATTAACAGACAAACTTTTAATACTATTAGGTTTTTTTTTATCCAAATTTGATCTTGCTATTGTAGCTATTAGTGGTGATTATGATGATTGGACTTATGAAGCAGGATTAAAATTTAAGCCCAAAAAAGAAAAAAATAATTGGAAGATATCCTGTTCATTTGTCAGTACACACAGTGCTAAATGTTCATTTGAAAGAACTGAACACAACTGAGAATGTTCACAATGGAAAGCCTTCAACTTTGTTGAAAAGCTTACCAACTGGAACTGCACCCTATTGTGAAAGTGTGGTTGCTAGATTTCCTAATTTGCAGTTTAAGAAATTAGGTTTTAGTTTCTTTGAGTCACTGTGTATATCTGTAACTAATCAAGATGACAAACCAGTTGTTATGCATGATTTTAGTGTTGTGTTAGAAATTAAATAATTTTATTTTTGTTTATAAAAAATGAGTGGTGGTCCAAAGCCGAGAATCATACCAGTTGCATGTCCAGTAACAGAGTTGAAAGATTTGGCTGATGTACAGGATTTTGAGAAGGAAGGGGATGTTGGAGAAATATATGGTTTTGAACTTGATTCAAATGGCATGTACAAGAGGAAAGTAATTGTTGACATGAAAGACGGTGAAAGACAGATTCCTAAACTTGGTCAGCTGCGTGATGCTACTGTACCTACTCCACCTGTAAATAATTCGCCCTACAACTTAATACATGTGGGAAATAAGTGGGTGGTTTCACCTGTGCCGCCTGCGCCTATGCCAGCACCAACAATTGACTGGGACATAAAGTTGGAATTTATTAGTCCTTATGTATACACTGATGATGAAGGCGCCTTAGTGTTTAGGAAGGTTGTTAACTCTGGGCCGCTGATTGTAAGCCTTGTTCCAAGTTTTGCCCCAGACAACAATAGCAGAGATAAACTGAAAGTTGAAAATTATGAGAGACGGCGGTATCTTCTTACAACTAGAAAGGGTAGATCAGATACTTCTGTTGTGTTTATGCCAGCAAGCTTAGTCGTGGCTAGAGAAGTGACAATAATATTTGAAATTATCATGAAATCTGTAACTTCTCCAAAAGAGGCAAATATTGCACAGGGAATAAAACTTACATGGGATGAAACAGTATCAGAATCAACAAAGGTTTTTAATTGCTATTAGAAAAAATGTAGATGTTTTTGAAGTTTCGAGCAGTGTTCCAGCTGTCAAGATTTTAGTCGACAAAACAACTTTTGTTCGTCTAAGTTACATAAACCTTGAACACATTGATCTTGTTGCATTTTATTATGCAAGTAAATTGTATACTTTTGACGAGTTGCAAAATGTAATTGCTGATTAAATAAAAAAAATATTTGTCAATAAAAAAAATGGTAAACTTCTATCCGCAACTACCGACGACGCTTGCGCATGAGACTGTGTCATCATTTGTGCCTGATCAACATATGCCAATTGCATCAGATAAAACATTACAGGCAGACGCATTCAGATTAAATAATATTACAGAAGCAATTAAATATTTGGAAAGTGAAGAGGCGAGGTACTCATGATGTAAGAGACGGTATAAGACCGTTTTTAATTCTGTTCAAAACACTTTTATGGCTATTGGTGCAGTTTCAGCTGGATGTTCTGTAGGAGGTATTGTTCTGTTTGCCAAGGGAATTGGAAGTTTGGCTGGAATAGCAGTTGAGGGTGTTAGCATTGCTACATGCCTGGCTTGCTTTGGTTTGGAGGCCTTGAACAAGAGGTTTCACATGAAATTACAGAAACATGAAGCATTGAGTACGCTTGCTGGTGCAAAGCTGAGCAGTATGAAACTTATTATCAGTAAGGCATTGAATGATAATTCTATTGATGACGAAGAATTTAAGCGGGTCCAGGATGATTTAAATAATTACAAAAAACAGAAATCTGAAATACAAAATAAAATGCGTAGTCAATCTCCTGTAAATGTTGAAGAACTGAAGGCTAGTTTTTTAGAGATGGGGAAACAGATCGGTGTTCAGGAAACCACAGAAAAACTACACAATCTTTTAAACAAATAAAAATCAGATTTGGTAATCAATCAATATTTTTGTCATATGCTTCACAGAGAGATGACACGTCATTTACATCACTTGTGCCTGATTGTTTAGCCCCATCAGCACCACCGCCAGAGTACTACTGAGAAAAAAAAGTTTTTTTATTGTCCTTGTATCTTGACAAATCTGTCTCGGTATCTTGGGACTTGAGTCAAGTTGTTGTAAGAACTTACAAGAACTTACAGCAAGTAATTAATAAGTTCTTATGGTAAGTAATTAATAAGTTCTTATGACAACACACTTAAAGGTTACCTCTGTAGGTTTCTAAAAGTTAGTTGTAACTTGTTAGTAAGTATAAAGTTTTACTTGAGAAAATCGTGTTCCTCGGAAATCGACTCTGACAGGCGTGTGTGTGTAAAATGACATTAGTTTATTATAGAGTGCGCTGTCGGGATTTTGGTTTGATTTGAGAGAAACGACAGTGTGGACGTTAATGACCGTAATTAGTAATTAATTAAGGTCAACTTAAGGCAATGGGTCATTGGGTCAGAAATGTACTATTCTCGACTGGTAATGTTCATTATTTTTTTTTACAATGTGTGATTAAGTTTTCTCTCCTCGAAAAGGACAGGAGAGAGCAGGCATCCTTGACGGACACCGATCGTCGTCCTGAAGAACTCGCCTGACTGATTGTTAAGTAGAACCGCGCTGCAGGCGTTCTTGTAAAGCGCTTCTATCATTTGGATCAGTCCCTCCTCTATGTTGAACGATCTCATGACTTGCCAGAGTCCGTCGTGCCAGACGCGATCAAATGCTTTCCTGAAATCAATGAAGTTGTGGTAGAGTTCGCGCTGATGCTGCAGATGTTTCTCGATCAGGACGCGGCAGTTGAAAATCTGCTCTACAGTGCTTCTTCCAACTCTGAAGCCAGCCTGTTCTTCTGCCAGCAGTTCCTCGGCGAAAGTTTTGAGGAGGTTGAGAATGATTCTAAGCATTACTTTGCTAGGGTGACTTATCAGACTGATAGTTCTGTAGTTCTGGCACTGTTTCAGGTTTCCTTTCTTGGGGAGCGGGATCACTAGAGACTGTGTCCATTCTACTGGCCATTTCTTTTGCTCCCAGATCTTTTGACAGAGTGTAGTGAGGACCTTCGTTGTTACTTCTCCTCCATGTTTCAACAGTTCAGCAGGTACGTTGTCTACACCTGGAGACTTTCCTCCCTTCAGGCCGCGTACGGCTGCTTCCACCTCTTCAGCTAACACTGGCAGGTCTTCAGCCTTCCTGGCCCCAGCCTGGTTGTTTTGGAGGATGCTGGTGTCTGGCTCAGCCTTGTAGTTATACAAGTCTCGGCAGTACTCAGTCCATCTGTTTAGTACAGCAGTGTTTTCCGTAAGGAGTTGGCCGCTGCTGTCTTCGATGACTGTGGCTGTTCGCTGTTGAGTCTTGGTGAGGGTCCTTAGCGTTTCATAAGCCTTCTTGCTGTTGCCGTTTGCCATGCCCTCTTCCACGCTACAACACTGGTCTTCAATCCAATCTTCTTTGGCTTCTTTCATCCTCTTCCTGATCTTCTTGTTGACAAGTCTGTACTTGTTTGCTGATGTGAGGTCTTGGACTCTCTTTTTCTTCCAGGCTCTCCTCTCATCACAGAGATCGAGGATGTCATCGGTGACCCAGGGCTGTTTGCGCTTCCTCTGCTTCCCCAGCACTTCTTCTGCTGTAGAAAGTAACACCTCTTTTATATTTCCAGCAAGGGTGTCTACGTCACAGTCCAAAGTAGCCAAGGCTGCAAATCTGCCTCCCACCTGGGCTTGGAAGAGCTCTTCTACTTCCGGGTCTTTTAGCTTCTGGAGGTCGAATCTGATGCGAGGGCTCTTGCTATCTCGTTTCAATGCCAGCTTCAACTTGAGGCTAGTAAGGACGAGGTTGTGGTCGCTGCCAATATCAGCGCCAGGAAAGGACCTCGTTTGTGCTTTGTTAATGCTGGATTTGAATCGTCGAGGCAGCAAGATGAAGTCAATCTGGTTATGGACCAGGCCTCCTGGCGATTGCCATGTCACTGTTCTTGACTTCTTGTGTGGATGGAGGGTATGGAGAAGATCATGCAGGAAACCCTCCACGACCACCATACTTCAATCTCTATTGGTGGCAGATCCCTGTGCAATCTTCGATTCGCAGACGACATTGACCTCATGGCAGGCAGCAATAGTGAGCTCCAAAACCTGACAGACAAACTTTCAAGTAGCGCAGGGTCTTATGGCATGGAGATCAGTACGGATAAAAGCAAAGTGATGATCAACACCACAAGCGACAGCAGCAGCAACATTCACATGAACGGCCAGAAGCTAGAAGAGGTCAATAGCTTCAAGTACTTGGGAGCCACCCTGTCCAAAGACGGTAGTTGCATAGCAGAGATCCGTATCAGGATAGGTACAGCAACATCCGCAATGGCCAGGCTGGACAGGATATGGCGAAGTAACTCCATCAGCTTCACCATCAAGTACAGGCTTTACAAGTCCCTCGTAGTGTCTATTCTACTCTACGGCTGTGAGACTTGGACACTGCTTGCAGACTCAGAAAAGAAAATCCAGGCCTTTGAGAACAAGTGCCTGAGGAAGTTGCTCCGCATCTCGTACCGCGAGCACAAGACCAACGAATATGTACGGAGCATCGTCACTTCCCTGGTGGGCCCACATGAACCCCTTCTGGCAACCGTGAAACGGCGCAAGCTTGCTTGGTTTGGCCACGTGACCCAACACAACACCTTGTCCAAGACTATCCTCCAAGGCACTCTCGAAGGAAGTCGTCGGCGAGGTCGTCAGAGAAAGAGTTGGGTCGCAAACATAAAAGAATGGACCGAACTCGAGATGCCAGACTTGCTTGCCACCACCCAAAATAGAACTCAGTGGAGAGCACTGTCTGTTGCTGCTGCCTTTCAGTCCCCCCAACGCCCAGTTCGGGCAAGGGACTGATGATGATGATGATGATTAAGTTTTGTCAGAGACAATAGTTAGAATCCGGGAAAAATGAAAGGTGACGTCACACGAGTGATTTGTTATCAAAAAACGTAAAAAGATGACGTCGTCAAAAAAATCTCTTGTGTTGTACTTTCTTATTTCTCTCTCAAGGTCATGGTCATTCATTACGCACTTGGATGCTAATAAGTTGAACGGATTTGCGATGTGTGAGTTATTGCACTTGAAAAACTTTTGACTGCATAATTTGTCAAAGGTGATATAACAAAATTAACAAAATGTATTATGAATCATGATCGGAATCATGCAAAGGGTTGGATCTTTGAAGTCGACCTAGAGTACCCACACCATCTACATGATTATTACCATGGTTATCCATTAACCTTTGAGAAAATGAGTTTGACAGGGAAACAAATAGACACCAAACTTGTACCAAATTTGAACGACAAATTCAATTTGTTTGTCACTATTTCTTACTGCAGTTTTACATCAGACAGGGATTAGTACTACATAAAGTTCACAGAGGCATTGAATTTGATCAAAGTGCTTTCGTGAAAGATTACATAATGAAAAACACAATCTTGCATGCAAGAGATACCAACACTGCATTTGACAAAGACTTCCTTAAGCTCATGAACAATGCCTGTTTTGGTAAGACGATGGAAAGTCCTCATCAGCGCAAACATGAGAGACTTGTCACAACTGAATCAGGCACAATTAAGCTTACAGTCATGCCACAATACAGAGGGTACAAAGAGTTTTATATGTCATTGTATGCAGTGACACTCAACAAAAAAAAAAGTTTGTTCAACTGGACAAGCCAGTATTCATTGGTATGGCAATTCTTGAGTTATCAAAATTATTAATGCTTGAATTCTACTATGATTACTTTAAACCAAAGTATCCTAACTGTCGTCTGTTATACACTGACACCTACTCTTTGATCATAGATGGGCTTACTGAAGACTTTTATGATTTCATGAAAGCAGAGTTACATATGTATGACACGTCTGATTATCCTAAAGATCACCCACTGTATAGCACACAAAATAAGAAAGTGCCTGGGAAGTTTAAAGATGAACTGAATGGAGTGCCAATAGTTGAGTACGTTGGACTGAGATCAAAAATGTATTCCATACTGCACCAGAAAGGCAGTCAGTCTAAAGCCATAGGTATAAAAAAAATCAGCGATAAAAAATAAAGACAGTCATCATGAGCACTACAAGCAAGTATTAGATGGAGACCTAATGCCTGATTATCCAAATAAGACACTGAGATCAAATAGACATAATCTTGAAATGATCCAAACACATAACAAATCACTTGCAGTAGGGGACACAAAACGAGTGTTTCACACTAAGGAAAAGGCTTATGCACCTGGACATTACAGGCTTAAGTTATCTGAACAAATAGCTGATGAACTGGTCAATGAACTAATCGATGAATTAGTTGATGAAATGAGTAACAGTGTCTGGGGGAATAATCTGTAATTCTTCTCTGACAAATGCCCTCTGGGTGGCAGGCTCATATAGATAATAAATTGACAGGTTACCGGGGACTAATTTTTTAAAAATATTGTGAACAGACTTGGACCATATTGGATCAGTTGCCTTGCATCTGACATCATTCTCGGCCTCACTGGGATGATATAGATATCTTACCTGTTTTGTAAACAAACTTGTGTCAGTCGCTTTTGTTCTTAGCCCCTCTTCTGACGGTGATGGTATTATTTTTAATTTAATAGCATCGGAGGGTTTTGGATATCGCTCATTATTCATTGCTTTTATCACAGATGGTAATCTCTTAACCCACTGAGTGTTATGTGCATCATGCATGATTTCTTTAGAATACTGATAGCTAAAAAGTCAAACTGATAATTGTTTGTTAAAGTTCTCAACAATTGCCTGTGATCTGGTATGCCTCGCCGCACTAGCATGCCAAGCTTTGCAAATAATTCATTAACAGTGCCTTTGATTTCAAATCCGTCATCAATTTGCACAAGCCTAGGATATTTCAAACGACCTCAATTATATTTCTTTGTTAACACAGTGGCTATTTTGGTCAGTTATGGGCTCGGCATCCTTATGTCGGAAGCTATGTCGACAACAGTTAATGCATACTTGTATTGTTTCTTTCTTATTGTATCATGCGGCAGGAACAGAAGATTAATCTGATGGGTGTGATTTGGGGTAGTATTTTCAAAATGAGGTCTTGATATTTTTCTTGGAGCAGGTAAATAGCTTTGCCAAATTGCTTGTTTTTGCAGCCACTGTCTTATTTATTCAAGTGTGACATCTCCACCCACAGCAGCATATAAATTTTATATTGCAGTATCCCCTTTCCAGGAGCCAACATGAGATTAATATATTTTTGATAGTTTAGCCCCGGCTTTGGCTCTGATGTCGACCATTATTTCTAGCAATAAAAACTGCTGTAAAATAAACAAATGTCATTCCTACTAGAACAAAAATAATTTCTCTGTTTCTTTGTTCAGTGCTTGGTTGGTAATAGTCGCTAAGTTTTGGCTGTGGAATGGTCATGTCTTCACCAGTAACAAGGAAATATTCTTTGATAGCGTCATCAACATTTGAAAATGTATGCTGCATGTGACCTTCAAGCCTGAGTTTTTCATTGATGAAATCATGTTTCTCTATTCTTTGCTTTTCATACTCCTGCTGAGGTTGTGCCAGTTTTTCAGACGCCTCATTGTGATGCCTCATCTTTTCTGCACTCTCCTCTCTGCCCACTTTTGAAAAGAGATAGTTTGATATGCTAATGCTAATGCATTAACAATGGCCCCGCCAATCATAACAGCCAAAGTTGCCATATTTTTTTATTTACATAGAAGCATTTTCTGGAATAATTCCTTGCTTGATGAGAAAGTCTTTTGTTGCAATTGACGCTGTGACAACTGCTACTACTAGTTTAGCACTGTCTTCAAAATCTAGTTTACCAAGGTCTGCTGATTGCATTTTGAGTAGACTCTGTCCAAGCATAGTGTAAGATATTGCTAGTCCACTTATTCTTCTTGGCTTGACTTCGCAAACGAAGATTGTATAGTGGTTGTCCACGACGTCTGCAGGCATGCTCGTGACTGTGGAGGCCAAGCCGGGACAGGCAGGTTCGACCACAGAGGCTGCAGAGGGAGGTCTGGCCAGGGTTCTGAGTTGTGGCATCTCTGTTTTTTCTCCTGAGCCGCTTGTCTTTAAGGCTAGCTCTGCGAGAGTCCTCAAAGGAGACAGCTGCCTTGTAAATGGTGGAGCGCCAGGTGTCACGGTCCGCAGCAAGTGAAGACCACTGGCGGTGGTCGATTTGGCAGGCACTAAGTGACTTCTTGAGACAGTCTTTGTATTCTTCTTTGGTGCCCCTCTGTCTCTGTGTCCAGTGGCGAGTTCCCCGAACAGGGTGATCTTGGGTAGGCGATGATCCTCCATCCTTGAGACGTGCCCAGCCCAGCGGAGCTGTGTCCGCAGCAGCAAAGCCTCGATGCTCACAGTTTCTGCATGTTCAAGGACGTCGACGTTTGTGACATAGTCACTCCAGTGCATGCCAAGGTTTACGCAGGCAGCGCTGGTGGAAGCGTTCGAGGAGTCATAGTTGGCTGCGGTAGAGGGCCCAGGACTCGGAACCATACAGCAGGGTGGTGAGGACGACAGCTCTGTACACGCTGATCTTGGTGCCTGTTTTCAGCTGTTGATTGTGCCACACCCGCTTGTATAGACGCCTGAAAGCGCTGTATGCTTTTGCCAGCCTGCTGTCTAGCTCCTTGTCAAGCTTGGTGTCTGACGTGATGATGCAGCCAAGGTATGTAAACTGGTGCACTGACTTCAGTTCAGACTCACCGATGGTGATGTGGGGTGGGCGATGCTCTTCCTTCGGTGCCGGCTGATGGAGGACCTCTGTCTTTTTCAGATTGACCTCGAGTCCAAAGAGATTGGCAGCGTCTGCGAAGCAGGGTGTTATGCGCTGCAGGGCTCTCTCTGTGTGTGCAACGAGGGCAGCGTGGTCAGCAAAGAGCAGCTCATGAATCAGTTGGTCTAGGGTTTCGGTGTGGGCCTACAGTCATCTGAGGTTGAACCGGTTGCCATCGAGATGATACCTTATGTACACTGCGTTGTCATCGTCGAGGTCCACTGTGGCCTGCTTCAACATCATGCTAAAAAAGATGTTGAAGAGGGTCGGTTCCAGCACGCAGCCTTGCTTCACACCGTTGAGAATGGGGAATGGTTCAGAGAGGTCATTTTTGAGTCTGACCTGGCCTTGCTGATCCTCGTGTAGCTGGACGATCATGCTGAGGAACTTTGGGGGACAGCCAAGTCGCTCCATGATCTGTCACATGCCTTGCCTGCTCACAGTGTCAAACGCTTTTGTTAGGTCGACAAACGTTATGTAAAGCCCTTTGTTCTGCTCGCGGCACTTCTTCTGAAGCTGTCTCAGCACAAAGACCATGTCGGTGGTGCTCCTTTTGGCTCTGAAGCCACACTGGTCTTCTGGGAGTTGGTCTTCTGCAATGGCAGGTACCAGCTGATTCAGGAGCAGCCTTGCGAGAATTTTCCCGACAATGGACAGCAGGGTATTTCCGCCTTAGTTGGAGCAGGCAGACTTTTCTCCTTTGTTCTTGTACAGGGTCGGAATACTTTCAGGACCTCTTCAGCCCTGAGCGTACTGTTCAAGAAGCAGTCATCCTCCAAATCCCACACTTCCCAGAAAAGGTTGAATTGGACGAACCGCCCACTGCTGAAGAGACCCTCACAGCCATCCACCAGCTCAAGAGTGGCAAAGCAGCAGGCATTGACGGAATCCCACCAGAGATCTGGAAACATGGAAGCCCAGCACTGCACAACAAGCTCCATGATGTCTTTCTCTGCTGCTGGGAGGAAGGAACACTACCAAAGGATCTACGCGATGCAGTCGTCATCACCCTGTACAAGTGCACTTATTACGGCAGAGTGATAGACAGACAAGGTTAATTAATTTTTTTCCATTGCTAATTTTTATTATGCCACAAAAATTAAAATAATAAATTTACCCCTGCATGAAAATGGGTTGAAAGGTTTTAATGTTGCTGTAATGTGGAGACTTTTTCTTTTATTTTTGGAGTGCCTGATTTTTGGGACAATGTTTGAGTGTTTGGTTTGTATTTTTTATATAATTGGTAACCTACATAACCAAATCCAACAACAAATGTGGCAACTAGATATTTTGTTATTTCAGGTTTAGACTCAGTTGATAGTCTCTCACTTTGTTGAGGTGGTGAAGGTGTTCGTAGTGATGCTGGTGGTGGGGCCGGTGCTGTTGGTGATGGGCCAGTTACATGAGCCTTTTCTGTTAATGCCTGAAGCTGTAATTTTTTTTTGTTGTTGTCTGCTCCATTCAGCTAATTCTTTTTTCCCCACCTCAACTCTGCCTAGGCTTTTAACCTTAGTCACCGTTTGAACCTGCGTCAAGACAGGGCTCGGTTGTGTAGTCATCTGGGTCTCATCCATTTTCTTCTGTTTTAAAAGTTATTTTAGAAAAATCAATATGACTCCCAGTAACAAGCAGGGTTACCACAGGTGTAAGCAATTCACAAAATTGTAAAACATGAGGCATGCTAATTTACCGATTGAACTTGAAACAATAGGGTTACTTTCGAGATCGTGTGACAGCTGTCAGTATCAACAGGTAAAAAGTGACTCACAGCTTTTGTGTATAGGCAGACAAGAGATCGACTCAAATCACGGGTCATTAGTTAAGCAATGTGATTTTCATATTTAGCATAAAGTTTGATAAGCTCGTCAGTGGTGAGAGATTCTATATCTTCTGTCATGTATTGTTTTCTGAGAAAAGCTTTTGATTTGCCGGAAACAACTACAGAGAGAAAGCGGTGTTTTTTAGAGTCTAAGTCTTTGTTCTCTACAGCACAGATATTGCTTAGAAGAAGTAATTCGTCTTGGTTCATTTTATACTGAAATATATTGAATTTTTAAGCTTTAATTATTTTCTCATAATACACTTGTGGTATGACTTGAGATAGGATTTTGTGATTGTTGTGTCACTGTCACTTTTGGAAAAGAACTAAAAAGCCAGGCGTTGGGTCAACTGTTTTTGTGCATATGATAATTGTTTAGTGCATTTTTTGTCAACTGTAATTTTTCACATACGATAATTGTTGGCGCATTTTTTCGCAAACTGTAATTTTTCACATACGATAATTGTTGGCGCATTTTCACAAACTGTAACTTTTTGGCATACGATAATTGTTGACGCATTTTTTGCAAACTGTAATTTTTCACATACGATAATTGTTGGCGTATTTTTCACAAACTGTAATTTTTCACATATGATAATTGTTGGCGCATAATTACATCTTTTTCAATTTTTTCTAACATAAAAATAAAAAACTAAGGAAAATATGATAAAATAAGAAAAAGAAAAAAGAAAAAATTAAATTGGAAAAAAATAGAAAAAAATAAAGATGAGAAAAAAGAAAAAAAGTGACAAAAGGGCTGCTTGTGGCCTGCCACCTGCTTTCACAGGAATCGATGTAATCCAGGTTATTACTGCACTAATTCACCCCCCTGTGGAGGGGGCTATAACTCTGGGGGGTTGCACGTTGACTTTTTTCTGTGAAAGCCCATGTGGTGTAGCCTTGTCGGCCGACGCCTAGACCATGATTCGAACCCAGCACAGAGAGAATAGTTTACGCTAACTATCCTTCCCCTAACTGGTGATAAGACCATGCGGCCACACGCAGTCCCAAAGACAGATAAGATATTTTTTTAAATTTAATGTTGTCAGTTGCCTGAAATCCTGTGAAAGCAGGGCTCTTGAGGATCTAACTCTGAAAAATATTGAGAATATAAGCCTGCAAAACTATAAGCCCCTGAGAATCTAAACCTCTTGCAAAAATAATCCCTGGGTTTTAAGTACTCAGATTAAGTAAATTAGATGCATGGTACTTCCTATCTAAGACTGAGGCTAATTGCAACATGCTATTTTAAAGACACCCTTGACATTGGTGAATGTGTTACTTCACTGTCACAAGTTCCCAAATGAGGAAATGGTCAGTGTGTGTCTGGCGTGAAAAGTGTTTATTCAGGTATGTATTGTTGTTGACAAAGTACAATTGCACAGTACACTTGTAGGCTTCTCTGTCATGCCTATGTTTAAGATTATCACAGTATTCAGGTTAGATGCTATATGTAGATTCAACAATCTTTACAGTTATCTAAAACCCAAGTGGCTCTTGAGAATCTCACCATGCTCATAAGAATCTGTGATGGCGTGGGCTACTGAAAATTTAAGCCTTTTGTAAGAATAAAACATGTTTGTTTTTTTCATGTTCCCAGAGGAAGAAAGTCGGATTTAGTGGGGGTTCCTCTACTTGTAATTATAATCAGTAGAGCAGCACATCTCATAGCTTCCCTAAGATTTTGTACAAGGGCCACTGTGCATGTAAGTGAAACACGATAAGTACGTAACCCAAATGACTGAACTGACTGGACGGTGTCAGTTACACACAGTCAAAGAGAGTGTGTGTTGAGCTGCGTGTTGTGTTGTACACTGTGTATGTGTGTGTGCTTCGTGTATATGTGTCCTGTGTGTGTCGGTGTGTGTGTGTGTGTGTGTGTGTGTGTGTGTGTGTGTGTGTGTGTGTTCAGTGTGTGTGTGTGTGTGTGCAGTGTGTGTGTGTGTGTGTGTGTGTGTGTGTGTGTGTAACAGGGTAGGTTCCATAATGTGTTTGACTGCTTTTTATTTTGTACTGAAAAGTAGTGTGCTCATAGAGACAATGGAGATTAATAACCGAAATACCTTTGTTTAAGGGCGATGACATTGTTGGTACAGGTGGGGTTGAAGATCTGCCTTAATAATCATGGGTTGACAACTGAACGAAAAAACGTTGCTTCAAAGACAGACAAGATGGCGGCCATGCAACACCTCCCGGCCGCCCGCTCCGGAAGAAATAGTCGCCACCCGCAGTATTTTAGCAGTCATTGTGCCTTCGTTGATTTATGATGTCGGGACCTGCAATGCTGCATCATGACTGGTGTTTCTATTTGATGACTTTTGTGAATTTGTTGTGCTGTGGCTGTTAAATGGATTCAGTCTCAGTCAACGGTAGTTTCCTCCGCCGTCAGTGCAATGCTGGTAGTTTATACATGCCGGCTGATAGTTTGTTAGTCAGTACCATGGAAATCGGATCTCAGAAGAACAGCGCGCATTATGCTGTGGCAAAGAACCAACGTGCTTTTCTCCCCTTAGTAATCATCTCAGGAGTGGCTCTTCCCACCAGAGGAGTGGCGTGCGTGCAGCGAGGCGAGTGCCAGCAGGCTTCGGGCCCCCACATTCCAGCCGAGTGATGTGATGACGAACACTTCCCTGACACAGTGACTGTGTTTTTTACAACACTTAACAGCGTGTGCATGTGTTTACTGTGGATTAGGAACAACGTGCTTTTCACGTTAATGTTGTAGTTTTATTATTATTGTTTCAAAAATGAGTAGGTGTGTAGTTATATACTACTTAAGTTATACATATGATTAAACTGTGGTGACTGTTTATGCGGGAGTGAATGTCTGTCTAATAGCCGGTGCTGATCTATAGCAACAGTGGAAGTATAATTTGTCTTTTTGTTTTGTTTATGCGTATTTTCTTTTAATTTGTGAAACTAGTCTCAGCCAAGCAGGAAGTGTAAAAACATTACATTACGTGTTTAAGAGATACTATGATAGGGCTGTCCGTAGTTTGCTTTGTGTTAGGGAGGTTCAGGTCGGGTTGGGGCCGCTGGCGTCGGCCATGAGACGCCTTGGCGACGGGCTTCACCCGTCCCGAGCCATTGTCCATTTGTTGTTGTAAATGTTGTGTGAGTTTGGGTGATTGCGAGTTGCACCTGAGGGGGCGAAACAAATTTTCCTGTACGTGGCAACATGTATTAGGAAGAATAAAGTTACTTGACTTGACTTGACTAGATTTTCTGAAATAAACCTAATATGGCTAGAAAAACAAAGAGGTAATTGTAATGATGGGAGTTGATTACTCTAGTTGGCTAGATAATTAGAGTAACCTTTTGTTTACAAAAGGGGTGGGCTTGAACTGTCCAGTCTTCTTTCTCTCGCTCAAGCAGGGGTCACACAGCAGTTTGACTACATTTGCTCTATGTTTTCGTTGTCTGCCGTGAGCAAGTTACCTTGCTGGGGTTACACTGAAGTGTGGCTGGACTCGCGAGGTACTTTCGGTCCATCTATTTATGTTATTTTTGTTGTCTATGTTTGTTTGTGAGCGTGAGCATGTGGTTGCCTGGCATCGGTGAGTGCTAACGCGGCATGATCTCTGATCATCCAGTTAGCTTATGTCTTGCATGCGCTTACCTTGGCGGGGGTCACAGTGCGTGGCTGGATTCGCTAGGTAACTTTGGTCCATCTGTGTCATCTACGTTTGTTTGTGACCATGAGCATGTGGTTGCTTAGCATCAGTGCGTGCTGAAGGGGCATGACCTCTGATCGTCCAGGTAACGTCGGTCTTGCATGCTGTTACCTTGGCTGGTGTTCAGTGCGTGGCTGGACTCGGTAGATATAGCTTCTGTGTTTTCTGTGTTGTAAGCATGATTATGTGGTTGTTTTACGTTTGAATGTGTTTTTGGACAATTTGCATGGGTATGTTTTACGTGTTTGCACGTTTACCTCTAATCCTGTATGTAGCATGTTTATCGTATGTCATGCATCTGCAGTACACATACGTGACTAGTGCATTTGAAACACGAACACAAATTATATAATTATTAGTGCTTGCATGTTTTGCATGTGTATGTTTAGGCTGTTTTTGCACGTTTGTGTATGTATTATTATTTTCTTGTTATACGTCTGTAGTTTTCATTATTTGTCAGTCGCCAGCACTGTTTCGGATCGCATGAAACAGTACGTGTCTTATACTAGCATGTCTTATACAAGCGTGTCTTATACTACCTATCATTGGCCCGGCGTGACATGGTCGCCTGCTCGGCGTTTCGCCCGAACAACTATCTAGTATGGACGTGCACTACTATTAATCACAGCATAGGAAGCACATTGCACATTGCAATGCTTGCAAGCCGACACCAGTATCTGTTTTGCATACTTGCCAGTGGGACAGTTTGCAATTGCATGCTTACAACAGAGTTTAATCAGTCGTGACGTGTATCGTTATGAGCATTTGTTTGCTCTTCATTTTCGAAGTTCGTAATTAATCGTTTGCCTTAGTGTGATGAGTAGGTATTTGTGCATTTGTATAGTTAGCTAATGGCATGTGTATAAAGTGATTATACTCGATAAGAGACGTTCCTGACGTACAACTGACCCACCGTCCATCCCTGCTGCCACCATATAACATTTTGGACGACCACAGATCCTATTTGCTGGTTAAGCCCGATTGCACCCAATATCATCACGCTTTCACCTCCCCATTTGCTGCGCTGCAAGATGTTAGCAGCTGAAAACCGCTGTCCATGTCTTCGACAGCTCCTGATACGGCCATCAGACGATCAATGCAGAACCTGCTTTCGTCAGTGAAATGGACCCTGTGCCAGTCACGATGACGCCAGTTGATGTGGTATTGCGCCCACTGAAGACGGTTCCAGCGGTGCCAAGCAGTCGAGATGGGTCATCTAGCCGGACGCCTGGAATGGAGCTCTCCTGAAATCAGCCTTGGACGTACGGTGCGGGCACTAATCGGTCGCCCGTGCCTGCCAAGGGTGTTTCTGGCCGTGTTGGCAGCGGTTTCGTACGGATTCCTCATAATCATAGGCTGACGTCAGATAATGCGGTCTTGTGCTGCTGTCGTTGCCTTCGGCCTGCCCCTCCTCGGACGATCATTAGTGGTGATTGTTGTCTGGAAACGTCTCTAAAGACGATAAACAGTGGAGACATGCAAGCCGAGAGCGATAGCGACCTGCTGTGGTGACTCCCCGGCGTCCAAACGTCCCAGTGCACTTTCACTATCTTGGGCTGAAAGTCTTGGCATCTTGATTTAGCAGCAAATTTTGACTTTTACGAAGTATTTGTAGCCTGGGTTCACTGATCAGCATTAGCTGATGTTCATATTTCTGCACGTGGTGCAAGTGGGTCACATGACGCATGCTGACCCCTTGGAGAGAAGGCTGACTCAGCACTAATCGCACAGTGCGGTTGGTAAAACAAGGACAAGTACTGCAAAACTAAGATTGTTGCACCTGCTGACAACATTCACCTCGATCTGTTATCAAACTATTAACGTTTTAATGGTACTTTTCTCTCATAGTTATACACACACAGACACACACACACACACACACACACACACACATATATATATATATATATATATATATATATATATATATATATATATATATATATATATATATATATATATATATATATATATATATAATATATATATATATATATATATATATATATATATATATATATATATATATTATATATATATATATATATATATATATATATATATATATATATATATATATATAATTTTTCATTAGAATTCTGAGAATGCTGTGCTAATGCCATGGGATTCCAGGCTGGTAAGCTTGCATTGTGTCATCAGGACATCAGCTGCCCTTTTGTGCACTGCATCGCTTATTAGATCTTTTGAGCTTTCCACTGAACACCTATTACATAAAGCAAAAGGGACTACTCCCAGGCGCCCCGCCACCCGCTGGAGAATATCCAGTCCTCCCCCCGAGGGGGGAAGATATAAAATATTCCCAAACAGATTTTGGATCTGCTGAGTAGATTTAAAGTTTTTGCCGCCTACAACCGGTTTCGCCCCAAAGGGGGGGGGGGGGGGGGCTCGTCAGGTAGGCATACGGCGTAACCTGACGTTAGTTAGTTATTCCTTTTTGTGTCCCGCTGGCACATACGTGATCGGGGACTAGCTAATTGATCTTTGGTTGACAATACATAAAACACACATATCACTCGTGATTATTATTATCCATCTTACCCAAACAACGGTCATTATATATACATATTTACAGAAACATTCTTTAATTTCTCATAGATAAAATTAGATAAAATTCAGGACCACTGTTAAGATCAGGTTAAAAAGAGACTACAATCGAACAAAAATAGAGAGGATTAAAAATAGTCTATTATTCAAAAAAGAGAGAAAAAATTTTCGAGCGAGCACAGGCCAGGTGTCAAACAAAACACTTAATCAATAGCTGTACCGGTACAGTTATCAACACGTTACTACCAAGTATTAAGAATGAAAGTAGGTAGTCACAAGGGGCCGCACCAAAGGCAGCCCCTGGATACCCAACGCAGATGTTTAGATAGAAGTTTTAGCAATAGGGCAGCATCGCCATCATATTAATTTATTTAGGGGCGGTTTTGACATGATTTGACCGACCCTGACGACAGTGTCAGGATCGGCCGATTCTAGAATAGTGCGTATGGATGTTACAGAGAGATACATCAGTCGCAACTCCGCACACTCTGCGGAGAAGGCCTCACACTCCAGGATAGCATGATCCGGGGTGAAGCCCCCGCCACAGAGACACACAGGGTCCGACACACGAGTCCGCCAACTATTTGTACTTATTCGGTTAATTATGTCGATAGAAAAAGGCATTTTATAAATGCTATGGTCTTTAGTAATCTTGTAGGCTAGGAAGCCCGGACAGCTCTCTGCAAGGATTTTTCGATTAGAGGAATAGGATTCTCTGAGTTGCGTATCTATTAGAACATTTGCTTCCTCTGCGGCCAGCGGGAGCCGGACCGGTTGGGCACCGGGTCCTCCAACTGCGCCGGTACGAGCAGCCCTGTCGGCGGCCTCATTGCCAAGAACACCGACATGTGACGGGACCCACTGGAGGGCAACAGTAACCCCTCGGCTGATTAACTGATGAATGACCATTTTAATTTCTATCATTATATCGGGTCGGACAGATCTTTCCCCTAATACTAGACTTTGTAATGCAGCCCTGGAGTCCGTGCAGACCAGGAGCTGGTACATCTGCAACGGGAGAGCCGAAACGTGATTAAGAGCCATCAAAATGGCCACAAGCTCCGCCGTGCATATGGACAAGCCCCCGCCCAGCGAATAGCTTAGCATTTTCCCCAGGGCTGGAATAAAGACTCCACACCCCACCCCACCAGCCTCACTGACGGATCCGTCTGTATAGGCGGTGATAGCGTGTGGGTAGGTGGCCTCCAGATATTCTAATGTTTTAGTTTTCTGTAAATATATGTTACTTTTTTTGGTAATTTCGGGAATCTCAGTTTTAATAGTAGCCATATGGAGGGTCCATGGAGATCTAGGAGCTAAAGGAGCTGGGGAGATAGTGTCAGGCACAACTACAGCCAGCTCCAGTACTTCACCAATTGTAGACGTGAGTGAAGGTTGTACCTTACGTTTCTGTATTGCTAAGCAGGATTGTTCTAGCCGATCCATTTTAATTTCGTTTGAATAAGTCTCTTGGGCGCTGTTAGCTGTTTCAAAAATACGGTTAGCATATTTGGTGCAACATTTTAATCTATACATGTCAAGCGGTAACATATTGGTCATGGCATATACTGCGCTGTTTGAGGCATGTTGGGGTACGCCCAAAATACATTTAAGAGATCGCATTTCTGCTCGTTCGAGCATTTTTTAATCATGTTTAGAAGCCGAAAAAAAACCATTCGGCTCCATAACTTAAGTTGGACCGCACCAGGGCATGGTGCAGGTGCACCAACAATTTGGTGTCTCTGCCCCACGCCTCGTGCCTAAGGATTCGGATTAAATCTATAGCACCGTTAGCCTTATGAATAAGATGATTAATATGTAACTTCCAATTTAGAGTGGATGAAAACAGCACCCCCAAAAATTTAATCTGATTTAATGGAGTTATAGGATACTTAGTATTTTCGTTAGTGATAGTAATTTGTTTTTGGAGCTTAACTTTATTTGGACTAAATATTATCAACTGTGTTTTATCGGGGGCTAGTTCAAATCCATGCTTATCCAAGTATTTTTGAATTTCATTAATCGCAGTTTGAAATTTAATACACTTTTCTTTGGCTATTTCCCTACCACGGAGATTAACTGTTTTAACAGGTTTCCATATGGCGATGTCATCGGCATATTGAGATATTTTTAATGTGTTATTTGTATACTTGCTCAGCCATCATAACATTAAAGAGGAGCGGAGCAAGGCAGGTACCTTGAGGAACCCCGCAGTCAGTTTTATGTATTGCAGAGAGGGTCTGCCCATACCTGACGCGTAACCTGAAATTGCAGACACAACGCATGTACCAGAAGCTGCCTCCAGACGTTACTGGTAGCACCACTAGTACAAAGTGGATTTGCATCCCTAAAGCTTTATGAGGTCTTGCAGTGGAAGAAGACAGACTAATTTTGAAAAGGCAACACCTAGGCAATTTTGTGGTACAATTATTCTTTACTTTTAACAAAGGCGTCGCCCAAAGCCTAAAAATGCACTCAATCAGAGTAGCTCCAAGGGACGTAATGTTTCATTAAATTATGAGAATGATGTGCTACTCTGATTGAGTGCATTTTTGGGCTTTGGGCGACGCCTTTGTTAAAAGCAAAGTATATATATATATATATATATATATATATATATATATATATATATATATATATATATATATATATATATATATATATATATATATATATATATATATATATATATATCTCTCTCTCTCTCTCTCTCTATATATATATATATATATATATATATATATATATATATATATATATATATATATATATATATATATATATATATATATATATATATATATATATATATATATATATATTCATAATTTACAGATTGTGTTATTCGAAACGTGTATTCTGTTTCCTGTACATTTAGTTTTTGTTATCAGGGTGCGTTCATGGACATTTCATGTGAGGTGGGCATTTTCACCCACTAGAAACTTAATTAATAATCTGATGTGAAAAACTATCTTTTTGTGTTAATTATGCAATTCATATGTAATTATGGAATTCGCGTGTGCTTAATGTGAACATGCCACCATATGCCGAAACCTGTATGTCATATAACGCATCGTGTTCTCAACCGCATTGGTATGTATCTGCTCTTGATTATTTGGATATATGTACTCTTAATTAACATATTGAGAACCTTTACCAGCCTCTGTTTCAGTTCGAATTGTCGCATAAGCTATACTAATGGTCAAAACTTAAGGGCCACCCCACCTTTTGGTGTCATTGTTTCTCGACGCAAGTACGCTAATAAACTACAATGTTCTTCCTATACAACTGGGTTAAAAAATGACCGCAGAGAGACCACTGTACAGGGAAACTTAGACAACAAATCATCAGTTCCCACGAACGTGTCAAATGCACGTGTAACATCGTCAGTTTTTGTGAAAAGCTGTGCAATATATCAAAGAAGTACCCAACGGAGAAGAAACACGCTTAGAAAAAAACGGGTACAACACAATTTATTAATATTTCGGGTAAATACCCTTTGTCAAAATAGACAAACAAACAGAGAGATCAGCCGCTACTTATCTTCATTCGCAGAAGGAATGTGCCATAAGCGTGTTTCTTCTCCGTTGGGTACTTCTTTACATTTTACACGCTTGGCAGTCACCTTTTTGGTCTGGTTTGTGCAATATTGGCAAGCGTACCAAAGGCAGGCAGGTGGAAAAACTCGGTAAAGTCGTGATGCACGTGCTAAAGGGGTCAGTCGTGAACATTGAGCACGTCTGATTTGCTACAAATACCGGTACAGGGGTGGGGGGTGGGGGGGGGGCATAATTGTCACTTTCTTAACCATACCACCACGACGAATTCTAACGCCAATAGATTAAGCCCGGGCGCTAGCATGGCTGCAGGATGGAATTTCCGGACGAGGAGTTGGAGACAAATTGGGGTGTCCCATTCAGTGATCCAGTAGCTGCTGGCACGATTCCAAAAAACTGGAAGGGCAGAACGACGACCCTGCTCAGGACGCCCGCGCTGCAACAACAGAAGGGAGGACAGATACATCTGTGTGGCGGCTCTGCGCGACCGAGCTGCCACGTCAACCCTCTGCGACGTCAACTGATGCAAGCTGCAAATGTTAACGTCAGCAGAAGCACAGTCTGCCGACGTCTGCGCAAAATTGGCCTGGCTTCATGCAGAGCAGCAGTGAGAATACCCCTTCACTCCAGCTCATCGCAGAGCCCGGGTTGCCTGGTGTCGTCAACATGTAAGTGGAACAGACTCCAGTGGACTCAGGTCCTGTTTACTGATGAGTCACAGTTCACTGTGTCCTTCAACGACGGCATGGTGAGGGCCTGGAGACGCCAGGACGAGCGATCCACGGATGGATGCGTCCATGAGGTGGATCGCTACGGAGGAGGCTCAGTCATGGTCTGGGCAGTCTTACGCAGGGAGGGCAGGACACCCTTCTACGTCATCCGAGGCACCCTGACTGGACTGCGGTATCGGGACGAGATTGTGCAGCCCCTTATCCAACCAGCTCTCCAAGCCATAATCGACAATGCTGTTCTGCAGGACGACAACGCTCGACCTCATCGCGCCCGTGTGGTGGATGAGTACCTTGAGAAACGGGGCATCATGACCATAAAGTGGCCAGCTCATTCACCTGATCTGGCTCCGATCGAGCACCTCTGGGACGTGCTGAGGCAACGTGTAGTCAGCAACCACCCGCCATCTTAAGGCGTCCCCCAACTGACAGTTTCTGTATCACGATTGAGAAGCGATTCCACAACATGTTCCCCGAACCCTGGTGAACTTCATGCGTCAACGCTGCATTGAATTCTTGGCTGCAAACGGTAGATACACTCGCTACTGACTGGACCAGCCTTGTGTGACTTTTCAAATTAAGGGTGGGTGAACATCCTAAGGTACTGCTGTTGTTACAACTGATTGATTTACTCAAAATTTAAATGAAATTGTTACTGAATAAATTAGCAAAGTACTGACTCCAATTATTGTTACATTATTTGTGTGGTGTTGTTGGTGCATCTGCGATAAAAATAAAATGGCCCTTAAGTTTTGACCATTAGTATATGTAACAAGAGAGAGTAGGTCATCAATAATTTGAGTCGTCCAGCAATATTATCAACATGATTATACACGCCGACTCTCCGGCTGTGAAGCGTCGAACGTTAAGTCAGAGAAAGTGGTTTTTTTTTTGGTTGTTTTTTTCTAAATGTTATTTACCATACTTACTTGCATTTTCTGACATTTTACCTTTGTAAAATGTTGCTACAGCATGTAAATATAAAATGTAATGTAATAAACTTACTGTATGCTTAGTTAGACCTAACCATTTGCCATAATGATCAAGATTCATACACGTTAGTCTTAAGTATATGGTGATGTGTCGTATTGCAATTGATCTCTCGCGACCTTCACCTTTTATGGAGGTCATTCCGTTTGGGACTTTTAAACAGGTCTTACCATCGACTATCACCAAGCTAAATTTAAAGTATGTGGTTGACCCAGTCTCAGATAAAACACATGCATTAATGGTTACCACCGTCAAATAATAGTATGACCTCAATAACGGCCGGTAACTGACAGACCCAGGAAGAAACAAACAAAACATGTGTACCATTTACATACACTCCCACTGGCATTCAATTCAAGGAAAACGCATTTTCATTTCATATAATATGGTTTGGCTGCAATCCTGATATAACTGAAAAGTGTATTATTTATCTCCCCTTATTTTAACGGTCACAGGAAAGTAAATGTTGCCAATCGAAACTGTGTTAAAAACTGTTCACAACTGCCAAATTACGTAAGTCTGGGACAAACTTGCAGTATAGTTGGCGGTTCTGCCTAGACTACTGATGAAAACGTTGACTAGAAATAATTAGTTTTCATGTAAAACGTGGACATTATTCGAATGGTATAAGAATCGTTTTGAAAATAGTAACGTCTTGGCTATCCAAATATGTGTTTATTTATCGCTTGTGATACTTTAGCAGTCTGGTGCCCAGTATAGTTCAGCAACCCAAACCTGAAGAAAATGGCGGCTCTGTGTCACTGTATTCATGTAAGCAAGCATATTCATATTGTACTATACCCAACTAATCAAATACGAAAGCCAAATATTTCTTCTTTCAAATTTACATGAATGAGCTGTGGATAAAAGTGACTGGGGTAAACTGGTCACTCCAAAGATGACGTCACAGACGAGATATGGTCCAAATGTAATGAAAGTGGTGAAATACAACGAAATCTATTAGCCTAATAAACCTAATGAACAAAATATTTCGGCCGCTTCAGGCAGAATTAAAAGGCAATATGGTATTGTGAGGAAGGTATGTGTCGAGTTGTGAATTTATAGCTTTTGCTAGGTTATGGATGCGTGAAAACCTTCCTCCTGCCAGCCTCTCTTTGCGTTTAGTTGCCAGTGGCTTTGGCAAGGACTGTTTACCAGCTGAGGAGAAAATCATTATATTTTGCACTGACTACTCGCTCCACATGTAAAATATGAACACTGACTTGAACTTCTTAGTTTAACTTGAAAACAAACTGATAAAAATGTTGCTGTCGATTCTGGAAAGTGGCATTGTCCTAATTTCATGCCACACACTCCTGATTGAATCGGGCGATGGGAGGGGGTGGGGAGGGTTGGGTAAAAGAATCGTTGTCATTACAAGACAAGCAAGTATTGTCTTCTGTGATGTTTCGGGCCTATTATCCATATCGTTTTGAGTAGTTGATTTCAACAATCAACTTTCTGATTTATTTCAGCTTCTGTCAAGAAATGGGGTATGCTTACTTCAGGACATGTTCTGAAGGACAATTAAGTTGTCATAATAATAATAATAATAATAATAATAATAATAATAATAATAATAATAATAATAATAATAATAATAATAAATCAGTGCATTAAATAGGCGCTTTATCCCAATTGAAAATCGGCTCAAAGTGCCGCCGCGAACTGAACCCAACAAGCACGCTCACGTGAATCACGCGTATTCACTCACACTGTACATAAACACACTGAGAACATTCACATGCACTATTCAATGAATTCTTCCAGAAGAAAGATACAAAGATTGATAAAATATTGTCAACTTCGCTTAGAACAAGGTCGGATACAATAAAAATCGGCTATAACACAGCTTTTGGGTAGGCCCCGGCCAAATGTGTTCCTTGTTTTTGTAAAGTTAGGCCGCTAATAAGGTCGGATAAAACAAAACTTCGGATATAACAATTCTTTTCAGTCCCAATGGTGCTTTCGATTTCGCTTATAAGAAACTGCTGCCTGTCCAGAGCAAACTACAAAGGAGAATGCTTATGATTTTAAAGAATTTGCGTGTTTTGTTTTCATTTCACTTGTTAAAACTGGCCATAATCAGATACTTTCGTTTCGTGCGGTTCGCTTTTACTCTCTCATGTATAAGGTTATTTTATTCTTCTTCTTTTTTTTGCACTTTCACGTGCAGTTTCTGCTTGTACAATTAGTAATTTTGTTCACGGCCTATTAGAAAAGTCGGCCCTAATCAGCGGCACCGACTTTGGTGATCTTTGGAGGTCATTATTTCTAGGCAATTAATGAAAATGAACTGCACACACCTTGAAATCGTGGTCTATTTTGTTGATACGCTTGCTGGGGTCAATGTCGCTGGGGAAGAAACTGTTGAAAGCCAGCAACGCCAGCCGGGCGTGACGACTTGTATAGGCCTCTAGGATCGCCTCGTGTACAAACCGGTACTGGGACTACAGGGCAGATGTACAAAAGGAAAAACAGCGAATAATGTTTAAAGTAATAACATTATTCAATATATCTTCTTAATCGTTTATCTCATAGGGACATCTGTAATTAAAATCTGAAAATATTGCTTTATGATACCATTGTAGGCACGTCCCTAAAATAAGGCGTTACTATTTTTTTTTAAAAAAGCAAACAGAGAGCAATAACCTATCAATGCTTATCTTAATCGACATACATTTTATGAACGACATACATTTTAAAAACAAGAAATCACTTGATGTAGCAAAGAAAAGCGGGTCATTAAAGTGTGGCTTAAATATGCACAAAGTCACACACACACACACACACACACACACACACACACACACACACACGCACGCACACACACACACACAAACACACACACACACACACATTGAGACATAAGCCTCAGAGTGGGTTACCTACCATTTTATGTGAAAATGGGTTCCCATATTTCTATTTATTCTAGGGCTCTGGAATTGATGCGAATGTTTAGAACTAACCGTATAACTAAGCTCTATAACTTAAAATAACATAGACATTTTCTAGAAACAGAGCCACTAGATGGAGAAAAATGGGTTTCTACAAATAAAGTGAGTGCCTCTCACACAAAAACTGGCATTACAGTGAAAATGGGTGTCTTCACAACATTAGGCGTCTGTAATAAGGTCAGGTTCATGGAATACTTCTTTTTCACATTAATTTTCTGTTTTTTTTTTAACTTAATGTGTATGTACGCATTAACATTTTTAACATTGTATGGTGCAAAATTGAATGAACACTGGCCCATAACCATTAGATTATGATTTTAACAGAGGAAATCTTTTAAACATTGCTACGTTTTGTCCTCTGAAGCAAAACAATTTATCACGGCATTTATGTGAGAATCAACATAATGTATTCTGAAAATTAAAGGACTTTTTATGTACTCTGTAGTTTGAGACAAGCAGCAACAGAGCATTTTGAATATTAACCATTATCATTTGGAATACACCAGTGTGTGCAAAAAGTGTGACTAAAATAGTCCAAGGGTAGTGCCAGAATAGCTTGGCGCCTCTAGGCGCGACGCTATTGTGGCACCACCCTTGAACTAAAGACATTGGTCTATGTCCTCATCTGTAAGTACTGTAACGTAGCTTGCATATATGGCAGTGTACAATTTTGAAGCTTTTAGCCTCAGTATGATGCGGGTTGAAAAGTGTGGAAAAATATGAAAGATAGAAAAAGACCCAGACGAAGAAACTAACACTTAACTTATTCTACCCCAGACACACCACAGCAAAATAAAGATCGACCATGATAGTTCAAGGGTGATGCCAGAATAGCTCTGCGCCTATAGGCGCCAAGCTATTCTGGCATCACCCTTGAACTATCATGGTCGATCTGTATCCTGCACTGCAACGCAGTCTTCAGAGGACAACTTCAAAATTTGGGGATTCCGGTCTTGGGGTAGAATGAGTTAAAGTGACAAAAAAGAACACTGACATTAATTAATTAACTGACAACATAAGAAATCACTTGAAACTTTAGCCTTTATTAATCACATCAAAGGTGCATGCATATAAAAGCACAGGAATTGTTTGTAAACACTTCAAATCAAACAATCAAGAGCAGTCAAACCTTTTTCTGGCAACTTTGTGATGAGGAAAACTAGTTCTTGCCTGCTGCACGTCAAGGGTTTTAGTGACTTATGTGCCTCTATTCATAAAATGGAGAGAGAAATATGCTGAGTTCTAGCAATTGCGACAATAACATTTAGCCGAGTTGGTGTACATCGTCCAGTGCCTAGGTTAAACGTACCGGCGGTGCCAATGTTGCTATTTTGGCACTTGACTGGTCGCTCGGACCGGTCTGGTGCACCCAATCGGTTTGGAGCGTGTGCTTTCTGCACCTGTAATGGGCAACATCGGAGAAAGAATCATGTGACCGTCGTTTGATTGCTGCAAAATAACATGATTAAAGAATTAGCCCTGTCCCATATGCAATCCAGCAATAATGCATCCATCCTTATGCTGGCACCACGAAACATTACACGATTTGGCAGATTTGAAAAATATTTTTTTTTTAATCCTCAATGGAGGTGATTTTAAGACATCTGCGTCGTTTGCGGCAGAAAGCACTGTCATAGTTGAAGTTCGAGAAATGAGCGCATTACATGTACAATGGGATTGATGCAGTGGCGTGGGACATGACACAAGCCTCCGACATCTCAACACAAAACTGGCGTGTTAGGGGAGGTAAACGGCGCGGTCAAAAGTAAAAACCGCAAACGAACCTTTTTTCGACTGCGATCACAATCTTCCACGTGAACGTACGAGACCACACTACAAGCGCAGAAGCCAACCTGCGCGCGCAGTTTTCGTGCGAAAATAGCACCAAGGGTGCCGCTGGTGTGTTTAACCTAGCTAGAGGGCGAGGCGTACCAACTCAGCTAAGGTTAAAGCTTCCTGTGACTTTTGAAACAATGCTCAGTATGCAAAGTGTACTTTATAGTAACAAAAAAAGTTACAGACATTTTCAAAATGATCCAGGCGTACATCAGATAAAAACAAGCTATACACACTGAAATAATAACACGCTTGTAATATATCTTTATGTTGACAATGGTTTTCTTATCTTATTATTGTCTTTCGTCCCCAACCGCTGTTCCGTTTGCAAAGTTTAAAATGTTATACAGTATACAAAATGATCCAGGCAGACCAACCCCATAGTAACACTCTTGTAATAAATCTTTATGTTGACAATGGTTTTCTTATCTTATTATTGTCTTTCGTCCCTAGCCGCTGTTCCGTTTGCAAAGTTTTAAATGTTATACAGTATACAAAATGTTCCAGGCGGACCAACCCCATAGTAACACTCTTGTAATAAATCTTTATATTGACAATGGTTTTCTTATCTTATTATTGTCTTTCATCCCTAACCGCTGTTCCGTTTGCAAAGCTTTAAATCTTATACATTAATATAATAATAATAATAATGAGTATTTATATAGCGCTTAATCTTACTCAAAAGCTCTAAGCGCTTTACAATCTGTACACAAAAATAAAAATACAATGACATATGCACATAACAAACAAAGCACAATGCCCGAACACACCACTTTTACAATAAACTAAACAACAATACATACATAATAATTTATATTCTAATTAACATTTAGTCTAAACAAGGAGGATTGCAGAACTACAACTAAGGCATCAAACACTGGCAGTTATTCAAAGTAAAGCTTGAAGAGGTGAGTTTTCAACGACCTCTTGAAGTCAGAGACAGACTCACTGTTTCTGACCTCAAGAGGAAGTGTATTCCATAACACTGGGGCTTGATAAACAAAAGTGCGCTGACCAAATGTTTTAGTTTGGACAGAAGGTACACACAACTTCCGTTTATCAGAAGAGGAGCGGAGCTCACGAGAGGGTGTATACACATGCAGCAAAGAAGACAAGTATTCTGGGCTGGTGCCTGAAAGGCAGTTAAAACAGATTGACATAACTTTGTATTGAATACGTGAGGACACAGGTAGCCAGTGAAGGGACTTCAAGATGGGTGTGACATGCTCAGTCTTACGGACTCTCACAACAAGCCGGGCTGCATTGTTCTGAATTTTTTGGAGGCGATCAATGAGATACTGAGGGCAGCCACAAAGCAAAGAATTACAATAATCTAGCTTGGACAGCACAAATGCACAAACTAGTGTTTTAGTGGCTTCCACGGTCAGCAGGTGACGAACTGAACTAATACGACGAAGTTCCAGATAAGCGGATCTACACACTGCACTGACATGCTGTGACATAGATAACTCGCTGTCAAGTGTAACACCCAGGTTTCTCACACTCGCAGAGAAGCCAATGAGTGTTCCATCCACAGACAATGATGATGGTAAAGGCAGGGACGAAGATAATCTTGGATTAGCTACCAACATTGCTTCAGTTTTGCCATCATTTAACATCAGTTTGTTGGTGGTCATCCATGATTTGACATGGTCAATGCACTGGCTTATACTTTGGACAGCATTCACAGCTCGCTCGACAGTATCACTTTTGTACATCTGCGTATCATCTGCAAATGCATGATGGGAAATGGAGCGACTACAAATCAGGTCGGACAGGGGCTGAACATACAGTAAGAACAATACAGGTCCTAGGACCGAGCCCTGGGGTACACCAAACCGAAGAGGTGATGGCTCAGAACGACAGCCGTCGACAGAAACAATCTGGGATCGTTCAGTTTATACAAAATAATCCAGTCTGCCTCATCTGCGTGGACATCTTGCGTGCTCATTTTCAAGACAAGCTTGCTACACAATTTGCATGCATGTTTCTTGTCCCATTTGTACTTTCCTTTCCCTCTCTGCGACACGTGCACACCTGTTTCTTCTGTAAGCGCTCTTTCCCCACCCCCAACGTCATGTTCCTTCTGCTTATCCACATTCTCATTGCCACCCCCTAATTCACCCCTTAACGCACACTGCACCTTGCTGGTACTTGCTTCACTGACACCTGCCCACCCTGAACATGCCCTTTGAAATCTAACATAGTCAATACAATACTGTCTGTGTCAGAGATCCCAGAGATTGATGGCGACACACGGTCTGAATCCTGTGAGCTCGATCCAGGAACAAACTAATCTTCATCACTGTCCTTGTATTGCGATGCACTTGCACTCTCAGGTCCATCCCAGGCCCCATTTGCCAACTGGAAAAAGAAGGTGGGAAAAGCTGCATTAGGACAGAAATAGCCCAACTTTGGTTTAAGGGGCCTTCTATCTATCTATCTATCTATCTATCTATCTATCTATCTATCTATCTATCTATCTATCTATCTATCTATCTATCTATCTATCTATCTATCTATCTATCTATCTATCTATCTATCTATCTATCTATCTATCTATCTATCTATCTATCTATCTATCTATCTATCTATCTATCTATCTATCTATCTATCTATCTATCTATCTATCTATCTATCTATCTATCTATCTATCTATCTCATCTCATCTCATCTCATCTCATCTCATCTCATCTCATCTCATCCCATCCCATCCCATCCCATCCCATCCCATCCAATCCAATCTAATCTAATCTAATCTAATCTAATTATCTATCTATCTATCTATCTATCTATCTATCTATCTATCTATCTATCTATCTATCTATCTATCTATCTATCTATCTATCTATCTATCTATCCATCTATCCATCTATCCATCTATCTATCTCTATAGGCCCCGCTACACGAGCCCGGTTTTGAGGCCGATTCCCGATCAGTTTTCGAATCGGTAGGTGATCGGGCCGGACTAAAAAACGTGAGCAGTGCCACACTGACATTTCCCGACTTGTTTAGCCGACCGGTTTGAACCGAAGATCAAAGTCGTACCTGTGTAGTGTCGCCTCACCCCAGCCTTCGACACCAAATTCTGTAGCGTCGCTGACCGTGTGCAATGTTTGTGTGACCGGTGAATGTGTATGTAAATGATTGCTCGTGTCAGGATGCCAAGTTCACACACACAAGCACAGTCACTCGCACTCGGTACTAACTACAATAAACATGTGAAACGAAGATCGCATTTCGTATAGACTATGTTGCAGTAAGGCTAATAATGATAAAGCGACAACAAATGCCCAGGTATGAGGCCGTTTGAGAAAAGTATATTCTCTGCTGGTCACAATGTCATCAGACGTTACTACAGTAGCGCAGCATAGTACTAATATCTAAGTTGTGTCTCTAAAAAGAATGACAAAGTCCAAACAAAGGAGAATCTAGTAAAATAACTAAGTCGGAGAGGCCATTAGATAAAAGGAAGCTTCGGCAAAAATGACAAAGTCCAAAGTGCCCTTTATAAAAGAAAGTCTATAAAAGTAACTAAGTCAGAGAGGCCTTTGGTAAAAGAAGACCTGTACAAAAATGACTAAGTCCAAAGCGCCCCTTTGTAAAAGGGAAGCCTCGGAAAACGACAGAGTCCGAGGCGCCTGTTACAAAAGAAGAGCCCCGAAAATAACAGAGTCCAAAACGCCCTTTGTAAAGTGAAGCCTCGGAAAAACGACAGAGTCCGAGCCGCCCGCTATAAAGGATAACTATATAAGAAAAATGGCAGAGTCCAAAAGGTCCTTTGATAAAGGGAAGCCTCGGAAAAACGACAAAGTCCGAGACGCCCGTTATCAAGGAAGACTCCATAAAAATGGCAAAGTCCGAAGCGCCCCTTGTAAGGGAAAACTATCTATCTAGAAAAATGTTAAAGTCCAAAAGATCCTTTGACAAAGGGAAGCGTCGGAAAAACGAGTGAGTCCGAGGCGCCCGTTATAAAGGAAAACTACAAGAAAAATGACAGAGTCCGAAGACTCCCAAAAAACGACAGAGTCCGGGATTCCCGTTCAAAGGAGGGCTCAGAAAAATGACAGAGTCCAAAATGCTGGTTTGTAGAACTCTGGAAAAAAAACGGCAAAGTCGAAACAGCAACTGCAGAAGCAGTCGTGGATAACAACCGCTCAAATCCACCTATCTCCGCCGACCAGGTACCACACCGCGATCTAAGCCAAAGATGCCGACCGCAGCGGGAGCTTTCGGCTAGCGGGAGCTTTCGCTAGCCGAAAGCTGACGGGCAGCGAGAAACGGCTCGCCCGACCAAAATCATTACGTGTTACAAAATGGTGAAGCACTCTTCCCTGCGATAGAACATTACTTTCCTAGCTGAATACGCTTTTGTCAGTTCTGAAACTATTACCGACACCTAGAGCACTTCAAACACTATATTGTTGCAAAAGCCTCTTGCAGATGAAAAATCGTACTTTTACAAGACTACGGAGTTAACAACCCAAAATCCCAGAGCTCGTCAGGGGAAAATACTCAGCAGTAACCAGCTGCTGTCTGGCCCCGTAGCAGAGGTCTGGAAAGAAGGGAAAAAACGACACTAGGCGAGGTGCGGTCACTGAGTACAACATCTGGCCTTTGTCTAAACGTTCTGCTGTGCTACACAGCCTCGCCTCTTACTACTGGCGGTAAATGTACACACTGACTAAATTCCAAGCTTGCACTGAGGAGACAAAAATAGCTGAACTACGTGAGCCTCAGTGAGCACACTGACTACACAAAAAGAAAATAATAAGATACAAAAAAAAAACGTGTACAAGGCATTTTTACCACACCTGTTCTGCAAAATGACTGCAAGTTTTGACAGTGATGATGATGTGCTTGCATTATCAGCAGTTTTGCATCATATTCGGGAAGAGGCGTGCGAAACATCAGCGGCAACGGCGGTGGTACTGATCAGTGATCACAACAGGCGTGTTCGGCCATTTGCAAACTGTGAAACGACATGCTTTGCGAGACGCGCTCTGATTGGTTGAAGCTTACAACCGGGCCGAATCGGATCGGGAAAATAGAGCAGGTTCTAGACACCCGATTCCCAGCCGATTGGGACCGGATTGGATAATTGACGTCATCCGATCGCAATCGAATCGGAATCGGCTTCGAAATCGGGGCACAACCGGCTCGTGTGGCGCGGCCTTATCCCGTAGTCTTGCCGACCATTGGGGCACGACTTGGTAAAGAGCTCCCTCCATTCCTCTCTGTTCTCTGCCATTCTTAGCGTATCGCCCAGCCTCAGTCCTGTACACTCTGAGATATTGTCCTCCTATCTTTTCCTCTGTCTTAGTCTCCTTCGTCCTCCTTGCACAGTGCCTTGCAGGATTGTTTTGGCAAGCCCTGCTGAACGCGTGACATGCCTATACCACTTCAGTTTGCGTTTTTTTCATGATGGCTAATAGGTCTTCATAGAGCCCGATGACTTGCCTGATTCTGCTTCCCACTTCCTCGTTCGTGATGTGATCTCTGTGTGAAATGACAAGCAGCCTTCGAAAACATCCCATTTCAGTGGCTTGTATCCTCCTTTCAAGGTCTGCTGTGAGGGTCCATGACTCGCAGGCATACAAGAACACTGAGATGACTAAGGAGCGCATCAGTCTGATCTTGGAGCAGAGCGAGATGTTTCTGTCATTCCATATGGTCTTCAATCTTGTCAGTGCTGTTGTTGTCTGCGCAATCCTGGACAGTATTTCTGGTTTTGATCCCTCATCTGTCACAATGGCTCCTAAGTATTGAATTTATTAATTGTTTCCAGTTTTTGGATTCCAATCATGACGTCAGTACCAATACCACTGGTGTTATTTGTCATCAGTTTGGTCTTCTCTGCACGGATTTCCATCCCATAAACAATGGCTGTACTGTCCAGCTTTTGCACCAGTTGAGCTAGCTAGCTTCTTCTCTGCTCCTGCAAGGCCATCAATGTTGTCCGCAAAGCGCAAGTTCGTGATTGTTCTGCCCCCAATACTGATAGTTCCTTCGTGATCTTTCAGAGCGTCTGTCATGATTCTTTCAAGGAAGATGTTAAAAAGAGTAGGTGAGAGCAAGCATGCCTGTCTGACTCCGAATGTAGTCCTAAACCAGTTTCATATTTTGCCGTTTGAAGCAGACTGCGCTAGTAGCCTTGTTGTAAAGGTTTGCTATGACTTTGATCAGGTTGGCATTTATGTTGTATAGCTTCATGGTGGACCAAAGGGATGCATACCACACCCTGTCAAACGCTTTCTTAAAATCCACAAAGACATGATAGAGGTCTTGCTGGTGCTGGAGGTACCTCTCACATAGAACTCTCAGGTTGAAATTCTGCCCAGCTGTGCTGCGCCCTGGTCTGAAGCCTGCCTGTTCCTCAGCTATGATTTCCTCTGCCAGTGGCTTCAGCCTTTTCAGTAAGATCTTTAACATGACTTTGTTTGGGTGGCATATAAGACTGATCGTGCGATAATTCTTGCACAAGAATAAAAAGAGTAGTCCCGTGTATGACCGATTTACATATGTGTGACCTTGATGATGAGGGCTGGCTTCTGCAGCAGCAAAATCCATGTTTTCTGAAAATGTAAGCAGTTTTCACACATCTGTCAACCCCGCGTGACCCTTTGAGAGAGGTCACTCAAAATGGTACGTTTAAAAAGGTCTTGCCACAAAGTATCATTGGGCCAAGCTTGAAGAATGTGGCTTGAATAGTCCCCGAGAAAATGCCACCGTTAAAGTTTACCATGGACGACGGACAGACTATCAGTGGCCCAGAACATTCACGTACTTTTGCTTCACACGCGAGCCAAATAAAATTAAGATTATCATAGAATCACTTACCAGTTTGTAATTTGGGGCATTCAGCTGCCGTCTATGCACCCTCCTACCAGACGCACCCTCTCCGGCAGAGGCTGGGCTACCCTGCTGCAGCTTACTAATTTTGCCATGGGCCTTGGTCGTGTGCCAGGAAGGGGCATGCTTGTCCACTTCCATAGATCCTGATGGGTTTGGACATCCTGCTGCCATCTGGCGCTGGGTGTGTGCAGAAAGTCCTGAGTGTGGCCAAAACAGTGCAGGAAACATGTCAAATGCAACCATGTAAACTTGACATTTTGGATCATATATCATACATAATTACTGCAGTACCCCCAGCCCTCTACGAGCAATAACTGGCAATACAGTAAAACGCTACACTTCAGTTGCACAATCCGAAAACTCTGTTCTTCGAATCGCGAGGCAGTTTTGCGTACGAGGATTGAAATACACACTGAAATCTGGCGCCATTTTGGTTTTGTCATAGTGCATGTGTTAAGTTACTTTTCGATCACAATCACACATGTCAGGAAAAAAGCAACAAAATCGCCTGACCTTGTAATAGTGTTATTGAACGAATTCCTTTTATTAAAGAAGAAAGCTATTGTTAAAAGTGTGGGGTTCCATTATCTTTTACTACAAGACTGAGCAGCAGACGACGGAAGACGTCTCAGTTTTCTCCGCGAAGCGGGGCACCATTGGCTGACTGTGCAATTGTATCGGATTGGGAACATCTCAGTTAAATAACTGCACTGAATAAGTACACTTGGGCGCGCTCTTAAATAAAGAAATATTGCATAAAATTGTACCTTTGGAAACGGAACAGAGGCGGCGGGACAAAAGACAATGGAAAGGCGAAACAACTATGTTTATGTCAAAGCGCAGCCGACCAATCAGGTATCAAGTTGATCTATAGAGACCCTCGCTCCGTGGCAACACACAGGCCCAGTGCGTTGCAAACACACATCATGTGACCCCCTGAAAATGTGGACATCCTATTTTGATCTTTTTTCTTCTGACATTTGAATGAAAGATAATGCAGAAACAACCCTCCGAAAAAAATGGGTGCCTGATTTGGTCACCCAGAATTTTACTCACACTTCCATGGTAAAGAAAGTCACCCATTTTAGGGGTTTTCTGCACACACACACACACACACACACACACACACACACACACACACACACACACACACACACACACACACACACACACACACACACATTCACTTACTGCTGTTTGCACCATATTGATCCGATCCTCGCGCATGCGCTGTATGATGTGGAATATATTTATTTCCTTTCCGTCCTGAACTGTATCCATGGCGATGTCCAAAGCAATGAACGTGCCTGTCCTTCCTACACCAGCACTGTGGACATTCATACCGCGAGGAAATGTTCATAACAGTTTCTGTACAGGTGTCGTATATTGTGTGCATTGCTGGGATCTGGGCGGACCATCACAGCTTGAGACTGCGCCTGGTTGGCTAGACGCGCTTTGGACGTTGGACCTATCGGACACTCTATCTGGGTTATCCTGGTCAGAGTAACTTCTGCAGCTTGGCTATGAAGCACTTACCTGAGGATTACAGCATACTCAGACCAGATTTTCTGATATGGCTTATCACAGGCTTAAAACGATGGGTGAACGTGCAGGGAACGGAACTTACGCTACACTTGTAAAGGATTTGTTTGTTCGTAGAGGTTTTAGTATCATCTGGGTTGCTCAAGGAGTTGACAAGTAGCCATTCCTCAGGAAATTCCTCCATGCATGTTTAATGAGCCTCGATCTGACGCCCAAGAGTAGAAAGGAATTTCCCCTGCAGCCATGGCACGCCGTAAAAACGGGTCACGTGACTCATTTCACGCACAAAAAGAGCCAAAATTTAGACCTCAGAATACGGTTTTTGTTAGTTTTGCTGGAATGGCTTTCTCGGCCAGACGTAAGCGATATGGGGGGGGGGGGGGGGGGGGGGGGGAGGGGGGGAGGGGGTCACGTATATCATTTTGTTCATTATAACTTGCTATTTTAGGCATATCTCAGTTTTGGCCTAACACAGGTGGTGACGGTTAATTTTTACCTGCGATATGGGTATTTTTTAAGAACGAAAATCACAGGCAAAATTTATGTAAATTATTAATCGCATTTCGATCCGTAATCCATCAGTCCATAATGAATCGAATGCAACCCGTTAATTTGACAACAGTGTCTCCGTTCCTTTGTTCTATGCGATTATTCAACCTACCCGATTTACATGTTGACAACGTCAGTGAAGACGGTCACATTCTCGAAATGTTTATTCTCATCCAAATGCGATAAATTGTTCCAGGCTACAAAAATGTGCAGGCTGGCTTTCTGTGCGTCCAGTTCATTCATTGCGAATTTCTGAGAGTCCGTTTTTAACCAGTTCAGGCTTGCTAAAGCATGTACCCCTAGAGTAGTAAACAGAATCAAGCTTGAAGTCATATTCGTCCACAGACTGAAAGGAGACGAAAAGTAAAAACATCAACAAATGATTTGTTTTCCATTTTGTTTTCCATAAAGATAAAATGACTTTATATTTTAAATGTACAAGTGTGTTGTTGTTATTTTTAATTAAACGAAAATTCAATCTGGGTAATTCTAAGCGTTCACGCAGAGAAAATTGCTGCAGCTTTTATTTTGTCTGCTTCAGGCAGAGCTATATCAATGCGCGTGGCGCGATTCATTCGACCGGCCTGCTTGAAGCTTAATTGAGCAGAATTTGAATCATCCTTGTATATGGCAGTAAACGGCTGTTTAAAAAAAAAATATGCGCCGGAGATCGTTACATCCGCTGAAGGGTGAGTTTTGATTTCAATCGGATGATCGTTAGGACGTTAGAGGACATGACTAAACCAGTTTTACCTTTTTTCAAATCCGGATCCTGTCGTATTTTTTTTGTGTTTTTTTTTTTTCAAATTGGGGCTAAATATGGCAATTGAATAAAATGCAGAATAGTGCTATCTTTCAAGAAATGAAAATTTACAATAACTGTTATCGAATTTGTAAAAAAATCATTTCTGGAGACATCGTATGAAAGTCGCAAGTGGACAGAATTGCTGCTTGTGTGTTTTGGCTGAGATAGTGCTATACATGCATGTACCAAGGAGCTACCATTGATGCATAAAGCCACTGTTTCACTGTAGCCAAAACTAGTGCGTTTGTGTAACCCCCCCCCCCCCTCCACCCCCCACCCCTTTTATTTTCTTTCTCCTTTTTTATGTGTTGAGCTATGATTCTGACATACACTCCATTATGTCTTTTGACTCTTTCCCCATTTGTTTAGCTGTGGAGCTGAGAACCTTTTTGATTCTTACTCTTAGTGGAACATTATGGTATATATATGTACAAGAACAGATGCGCACATTAGTGTTTCAGTGATTTGCTGTGCCTAAAAGAGTTTGTGAATACTGCAGGTACCAAAGTAGAGATCTACAAGTTGACGCAGTGCAGGTCGAATCGGAATCTGGTCTGCATTTATACAGTTAAGGTGCAGACTTTATTTATGACAGAAACTGTTTGTACATATTAGGATGTATGCTGGCTGCCTCCCAAAACAAAAAATGAGAATCACTCATGCACGATGGTTTGTGTCAACAGTTCAGGCTGCTGCTTAATCTGTTTACTGTATTGTCCACCTAAACAGACTTGTGCACCAGCAAGTGTGCCAATGAACAGGCATGAAAGATCAAATTATATCTGTAATGGACTAATACTTTTTTAAAAATGTTTGTTTACTGCGACTGAGGGGGACGGGGAGAGGTGGGGGGGGGGGGCGTGTAAGCAAGTGCCAAAATAGCTTGGCATCTCAAGGCGCAAAGCTGTTCTGGCACCACTCTTAAACTAAAGCCATTGGTATATCCTTATCTGTAAGTACTGTAATGTAGCTTGTATATATGGCAGTGTACAAAGTTAAGCTGAAGCTTGTGAAAGTTTAAGGCTCAGTATGATATGGGTAAAGACAGGGACTTTTTCTTTGTATTTGAGTTTAGTTTATGCCAGGAACTCTTCTCTATATTAGGACAATACTGACTGCCTCCAGAAACATGAATTACTGATGCAAACTGATTGGTGTCAAATCAGTACAGGCTGCCAATACTACATGACTGCTTTACTGGTATCATCAGGAGACTTCTGAGTTCTCCATCACATTGCCATATCTTTATGCTGTATTGTCCGCCGTGAACAGATGTGTGCCTGCGACTGCGAGGGTGCCAACGAACAGACATGATGAAAAATATCTATTTGTAAGTTGTTGTTTTTTGTGGGTCTGGAACTTGCTCTATGACTGACTCTAACCAGTAAGTTGGTCAACCTTTAATGTACTTCACTTTGAAATACCATGACTAGCAATTTTGCAAGACAAACCTTAGCATTTTCTGTGTAGGTTCTGTTGACACTTCTAATGAACCTTGACATCTAGATCAGTTTGAAAACTTGTCGAAAGTGCACAATCCTACTGAACTGTAGAAAAATACAGAGATCAATCAATGCTCATGATGCTGCGCATGTGGCCAAATGCTACACATTTTTATCAGTTTTGCAAGGTATGGTTCTTTTTCTGATCTTCATGTGTTGCAGTACAGGGCTGCATTTCGATTAGAAGTTTGTAGCTCTGCATTACTATTTCATATTCCAATGGATCAGTTCAGGGGCAGCAGTGTCATTGTGGATTTGTACACCCTACCACCCATGCCCATTGTCTTTTGCTCACATACTAAAATTACCATAGCAAGCTTAACTGTGGTCATCCATCAAGCAGCAGCCTGCATTCACGCTATATACTGGCACCACCTTTGAAATAACATAGTTGATCTATCTTCTAAAATGTAATGTATCCTTCATGAGACAATATACAAATGTAAACAATTTCAGTCTCGGAATTTAATGGGTAAAGAACCCTGTTGCAGGCGATAGTGCAAATGCTTCACGTTTTAAATGTACATTTTATAAACATGTTTAAAAGTACACTTTACATTTGCGGTGATACTGACAGACACATGTTAGGTCCTTACAACTACACATTTGGCTAATGAGCAAACCAGGCATCCTGCATAATAAATGACATAGAGGTAATTCTATCCAGCAAGAAACGTGTATTATTAAGATCTGTATCTCTTGCAGATGAACGTTTCACCTGTAGAACCACTGTGATTTTATAACCATACTGACCGTCAGAAGCGTGTGTACTGTGATATAGTGTTCAATGATTGTAGGGTATCTACTGGAAATGTGACAAATTCTTGAAATAGGAATAGTTTATTGCTTTGTTGTTTCTAAATCTACAGCCCTTGTTCAATGGTGGAGGTGCCTTGGTGTCATGTTTACCCCCTAAAGCCAGCAGAGGGAGATAACAATGACGTTGTAGCACCATGGGTCAACTCATGAAAAAGGTTTTATTTGTAGCAGTCAATTGCTATAAGTATGCATGCCTATAGAAAAAGTCCATACTTAGTGTTCACATTGGAACAGGTATTTTCCAAGTGTCTTTTTTTGCCACAGGGTGTTAAGAGGATAGTGTCTGTAATTTCTATGCAACCTTCTCTTGATGCTGGCCTGGTTTTTGTTCTTTTAAAATTGTGTTGCTGTTATTTTTAAAGTCACTACAGAATCTTCAAGCTAGGGTAATCGAACATTACACATCAACTAAAGTTACATGTTACTGCATGTGTGACCGATGTGTTGCATGCTTACAGTAGTAGTCTTACGGTAGCAATAAGCATCAAAACAGTGTAACAAATTTGTTTTTGTCTTGGAGAATTTTCTGTGCAAAGTGATTGTGTCATTAAGTAACAGCAGACATTGACCAAAAACCTGTATACACATAATGGATAGATCAGTGTTGAATTTGCTGCTAAAAGTTATACCAGCAGCAAATGTGTTTTACTGTGTCAAAGGTGAAGCAGACATTTTCTGAATCATGTGCGAGTGTGTTTTTTATGGTAATATCCCATTGTGAGAACATGAGTTGCTGAGACACGTAAGGGTGAAAACAGTCATGAGTTACACAGACCTGCCTACCGTACTATTTTCGGGCGTATTTTTACAAATTTTATTTTCAAAATACCAAAATACGATTGATGCCTAAAATTTGCGATTTTATTAAAATATTTGTTTTTGTTTTTGTTTTTTTGGGGGGTGGGGGGTGGGGGTGGGGGTGGGTGGTGGTTGGGGTGGGGGTGGGGGGGGGGGTGGGTGCGTGTTGTGTCAGTCAATAAAGTCTCAAAATACAAAATGTCAGAGCAAAGTAGAGAGGAGAGTGGGTTTTTCTAGCTCAAAGAATGCGAAGCACCAGAATTTTTTGCCACAGTATGCTAAAAAGTGAACATTTTGGCGACTGTCAAAGAAAGGACCAACATATGCATTCCATTCTGTATGGTATGCAATAGTGACTTCTAATGTGCCCATGGTGGCCGAAATGACATTGAAAAGAATTTATCAACTAATATCCATAAGAGACTGGCAGTTGCCCAGAAACGTGTGCCTTAATTACAGGCTGTGTTTTCTATACAGTCTCATGAAGCAGGCGAAATTTTGCGTCGACAAGCAACTAGTGCTTAAATCTGCATGGTTCTTTTTATAGTTGATTCAAATCTTCCTTTGTCCTGTGTGGGTTCCATGTGCAGGATGTTTAAGCGAATGTTTCCTGTTGTTGTACGGAATGGTCTAGTTTATCAGGATAAATTGATTTTTCTATTGTTTGTACGTTTTCATAATAGTCTGCTACATTTTTATGAAAATACTATTTTCCCCCAAATATACTATTTTGGGCGATTATGAATACTATAAAAAAAATTGATGGTAGGCAGGTCTGAAGTTACATGCTTTTTTGGCTTTTTTTAAAAATCCAGGCATCTTATAGATAAGGCTGTCCATCACAGTACAAATAAGCCTTAACAAAAGAAGAAGCATCCAGTGAACGGAGAGTCCGTGATGACATAAACGTCATCCCACCATACTCCAACCAAACCTGCCCTTGTCCTTTTTCTTGTGTATGTGTGCAGCTTTAATTGCGGTCAGTACTGATTTACTTATCCAGATCATGTTCAAAGTATCGATGGACTGTAAAGCTTTTGGGACGTTTTTTGTTATGCTGTCCATTCGGATAAGGAACTGTATAATTATAACGAAAGCCTGAGCATAAATTTTAACAAACATTTCTTGTCCGAAGGTCCAGATGGCAGGGCCACATGCGGGCTATTTTAAGAAAAATGTGACGTTATGATCACAAGTAAAAAGAAAACAAATTGTGTTTTAACTAACCCCTTCTTTTTTTGTTTGAGCACTATATGTCACTCACGTAAAGCTTGACTACGTGACATGGCTTGAACACACATGGCGTGGATGATGGTGGTGGAGGGATGAAGATGGGTCAGGGTTGTAATGATTTTCTAAAGGTGGCGGTTGTCACATAAGAGCAGAGATTGCCTACTTTTTTCAGATATGTGTGTAACCACACATTATTATGGAAAAAAAAAGTAAAAATGAAAGATGATTATTTTTTTACAGTCTGTTTGGAAAATGCCACAGAAGGTATACTTTACTTAAGAAGGTATAACTATAAGGTAACTTCAAGTTGACAAAGTGCATGTCAAATAATATAAATTTCTTCGTATGTGTTTGTCATCCAGATTTTCTACTGAATGAAAATGAACTGTGTGATTTGTTTATTCCCTTTATCTCGTCACATTCTTCAGGTAGGGGGACTTGCTTCAAAGGATTATTGTGTCAACATTCGGCTGTGGATACTCCCGACTGTGATGAGCAGAAATTCAGCAGCCAGTTGCATGACCGACCTTAAAGCGATCTGCTCCATAGCAGGCTTTCATTGCTAAAGTTTGTAGATATAACGGGTTATCAGTGTTGTCTTACCTAACTAAGACTTTTCTACCCTTCTTGTCACAATCCATGTGAGTTGACACACGCATCAGAGATTGCCCACTTCCTCTTGGGCGTAATAATTTCAACTCCTGATGGGTACACTGTTAAGTGTTTAGACTGTACATGGTGTACACTCTTTTGTGTTAATGTATACTGATCAACAAAAGAAACGCGAAAACGCGAAAATTGCAAACGCTGTTTCCCCTACTAAAACATCTTAACTGTAAAGAGTTAACTTGTGTGACAGATATCTGAGTACTGCCAACTGGTTAAAATCGGTCTGCTTGGTGTGCAAGTTAATTCTTTGCAGTTAAGATGTTTTAGTAGGGGAAACAATGTTTGAAATTTTCGCTTTTCTTTTGTTGATCAGTATATAATGAGATGTCCCAAGTCTCGATTGTGGACCTTGATGCCAACTGTCTCAACATAACGGCTAGTACACAGCAGGTTCATTGGGCACTCGCGTAACAAGCGAGACGAGAAGCTTTTATAGAATTTGCACAGGACATTTAGCACCATGTGCACTTTTACATAATGCAGTTTACATTGTAAACAGTTTAAAACAGGTCTGTGTACTATAATGACATCTTCAGCCTTTAATAATGTCTTTCAATATAATGCTGGGTACACAGGGTACACTGACCTGTGTTAAAGTGTATAATGTCCTGTGTTAATTTATGTCAAGCTTATTAATCTCACTTGTTATAAGAGCGCCCACGCAGCATGTCATGAACCGCCCATTGTGCAGGGAAAGCTGGGGTCAAGGTCCGCACTTGTATCATGTTTAGACTTTGATATGCTTGATATAAATTAACACAGGACAGTGTACACTGTACGAACAGAGTACCCCATGTACAGTTTATCACAGGACAGTGTACCTGAGGTATAGTGTACTAAAAAGTATTTAACCATGTGTGATGAAGCTCTATGCTTGTGCATAGTGCTCGCACAATAGGATTAGTACGGTACGGTTTTTGTTGACGGATTGTTTGTGCCGATAGTCCGTGGGGCCTGCTGTCCATGTGGAATCTGTAAGACATGGTTAGCACGGGATTTGTAGTGAGTTCTGTTTAGTAAGTTCTGGGCGGAAGCTGTGACTGTCAGAGGTCTAGATCGGTAGTGCGGGCTGTTTTGTCGTATGGAACGGTTGTGTTTGAGTTACCTAGCCCGCATTCCAAGACTCTGAAGCCTAGATTTCAGGTATGTTTCTATAAACGTAGTATTGATAGTTGTTTAGTTAAAGACAGTATGCGTGGTAAGATTAATGTGGTTGTATAGCGGTGTTCCGGTTTGGTTTAGTATAGTATGTTTAGAATTTGGTGAAGTAACCGGTGTTTTTGTATACAGTTGTTTACCGAGTTAGATGACTAAAGGAATATGAAGTGTGTATGACTAAGCCGCTATGAAGATAGTACGTGGTTGGGTAAGCATAGTCTTTTCCAGGGTATAGAGTAAGGTATAGCAAGAGTGTCAGCTAGGCTATAGTCTGTTTCAAGATAGTGACAGAGATATGGGGTGATAGGAAAATAGTTTATGAAGCACGTGTGTGTGTGTGTGAATGAACGTGTGAGTTATTTGTATCAGCCAGGTTACGTGACGTTTCTCATTGATCCAATGTGTTGTGTGTTTAGCAAGTGTTACGTTGGGACTTTTGTTGTCTATTCAGAGTTCTTGTAACAAGAGTGGAAAGACGGACGCCGAGACGTCGAGTCGCAGGTGGGACCTACGTGAGGTCATCCCTCCAGCTCTTCTGAGAGTGCGTCTGACTGGGACCAAGACACCCAAGTCAAAACGAGAACTGAGTACCGTACGAGAACGAGGACGTCCGTGCCAGAGAGACAGGACGGCAATAAGCGTACGACGAAGGACTTTCACGCCTAGACGTGAGAAGGACCAACGTAACCAGGCAACAACATCAAACAGGTTGGAGGCAATGTGAGACTAAGACCTAGCCTGGCAAAGATATTGTGATACGTGTGTGGTGTGACAATAGAACAGTGTATATAGTTGATAGTCATTTAAGTCGTTCTTTTTCATTTATAGTGTATAAAGGTTACTTTAGAAAGGGAGCCCGTGTGTTGTGTTTTACCGCATGAATGCGCCCGTCTGAGTCAGTGGCGGTGTATGCGTCTGTTGCGTGAGAGTCTGTGCGTACGACTGTGGGCATGTCTGCGTGCGTTACAGTGGTGACCCTGTTTTAGCGGTAGGTTAGAGGTATCTGCGGGCGATAGTGAGTAGCGATTTTAGGGTAGGTCACTATTTTCTGCGTAGGTTGATATTGTTGTAAGTTCTCATTTTCAGTTTTTCCGTTGATTTGGTTGTGGTATTTGTATTTTTACGTGCTCAAGTTTGGGAAGTTGTAGCCAATATGGAGGTAGACCCGGTAGAGGCTTACATTAAACAGGGTGAAAGGTTAGGACTTAAGGATGAGAAGCTTTTTGATTACGTAGAGAAATGTAGGGATAGAGAAGATAGGGCGAGAGAGAGAGAAATTCAGAGAGAAGAGAGAGTACTAAAAGAGAAAGAGTTAGAGGTTCAGAGGGTGAGGGACGAGAAAGAATTAGAAATTCGTAGACTTAGAGAGGAGAAAGAGTTGGAAATGCAGATACAGAGGGAGGAGAATGAGCTAGAAATTCAGAGAGAGAGAGAAGAGAAAGACAGAATACTTAAGAAAGAGGACATGGAGCTAAAGGAGAAAGAGTTAGAAGCTCAGAGAGGAGCGAGCAGGAGAAAGAAAGAGTCTTTAAGGAGAAAGAATTTGAAGTTCAGAGAGAGCGAGAAGAGAAAGGAAAGAGTCGTTTAAGGAGAGGAATTAGAAGTACAGAGAGAAGATCGAGCGTTTCAGAGAGAGAAGGACGAGAGGGAACATGCGTTAAGAGAGAAGGAACTAGACTATCAGAGAGAAGAAAGAGGAGAGGGATAGAGAGGTGCAACTGCAGTTAGCTCGAGATGCGGGATCTAGACCAGATAGTGATTCAGTAGGCCGAGGAATACGCAATTTTCCTAAACTGCCGATGTTTAAAGAGTCCGTGGACTCTATTGACGCTTTTTTGTGTCGTTTTGAGTCTCATGCGCAGGCGTTGAGTTGGCCTCCTGCCAACTGGCCCGTTTTGCTTTCATCTGTGCTTGAGGGTCAGGCCTTGAGTCTTTATCATAGTTTGACGGTTTCGGGGAACATAGAGTACGAGACTTTGAAGGAGTGTCTCTTGCAGAAGTTCCAGTGTAATGCGGAAGGTTTTAGGGAACGCTTAAGAGCTTGTCGGCCAGAGACAGGGGAATCGTTTATGTCGTTTGGCAAACGATTGTCCCATTTGCTCGTACGTTGGGTCGAACTGTCAAAGATCGACCACACGTACGAAGCATTGTTCGATCTCATGTTGGCTGAACAGTTCTTTGGTAGCGTTTCCAAGGATCTAGCGGTATTCTTGAGGGAGCGTAACCTCAAGACTACGGACGAGTTAGTGCAGAACGCGGAGGCTTTTCGGATGGCGCATCCTACGAAAAACCTCGCGCGTAGGACCGAGACACCGCCAATCGGGTTGGTCGCTGCTAACACGACTGAGGGTTACCGGGGCATCAATACTTTACGTGGAGCCCAGCGGGTTAACGGTAGAGGTACTTTGCGTTTTCGACGCGGTGATCGAGGTAACAGCAATGGCGGTCGCGATCCGTATGCACGAGGAGGAACTTCTGGTCGTGGGTATGGTCGTGGTCGTTTTGCGAGTTCGGACACTCAGTGTTTTTCTTGTCGTGGCTTCAGTCGGAACTGTCCCTACCACAGTGCAGGCGCGCAGTATATTGGTTATCAGGAACACGGGCAGATTGCTCACCAGGGTCCTAGCGACACTGGTCGAGTAGATGGGGCTGGACAGCTCACTCACACGGCCACTGTGGCGGTGCCAGTAGATGAGCCTCAGCTGGGTGTGTTGTGCTCAGCTGACGGCGGGGGCTACTTACCGGTCGGGAAGGGTATAGTGAATGGTTTTCTGGTTTCAGTTCTACGCGACTCAGGGGCCACCACCGCAGGGATTAGACGTGGTCTCGTTCGGGATGATCAGTTCACAGGGGAGACGCAGAAAGTGGTTTCATTTGGTGGAAGGGTCGAGTCTTTCCCTTTAGCCAAGATCCACGTTCAAACTCCGTTCTTTGTAGGGGAGTTGATTTGTTGTGTCATAGACGAGCCGATCGTCGACTTGATCGTCGGAAACATGAAGGGTGTCCAGCCAATCGTCGGGATGTTCGGAGCGATTAAAGGTTTTCGTGTCCATCGGGAAGGTGCTGCATGCGTTGCAATATCAGCTGTGGACAATTCGCCTCTGGACTCTATCTCGCCTGCCGCGCTTATTGAGTTGCAGCAGGCAGATAGATCGTTACAGGGTTGGTTTGACCAAGCCGCAGAGGGCGAGTTCAGGGACAGTGGATGGAACGGATACCAGTTTGTGATTGAAGACGGCTTGTTACGGCGTCGTTTTTGGAAGGAGGGCGCACCGTTAGACGTTCCTACAGCCGTACAAATCGCCGTGCCGTCTTCGCTGCGTGCCAAGGTTATATCGACGGCCCATGACGGGTTGGTAGCTGGGCATTGCACCACTAGACGAACGCTGGCTCGCGTCCGTCTCCGGGGTTCATGGCCGGGTGTGGCGGCGGACGTCGCGCGGTATTGTCGATCGTGCGTCGTTTGTCAGGATAATCCGCCGTATAGACAGGGCTATGCCGGAATGGGTAGAAAAAGCGGTCCGGATGGTTGGCTTCCCCGTCGGATTCGCCGGAAATAGGTTAGTTCCCAATAGGTATGTAGGTCGGAAGTTGTAGTCTCGCGATTGTGTGTTTATGTATGCAGTGCGATCTTCAGTTGTGCGTTGAGGCGTAAGGCTGTAATTTTTTTTTTTCTTCTGTTCTATATAGTCAAAGTTAGTCCTTTCCTGTTTTCGGATAACATTACGTCGAGTAGTCTTAAAAAGAAACTCGGTCGTTTCTTTTTTTCCCGGGGAAGGGGGAATTGTGATGAAGCTTTATGCTTGTGCATAGTGCTCGCACAATAGGATTAGTACGGTACGGTTTTTGTTGACGGATTGTTTGTGCCGATAGTCCGGCGGGCCTGCTGTCCATGTGGAATCTGTAAGACATGGTTAGCACGGGATTTGTAGTGAGTTCTGTTTAGTGAGTTCTGGGCGGAAGCTGTGACTGTCAGAGGTCTAGATCGGTAGTGCGGGCTGTTTTGTCGTATGGAACGGTTGTGTTTGAGTTACCTAGCCCGCATTCCAAGACTCTGAAGTCTAGATTTCAGGTATGTTTCTATAAACGTAGTATTGATAGTTGTTTAGTTAAAGACAGTATGCGTGGTAAGATTAATGTGGTTGTATAGCGGTGTTCCGGTTTGGTTTAGTATAGTATGTTTAGAATTCGGTGAAGTAACCGGTGTTTTTGTATACAGTTGTTTACCGAGTTAGATGACTAAAGGAATATGAAGTGTGTATGACTAAGCCGCTATGAAGATAGTACGTGGTTGGGTAAGCATAGTCTTTTCCAGGGTATAGAGTAAGGTATAGCAAGAGTGTCAGCTAAGCTATAGTCTGTTTCAAGATAGCGACAGAGATATAGGGTGATACGAAAATAGTTTATGAAGCACGTGTGTGTGTGTGAATGAACCCGTGAGTTATTTGTATCAGCCAGGTTACGTGACGTTTCTCATTGATCCAATATGTTGTGTGTTTAGCAAGTGTTACGTTGGGACTTTTGTTGTCTATTCAGAGTTCTTGTAACAAGAGTGGAAAGACGGACGCCGAGACGTCGAGTCGCAGGTGGGACCTACGTGAGGTCATCCCTCCAGCTCTTCTGAGAGTGCGTCTGACTGGACCAAGACACCCAAGTCAAAACGAGAACTGAGTACCGTACGAGAACGAGGACGTCCGTGCCAGAGAGACAGGACGGCAATAAGCGTACGACGAAGGACTTTCACGCCTAGACGTGAGAAGGACCAACGTAACCAGGCAACAACATCAAACAGGTTGGAGGCAATGTGAGACTAAGACCTAGCCTGGCAAAGATATTGTGATACGTGTGTGGTGTGACAATAGAACAGTGTATATAGTTGATAGTCATTTAAGTCGTTCTTTTTCATTTATAGTGTACAAAGGTTACTTTAGAAAGGGAGCCCGTGTGTTGTGTTTTACCGCATGAATGCGCCCGTCTGAGTCAGTGGCGGTGTATGCGTCTGTTGCGTGAGAGTCTGTGCGTACGACTGTGGGCAAGTCTGCGTGCGTTACACCATGACTTATTCAGGTATACTACGAACATTTATAATATAAAGGATACATTACTAAATCTCTACTGCCTGGGGTAGGTCGCTTTAAAATTCTTGTGCAAGCTGCCAAGCAAGGTGATCCGCTACAGCTTGTGAGTGCTTGTTTTAAGCTTCCTCGTGCAACTGAGGCCTTGATGTATCAGACTGTTGGCAGCTTAGTGGCACGCGGATGCTTTGTTACAGAACGACCAGATAACTACATATACTGCTGACTGGAAGCGGCTAAATGTTGACTACTATGTTGCCAACTACAAGCTACACGTGTACTACAGGTGTACCGAATGCAGTGATGGGCGCGTGGTACAGAACAAACATTTTTAAAAGAAATTAGACTTAGAGCCGCACAGTTTTTTGCCAAGCTACATTTCTAATACCACTGAATACCGGTACACAACTAGGGCAGTAAAAGGTGGTTTCAGTTAATATTTACAGCAAATACACAGAGGACTCTAGTTTGAGTGGTAAAAGTTCTCCAGGATTGCTGTACAGTTTAAAAAAGGAGTGGAGGTTGGGAGCAGCTTAAATTGTCACCTCTGGGTGTTTGGATGCTTTGTCACTGACGTGCTATGAGGACAACTGTATGGTTCAGGAGATGGATTGACTACTAAGCTCGGTCGGGCCGTGTAGTGCTGGCATTTCTGAGTGGCTGTGTATCTTATACCGCCCATGAATCAGTTGTAACATTTGGTCAATTACATTGTGTTCCCTTGTTGTGTGCCACGCTCAGTTTGGAAATTTATATTTTTTTTATTGGGGGGGGGGGGAGGGGGTGTTTTGTATTTACTGTTTGCTGCTTATGTGGCTGTATTATTGTCTGAGTTGTTAAAAGCACGGTTGTTGGGGCGGCAGCATTTGGTCTATTTTTGTGTGTGGGGGGGGGGGGGGGGGAGGGTGGAGGGAGAGGAGGGGCATACATCAGTTTTAGCTGCAAACTTTATAACAAAGATTGTTTCTTCGCATAGTTCAGGACATACGGTGGAACTCAGGGTGTGCATAGTCAGCCTCCAGAAAGAAGTCACATATGCAGGCTATTTGGTGTCTACAGTATGGCAGGAGGAATGTTTATGCTGCCAAAGGATCAGCTTCTTGGTTTCTTTGTCTCTTCAGTCTTTGACATATATATCGAACTGGCCTGAATGCCTGCAAGTGTGCCAGGGATGAGGCATAAAAAAACACCTGTTGTAAGTTTGCTTGGTTTTTTTTTTTTAATGTGCGATAGCAAAAGCGAGTCTATGTAATAAGCCATCGTTGTCTGTCCAGCTTTCATGGTAAACTTTAATGTTGGCATTTTCTCGGAGGCTATTCAAGCCTCCGACTTCAAACTTTGACTAAGGGTACCTTTTGGCAACACCTTTCTAAACATACCAATTTGAATGACCTCTCTCAAGGTCAAGTTCACAGGGGTCCAGAAAGGGGTGAAAAATAGCCATATTTTGACACAAGTTGTTTCTGCTCAAATACTGTTTTCAATTTCAGACCCAAACTTGTTACAGAGATTCTGGATGTTAAGAGCACTAAGACCTTTCTACGAATAATCTTGTTTGTGCGACCTACCACGTGTTTTTCGCTCCCAGTGTTTTAGTGGTTATTCGTTGAACGTACTGTGTATACGTGTGCTGAAAGTCTGCTGAGTATCGTATAAGAGTGCGCTGATGAGGATTGTATGCTTGTTTTTCGTCGGATCTGGTTGCTGTTTGAATAATGTCTGTCGTTTCAACTTTGTTTACGTCGCCATTTTGCCTCTTCCGCAGCGTGGGTCTGCCGGGCCTATCCGCTGCCCTGTTATTATGAGCTGCGCGCTAGTGTGTGAAGTGTTTATTGTGTGAGTTTGTGTGCCACCTGCGGTTGCATACGTTGCCTGGTTGTTGTTCGTGTTCCTGCCGTCTTATTGGTTTTACGTGTGTTGCCCCAAATGTTTATCTCCCGTCGACATCTCGCCCTGCCCACTTCGGCGCCTTTGCGGGATTGTCTGCAGCTTGTTAATTTTCTCCAGTATCCATTTTGCCCTTTCAGTGTTGGTATTGCGTATTATCAGCGTCGCTCCCCTACCACACTCACACACACACCGGTACACACACACACACACACACACACACACACACACACACACACACACACACACACAAACACACACACACACTCACACCCTACTGCACATTTTCTCCCTTGCGTATTATCAACGTCGCTCCCCTACCACACTCACACACACACCGGCACATGCACACTGGCACACACACACACACACACACACACACACACACACACACACACATTCTTACACACACACACACACACACACACACACACACACACACACACACACACACACACACACACACACCCCCTACTGCAACCTCTTCCCTTCTTTCTTTTCTTGTCATCACAAAAAAATCATGCTCATCAGATACACACGCCAACAACTGCTATCACTACGTCGCCACGCCACCTACTGCGCGGCCGGTGCCGCCGACAGTGTTGCAGATGCCTTACGCGGCATCCGATCGTGAAAGAGAGGCCTCAGGGGCGGAATTAGCAGAAAGCAGGACTCACCACCACACACTTCTTCCCCTTTCCCATTGCCCTTCCAAACCTTCCGCCTTCCGCTGCCTCCCCGTCTTCTCCCCCTCTCTTTCTTCTTCTCCCATTTCTTCTCCTCTCTCTCTCTCTCATCTACCGCTCCCTGCTCTCTTCGGCCGATATCCCTCCCCCGCCCCCTTCCTCCTCTCACTCCCTCCTCCTTCGCTTGCTTTTTCCTCCTCGTCCTCTCCTCCCCCTTTCTCCTCTCTTTCTCCTCCCTCTTCCTCATCTTTTCCTACTCCCGTTCCTCCCCATCAACCCTCCCTCCACCCTCACCCTCCTCTCGCATCCTCTTTCTTCCTGGTTCTCCATCCCCGTCTTTTCCTCCTCCCCCTCTCCCCCTCCTTCCTTTTTCTCCTCTCCATCCTCTTTCCCCCTCCCCACCCTTCTCCTCCTTTGTCCTCTTCTTCGTCCGTTTCTTCTCCCTCTTCCTCTTCTGCCTCATCCAACCTAACACTGTGTCTTTTCAATGCACATTTTGTCTGCAGAGAATGCAAAGCCGACGTGATTTCAGATTTCATTCTAGACAATGACCTAGATGTTGTCGTGATCACCGAAACGTGGCTCCGCCCAGCTGGCGCTTAACCCATCATCGCCAGCGTCACTCCAAGTGGCTACCGCCTGGCCTCCTTTCCACGTGCTTCCAGAGGGGGTGGCATTGCCATCATTTACAGAGACTGTCTTCCTGCTCACCTCTCCTTCTCTCAGTCTCTCCCTTTTGCTCATCCCTCCTTTGAATCTGTCGAGGCCGTAGCAACACTCCCTGGCCAGTCCCTCATATTCTCATGTATCTATCGCCCCCATCCAAGTTCTCAAAACAAACTCACAAACTCCATGTTCCTCACCGAGTTTGAACTCCTCCTTGACCACTACAGCACACTACGCGGAAAACACATCATTATTGGCCACTTCAACTTCCACTTCGACAAACCCGACCACCCTGACACAAAACGCCTTTGTACATCACTTTCAAACCACAATCTTACACAACACATCACTAAACCCCTCCCCCCCCCCCCACCGACTCGGTCACACCCTCGACTGGATCATCACCCGCACCTCCGATCAACTCTTTCTCGACTCTGACACCTCCTCTGCGCTCCCCTCTGACCACCTCGCTATTCTCGTCTCCCTCAACCTACCTCCCCCGAAAAAAAAACAAGCTCCTTGTCTCTCGTCACAAACTAAAATCTGTCAACCGAGAGAGCTTCTTCGACGAAGCTGTCGACCTTCTCTTGGATCTTGCCCCCTCTCCTGATCTTGCTTCAGAGATATATAAAGAGAGATTATTTCGACAATTTCTGTCGACTTCATATTTTTACGATTTTTGCCCACAAACTTCCACATGATCGCGCCGCCCATTTTCCTCAGAATTGTTAGTATTAAAACAGCGCCCCGGGCTTGCCTAACATAGCGGCCGCTACTGAACACACCACTGCAGACATTTTATGTACCTCTCAGCAGAGTAATACCAACAGGGGGTTAACACCCTGAGTTAATTAATTCATCGATTATTTAAGTGTGCACACACTAAAATGCAGTAAATCAGCATCCATTTGCCTAGTTTACGTGTGTGTCGTATTTCAGGAATTTCCGATTATAGATAAAACATTATACAGTCATACAGCAGTTACTTCCCGTAGAAATCTTTTCTTAGCCCGCTTTCGGCTTTCACCACTCACATTTCTGAGAAAAGGGGATACACAATTACTCGCTTATCTCAAACAACCAACTAAAAGAAGGTTAATAAGACTACTAATAATGTTCACATCTCAATAGGTTGTATGATTAGTTAGTGCTACAGACCTGTAAATCAATCAATACAGAACCGGTCGCCGGAAAAGACACATTGAACGATATCCGGTATCAATCTGCTATATTTATATACTCAAGAATAACTACATTATCATGAGTCAACTTGGCCTGGTGTGTTCGGCCCCATTACACATGTACCGAGTAGATCGTGGCGCAATTTACTAGGTATGTGTGTGCTTAGGATCGAATCACCTCACAGTAATCTCAAAATTTTCATTTCGGTAAATGTCTGAGCTGTGAGATTCCCATCTGGGGGTGTGACGATCCAATAATTACCAGACCAAATATAAGTCCAGACAAATAAATAAATAAATAAATAGCCGTCGGACCTAAAATAAACAAATTACCGGGCCGGCAAATAAATAAAACAAATTGTGTGTGCACAGGTAAGGGGGACAAGGGGACAAAGGAGACAAGGGGGCAAGGGGGATAAGGAGATAAGGGGGCTGGGTGGGTGTGTATGTGTGTGTGTCTGTCTGTCCATCCTTCCCTTGTCCCGTCTGGGTGACGGATCGCCAATCCGATTCTCAATTCCTCTTCAAGAGAGGCAAGTGTGAATCCTCTCTTGAAAAGGCCATTGAGAATTGGATTAAACAGACGGAATTTTTGTTTTAAAAAGTTTATTTTAATAACCCACGGTTGTCTCATATGATATCAGCTTCAGCACCGTGGTCTTCTAAAAATGCTAGACGTTAAATGAGTCTGTGATCAATGTAAACAATGAACACAGCGTGTACACAGCTGCTGTGTCAGTATCGCGTGTCATAACACTAAAATGCGGGTCTGTGCATGTGTGAGTGCATGTATGTGTGTTTGTCTGTTTTCATGCGTGTGTATCTGTATGTGTTTATATGCATATGTGTGTGTGTATATATATATATATATATATATATATATATATATATATATATATATATATATATATATATATATTATATATATATATATATATATATATATATATATATATATATATATATATATATAGAGAGAGAGAGAGAGAGAGAGAGAGAGAGAGAGAGAGAGAGAGAGAGAGAGAGAGATTAGTGTTAGAGATAGGAAAAAGGATATTACAAAAACATTTTTACCATTGTCTCTGTGTCAATACCTCAAAACATAGTTATTTGAATAATAACCACACACACACACAGACGCATGCACACACACACACACACACACACATACACACACACACACACACACACACACACACACACACACACACACACACACTTTTAAAGTAACCTACAGATACTTAATAACAAATTCCAAAGTCAGTTATAACTGTCAAATAACTTTACAGGTAACTTTTTAAGTTCCTATAAATTAGTTAAAACAAGAAGCTAAAATAAGAACTGATAATTTCTTATAACAACTTAAACATAACAACTTCTGTTCAAGTTTCTGACTTAAGTCACAACTTACTGAGACAGATTTGACAAGCTACAAGGACAAGTAAAAAAATCTTTTTTTTCTCAATAATACTCTGGTGGTGGAGCGTATGGGGCTAAATAATCAGGCACAAGTGTTGTAAATGATGTGTCATCTCTCTGCGAAGCATATCACAAAAATATTGTTTGAATACCAAATCTGATTTTTATTTGCTTAAAAGATTATGTAGTTTTTCTGTGGTTTCCTGAACACCGATCTTTTTTCCTTCTGCTAAAAAAATGGCTTTGAGTTCTTCAATATTTACTGGAGATTGACTACTCATTTTATTATGAATTTCAGATTTTTGTTTCTGGTAATTATTTAAATCATCCTGCACTCTCTTAAATTAAATGTCATCAATAAAATTATCATCCAATGACTTACTAATAATAAGTTTCATACTAAAATTTGCTCCAGCAAGGGTACTCAGTGCTTCATGTTTCTGTAATTTCGTATGAAATCTTTTGTTTAAGGCTTCCAAACCAAAGCATGCCAGGCATGTAGCAATGCTAACACCCTCAATTGCAATTCCAATTAAACGTCCAATTCCCGTGGCAAACAGAACAATACCCCCTACAGAACACCCAGCTGAAACTGCACCAACAGCCATAGATGTGTTTTGTACAGAATTGAAAATGGCCTTATACCATCTCTTACATCTGGAGTATTTTGCCTCTTCACTTTCCAAATATTTAATTGCTTCTGTAATATTGATTAAACGGAATGCGTCTGCCTGTAATGTTTTATCTGATGCAATTGGCACATGCGGATCAGGCGCAAGCGTCAGCACAGACTCAAGCGTTGGTAGTTGTAGATAGAAGTACACCTTTTTGTTATTGACAAATATTTTTTATTTAATCAGTGATTACATTTTGCAACTCATCAAAAGTATAGAATTTGCTGGCGTAATAAAATGAAACAAGATCAATGTGTTCTAGTTTTATTAAACTTAGAAAAACAAAAGTTATTTTGTCGACTAATACCTTGACAGCTGGAACACTGCTCGAAACCTGAAAAACAACATTATTTTTTCTAATGGCAATAAAAACTTTTGTTGCCTCTGCCAATGTGTCATCCCATGTAAGTTTGATTCCCTGCGCAATATTTGCCTCTTTCGCAGAAGAAACAGATCTCATGACAATTTCAAATACTATTGTCGCTTCTCTTGCGATGGTAAAGTTTGATGGTACAAACACGACCTTTGCATCTGATCGGCCCTTCCTATGCATAAGAAGATACCTCCGTTTCTCATACTCTTGCACCTTTAGTTTTTCTCTGCTATTGTTGTCTTGTGCAAAACTTGGGACAAGGCTTACAATCAACGGCCCAGAGTTAACAACTTTCCTAAACACTAAGGCGCCTTTGTCATCAGTGTATACATAAGGACTAATAAATTCCAACTTTATGTCCCAGTAAATTGTGGGTGGCGGTGCAGGCACAGATGAAAATACCCATTTATTACCTACATGTATTAAGTTGTAGGGTGCATTATTTACAGGCAGAGTAGGTGCAGTGACATCATGCAGCTGACCAAGTTTAGGAATAGGTCTCTCTGTGCTGTCCTTCATGTCATCTATTACTTTTCTCTTGTACATACCAAAAGAATTAAGTTCAAATCCATACACCTCCCCTACTTCCCCTTCTTTCTCAAAATCCTGTACGTCAGCCAAATCTTTTAACTCTGTTACCGGACACGCAAGTGGTATGATTCACGGCTTTGGACCAGCAATCATTTTTTTAAACAAAAATAAAATTATTTAACTTCTAAGACAACACTAAAATCATGCAATCAGAACTGGTTTGTCATCTTGATTAGTTACAGATATACACAACGACTCAAAGAAACTAGAACCTAATTTCTTAAACTGTAAATAAGGAAATCTAACAACTACACTTTCACAATAGGGAGCAATTCCAGTTGGTAAGCATCTCAACAAAGTTGAAGGCTTACCATTGTGAACATTTTCAGTTGTGTTTAGTTCTTTCAAATAAACATTTAACACTGTATGTACTGCCAAATGAACAGGATCAATCAAGACCAAAAAGTTGACTGCCAAGCGTGTAATATGCAAAGAAGTACCCAACGGAGAAAGAAACACGCTTAGAAAAGACGGGTACCACACAATTTATTAATATTTCGGGTAAATACCCTTTGTCAAAATAGACAAACAAACAAACAGAGAGATTAGCCGCTACTTATCTTCTTTGGCAGAAGGAATGCGGCAACTGAAGGAGGTGACGTAAAATAAAAGAAAAGGAAGAACAAAAGTGTGGAAAAAGTAAAAATGACGTCAACGAAAAATCGTAAGAGAGAGACTAGGAAAGAACCTGAACATGAGAGACAAGAGTGTGTGCAAGCACATGCAGGAGTGAGCGAAAGAAAAGGCATGTATATAAGGCCAGAGAAAGAGAGAGAGAGAGAGAGAGAGAGAGAGAGAGAGAGAGAGAGAGAGAGAGAGAGAGAGAGCGAGACTGAGAGAGAGAAAGAGAGAGAGAGCGAACGGGGAGTACCCTTGGGCACAAAGTACGCTGAGTGTCTAATACACAAAGCCTGCTAAACACCAACCTGAAGGCAAACTTTATATCACCTTCAAGTTGAGGACTACCTCGGGGAAAAACGGGAGGACCCCGGGAAAAAAACCCAGCATTTAGCACGGTACACAACAAGTAATAAGTCATGAAAACAAAGCAAATAATCAAATTCAGTAAGAGAATATTGGTATAAGTGGAGAGTAGGTAGTTGTGAAACCGTCTTGAAGGGTAACTAAAAAAATAAGGGGGAGGGAGAGAGAGAGAGAGAGAGAGAGAGAGAGAGAGAGAGAGAGAGAGAGAGAGAGAGAGAGAGAGAGAGAGAGAGAATGAACAGGATATCTTCCAATTATTTTTTCTTTTTTGGGCTTAAATTTTCATCCTGTTTCATAAGTCCATTCTTCATCACCACTAACAGCTACAATACCAAGATCAGATCCGGCTAAAAAACCTATTAGTATTAAAAGTTTGTCTGTTAATATAAGCTGACTATCTTTTGGAAATTCCAATGTAACAAGCAAGTTAGCCGGATTTAAAGTTGCTTTAATTTTATATATATTTTGTAAAAATTCAGCTATAGTACAAAAGTCGTAATACCCAGGCTGTAAGTGATTAGCGCCCCAACTTGTACATCCTATAGTTCCAAGTACAGAATATTCACCTTCATCTGTTACATTAAACCACTTTACTGTGTAGAACATTTCATGGATAGCTACAGCCTTGCTACCATCTTGATTATCAATCCCATTAGTTAACCACACTGGTTTGCTTGTGTCAAGATTTGGTAATAAACATTTTTATTATCTCATAAAGGAATGATGGAATTTAAATCGCCAACCATTACCACTACAAACGCATTTCAATTTAATGTGGATGCCAAATACAATGTCGCACCAACTTATGGACAGAAAATAATTCAACTAAATCAGCTTGGTATAGCTGTGTCGGAACAAGATTTATTTCAAGTGAAAGTACCCAACCCCTTTGATCATTACCTAAACCCTCCAATAACAGATGATGCTACTGCAAGAAAGTGGTCCTCAAGTCCACTACAGCTGTTTCAAAACCAACTCAACTTTGCTATACTGTGTTCAACTACGGGGTGCGATGTTTCTTTTACAGACCATTTGAATCATTCAAACCAACTGATTAGATCTGTGTATCGTTTTCACACGAATTACCAGCCTAGAAGAATACTGTCAGAACTGCATACACCACTGCCCACTAAATCCAGTTTCAACAGGTATAATAACCCCATGGATATGAAAGCATTTGAACGCATCTGTAATGAATTTAACATCAGTTCCCGGTATGACTTCACACAAAAACTTGAAGATCACAACGGTATAGGTACATTGTATTATGCTATGAGTCACAGACAATACCCTCAAGATTGCTACCCCGGTTACACTTCATTCTCATGAAAATCACAAGTCTGGCTAGGATGAATAGAACAGAAACAGTCTAATGCCTGGACTACATTTTTTTAGACAGGAGTGACGGGTTTACTCAAGTGGGAGTCGAGCGCGTAAATGAGTCTATCAGAACATATGTCTGGTGTTTACTAGGAGCACAGTCATTAACAAAATCAAACATTTTAAACGGAAGTGGAAAATTTGAAGCACAAAAACAGTTTCTTCCAAACCTAGAAGATTCAATTAACTCAGTGGTAGATCTCCCATCAAGCATACAACGCAATCAAGACGTACTTAGATATGCGAGATCAAAAGTAGACTTTGTAGTTGGCATTAGGTTATACATGTTGCCATCTGACCTTCAACTCTAAATGGGTACAATAAGAAATTATAATAATGAAATAATTGTTGCTGGTCGTGACCAGAAATTCGGACTCAATCAGACTGTGAACTTGGGGGCAACAACCACGCACGTACAGTCATTAAAACCATTAATAGCACCAGCCCCGGTAACATCATCACCCATACAGACAGTAACAGCCCCGGCTTTGACCCCGGCACCCATACAGACAGTAACAGCCCTAGATTCAACACCATCACCAACCCCTGGCACACATGAGTCAGAGAGAACCGCATTGGTAATTGGTCTCACTGGATTAGGGGTTTTACTTCTTTACCTGTTTCATTAAATACCCAGTTATTAACCCTCCTACTGTAACCAGAAAGACCCATAGATTTTCTGCCATAAACCCGACTACCTTCACTGCTGTAGTGATAAGCCAACTGACAACTGTGCCTATTATGCAAGGCAAAGCATCCATTGCTTTCACAGCCAATTTCTTAAGCAAGTCTGATATGTGAGACAACTGTTTCTTTACCCATGACTTTTGGGTCTGTTGGGGTTGGTGGACCTGGTGGTGCTGGAGGCAGTGGTCCACCCCCACCAGAGACAGCCAACACAACAGTACTGATAATGAATCCAAGAGCAGTAATTAAACTTGCAATAGTGATACCCTGTTCTCTGAAAAGTGCTTTCAATCTCTCAGCCAGAGTTGTGTCTTCATGAAGTATTTTCTGAATAGTTTCTCTAATTCTGTTAACCTGTGTTTTCAGTTTTTCTCTCCCAATACTAATCACTTCTAACCTTCCTGATCTTTCTATCTGCAAATCATTTAATCTCTGTTGGATTCTTTCTTTCATTTCTGTGTCAAGATTCCCATTGTCTGCTGTAGCCAGTTTCTCTTTTTCACGTTCTATGTGTTTATCAAGCTTACCCAGTTTCGCAACGTTATTTACCATCTCACCTCTTATCGTCTGCAGAGATTTATCCAACCCTATAATCTCTCTCATTGACAAAGGAGGGTCGTCTATTGTTTTCATTGCGTCATTTATTTGTCCTTCAGTAAATGAGGTTTCTTGTATCACTGTGTTTGCTATTTTTGGTAAGCTTGTTACTGCTGCCATTTCAATTTCTTGTTCTGTTGGTAACCTTGTTTGCGCGTCGTGAACAGCAGTAACAAGACGCGGTGTGACAGGAGACCCTCCAATTCCAAGTTGACGCAAGGCACACACACCACCTTCATTTTTGATTGTACTTAAAGCCCTAAACTTACCAGTCTTTTTTGTTAGTCAATAGTACTTTTCCTTTCTCAACAGTATTTAAATATAAATGACCCATGCCATCAAGTTCAAACTGATTAGGATCTATGTTGTCTGGGCGGTCACCAACATGATCATAAAACGAGTTCACTTTGGTTTCTAAAAGTTAGTGATGTAAATTGTAAGTATTTCTTGTACCAGTCATATCCGTCATATCCATCATATCTGTCATATCCGTTGTATTACCAAAATCATACATGTCATCCATTTCAATATCTTCATGATTAAATCCTCCTGTGGCCATCGTTTTTATTAATTTAATATTTTTTATTGTCAGACATGAGACTTTTCTGTATTTATACGGAATTCCGTTTTTTTGAAGGTCTCAGGGGTCATTCTCGAGATTCGTGCAAATCTGTTAAGAAAATATTAGGGTATATTCGTGATGTGATAGGTTGTTCACGCCGTTTCGGCAACCATCGGAGCTTTATTCTTTATCGATCTCCAAATGGTGAAATCTTCTCTTCACCCTGTTCCTATTTTTTGACAATTATATATATATATGTCAAACCGTATGCGGACACAAAATCTCTCTTAGTTCCTTTATAACCAATGCGCTATCGAGAACGCAGTTCATCATTTGGCGCAGTTTTGAATGAAGTTTCAGTATTTTTCAACTTTCTGTGGTCTCATGTCTGATTGTGCATAATAAAAATGTCATCGTCTTACGGATCAAAGTTAGACCCATATAGAAAACTACGAGGGCTTTAGACAATCGATTGTCATAACAAAAAATCCAAGTACCATAGATCAAAACCAAACACTTACAGTCAAGTTTCCAAACCTAGGTCCCAGTGACGTTATTGTTCATGGCACTGCACGCCTTGCTTTTAGTATTGAACTATCATCAGACGCAGATGTAAACAGAACACTAGTTAACAATCTAGGCAGAGCAATTGTTAGAACTATTAAAGTTAAACTTGAAGGACAGGAAGTGTTTAGTCTTGACGATGCTGATGTGTTTTACTGTTATAAAGATCTTTGGCTCACAGGAGAAGAATGAGAAGACCGTATTTATCATGGCATACAGTCAGATAGCATTATGAAACTTTGAATCAATGCTGGAGACAAATCAACCACAGCAGCCAAGGACGTTATTGTGGCCGAAACATATGGAACCAGATTTTACATTCCACTTGAGTTTGAAATCATAACAGCGCATTTACCTTATTACCAAGGAGCACTGAATGACCGTCTGAGTTTTGAACTAACTTTCAATGATTACTCCAAAGTTATTATATCATCTGCCACAGACGCAACATATAAGATCTCTAACATTTCCTTGGAATATGACATTGTCACACATACTGATCAAGCTAGACTCATTCAAAATCAGTACCAGTCAAGACTGCAGATTTATTATGACATTTTAATCAATAAAGACAAGAGCGACCCGATGTGGAACATAAATCTGAACACACCTGCCAGATCACTGAAAGGCATTCTTATGTTGTTTGTTGAACCGGCGGCTCCATACAAAAGGGATTCAGAAAAATTCTACAATCCAAAGATAACACATTTGTCTTGTACAATCGAAGGCCTTCCAGATCAAGTGTATGCTTCTGGAATGCTACCTTATCAACACTACGATGAGATCACAAAGTATTTTGCGGGAGGAAGGATTAGAGATAAACCAGCAAACATTGCGTGTAAAGATTTACATTTATATGACGTAAGGATCGGACAAAATCTGACAAATAAGTATGCACTTTGGTTAGATCTTTGCAGTATGGATGATGATTATCTTCATGGGTCAGGTTGTACTGTTATAAAATGGTAGTGACGGGATTACAATCCAGATACCAAAAAAAAGGTTGAAACCGCTGCAGCAATAAATATATATTTGTATTTGATTTATGATGCACAACTGAACATACAAGAGTGCCGACTAAGTGGACACTTGCATTAAATTATATTGTGTATTAAAATGAACTTGATGACACTTGACCCACACTGTGGATTGTTTTGTGGTGTCACAGGGTGTGGGAAAACTGAATTTGTACTTAACCTCTTGCAAACAAGATACATCCATCATTTCGAAAACATTGTAATATTTTGTCCTACTATCAAACACAACAAAGCTTATCACAACCGAACATTCATTTGGAATGACAACAACATTTACTTAGTCGACCCTGAGAAAAAACTGAATGACTACCTACAGTATTTTTACAAGCAATTTGAAGGACAGCCAACTTTGTTTATTGTTGATGACTGCTCTGCAGAGAAAGACATTGTGAAGAAGAGAAACACTTTAGCAGAGCTTGCCTTCAGTGACAGACACGCAAATGTAAGTGTATGGATTCTCACTCAAAAATATAATGCTGTACTGAAAGATTTTCAAGAACAGTTAAAGTTTATCTGTTTGTTTTACTGTAAGGATCGTGACAGCTTTGAAGACTTTCTCAGAGAGAATGATGTCATACCAAATAAACATGAACGGGATGATGTAAAAAATAAACTGAAATTAAATAAGCATTTAAAGCTTATTTTAAAGACAGATCAGCCCACAGGGTATGGGTTAGTAAAATAATTTATACTTTTGTATGTCCAATAAAAATGACGGACGGACAAATTATGCAAGTGATTGATATCTCACACTGCTTCAAAGTAGTTGAGCACTTTACCGACTTAATATCATCACCCAAACAGTTACACATAAACTTTTCAGCACCAGTAGAGATATATGCAACATAATAATATAGTGTGACTTTGGATTATGTTGATGAGCTTCCAGATGTTGAGTGTATGGCAGTTGATTTAAAGACACCTACCTTTAAAGTTAATGATAATGACCGCTTGCTCTGGTTAGAGGAACTTTGTTATAGCATATTTAAACAACTGTGCAAACTAAATGTTTCTATTAACAGTGTTTGCAGTCAATAAAGTGGTATTACACATACAGCGCAAGCAGAGTAAGAAGAGTCAGCAGTAATAATTTTTATATTATTATTTTGTCCGTCTAATAAAAATGATGGACAATCCACAAAGCCTATCAGGCTCGACAAGCCAATCAAGCTTTAGAAACGTGTTTCACACAACAGTCTTGCCTATATCTAATAGTAACAATGTCTATGAATTGATAGAAAGATCTTTTTCTGTCATACAAAATAATCTTCTTACAGGCAGTGTAAAGATTCAGGTTGTTGCTAAAATAAAATTTACTAGAGTAGATGGTAAAGTGGTTTTATCATATATATCGACAAGACAACACACAGTTAACACAAGAAGAGAATTGGAGAATGTGTTTAGAGATAGACTGTTACCTGACTTTCTCCAAGCAATTGACAGTGCAAAAATGAAGGGGTCTGGTTGGCACGAAGGTCATGTGCATGAACTACAATTAAAACAGTCAAGGTATCATCCTATATTAGGTAAATCATGGTTACCACTGCCAACAGAGGTTGCAAACAAAAAGGCTGTCGTTAATATACAGAACAATGACCACTATTGTTTCATGTGGTGTGTGCTTACTAAACTATACTATGTAAAATCAAAACCTGAGCGTGTATCTATCTACACCAAATTTGTAAACGAACTCAACTTCAGTGTTATAGATTTTCCTGTTAAAATAGAAGACATAGATTTGTTTGAAAAACTAAATCCTGGCATATCTGTAAATGTGTTTGTGTGGGATAATGAGTCTGTTGACAAGTTACAACCCATTAGAGTATCACCACTTGCCCCAACCTATGGACAGCCAGAAGATAAACATGTTGACATGTTATTAATTGGTGATGATAATAACTTTCACTACACAATTATCAGAAATATGTCACGACTAATTCATAGTCATACTACAAAACACAATAGCAAACAGGAAGTGTGTAAAAGATGTTTACAAAGGTTCTCCTCTATTAAAGTGGCACACAAACATGTTTTACATTGTAGGTCAGCTGATGACATGCAAACAGTACTTAAGTCTGCAGAACCTGGTAGTCAAGTGTGTTTTAAGAACTATGGGAATCAGCACAAGCAGAGATGTGCAAATGAGAGAGTACATCGACTCCTAAATCAATAATGCCGTATCGATAGTTCTAAATCAGGGTAAATTACGTACGTAATTACGTTACGGTCCAGAATTTCCAATCTCCCATTATCACAGTTCGCGTACCTGAGAAATTGCGACTACACAGAAGAATGTAGCCGATTCACTCCAGGTAATATTATATGTCGGTGTTTAACTGCGTCATTGACTTGAAACGGTTAGAACACACACACCCCTCTCCCCCCCCCACACACACATCCTGTACACGCCGTCTCACCATCCACCCCTTACCCTATACACTCCCCTACCTCCTGTACACGCCACCCCACCACCCACCCTTTACCCTATACCCCCCCCCCCACACACACACACACACCCACCCCCTACCCCCACACCACACCCCACCCCACCCTACAAAGCCTGACACACTCACACTTCACACAGGCACCCACCCCACCCAACACACAGGCACCCCCCACACAGGCACACAGGCACACACAACATATCAGGCCAAATTATTCCGTTCTGTGTCAACGCTTCAAATTCATGTCACTATGTCACTAGGACAGACTTTTTATGTGGGACAAACATTGAAAATAGGTTTTTCTCCAAATATGGATCACCGGGTCGTTCCTAAATAATTAGGACATGCAACGTTAGTAGTAGAATAGAGAAAAAGAATTTTGTTTTTGTGTTTTGTCGTCTGACAAAATGTGGAGAAAAATATGTTGTTGTTTTCATTCCAAGCACACATCCGGCAGACCAACCTACGACGCATTTGAAATTGAAAGACACAACCCATAATCTACTCCCAGTGAGAGACCTCAGTGATTCAAAGTCACTATACATGCTCCCTGTCAACAAATCATGCGAGGAGAGAATGGGCATGCCTGAAATCGGGTGCCTTTATCTGTCAGTACCGGATCAGGGACACCAGCTATCGCGTTGAGTAGGTTTATTGCCTTGCAACCGGGCCAGAGCAGGAAGAGAATCAAGCCGGACAAGCTTTTGCATAGTCATTATTATAACACTTGCCGTAGGGTGAGTTTACTAGATTGCATCCCTTTCATGACCAGGAAGGTGTGCTTGAAATCGGTAGTGAAACGGATACCTTTTTATTCTCAGTGGGGACGACCCTGTACAATACACCTTTCATGCCCAAGCTTTTGCGTAGTCATTATATAACACCTGCCGTGTGTGTGTGGGTGAATTTATTAGAATGTACCCACCCCTTTCATGACCAGATAGGCATGCATAGTGTTTTGTACACACAGTTTATATATTGTGTTTTAAAAATGAACTTAATGACACTCGACCCACACTGTGGCTTATTTGTTGGTGCCACGGGCTGTGGAAAAACTGTATTTGTACTTAATCTATTACAAAAAGATACCTTCATCATTTTGAAAACATTGTGATATTCTGCCCTACTGTCAAACACAACGAAGCTTATCACAACCGTTCATTCATTTGGACTGACAGCAACATTTACTTAGTTGACCCTGAGAAAAAAATCAACGACTACCTGCAGTATTTTTACAAGCAATTTGAAGGACAGCCAACCCTGTTCATAGTCGATGACTGCTCTGCAGATAAGGATATTGTTAAGAAGAAAAACACACTGGCAGAACTGGCCTTCAGTGGCAGACATGCAAACATCAGTGTATGGATTCTCACTCAGAAATATAATGCTGTACTGAAAGATTTACGTGAGCAGTTAAAGTTTATCTGTTTGTTTTACTGTAAAGATCGTGACAGCTCTGAAGACTGCCTCAGAGAGAACGATGTTATACCAAATAAACATGAACGAGACTGTGTGAAAAATAAACTGAAATTGACTAAGCATCTAAAGCTTATTTTAAAGACAGATCAGCCCACAGGGTATGGATTAGTGAATTAATTTAGCATTATGGTTTGTCTTTAAAAAATGACAGACAGACAAACCATTGATATCACAGACTGCTTCAAAGATGTTGAGTGCATTTATGACTGAAAAACGCATGTTAAAAAGCCGTTTGAGCTTGGTATAAAACTCTCAACACCAACACTGATAAGCATGGCATATAATGTGACTTTGGGGTATTCTGAAAGTTTTCTATGTTATGAGTACGAGACTGTTGATTTTAGGACACATACCTTTAGAGTTAATGATGCTAACTGCGACTGGTTTGAGGCACTGTGTACACACATATTCAGACAACTATGTAAAGTACATGATTATATTGAAGACGTTAAAGTCAATAAAGTGGTATTACACCTACAGCGCAAGCAGTAATATTTTTTATTATTATTTTGTCGGTCAAATAAAAATGACAGGCAAAATTATTGACGTTACAGAGTGCTTCAGATATATCCAGCACTTTGATCAGTTAAGAACAGATTTCAAACAACCGGACATAATAAATGAAAAGAAAAGGGGAGACTGCCAGGTGCTAATATTTTAGGAAGGTTACAAAGTAAAGTAGGTTATAGCACTGTCAGGGGAGAGAAATGTGCATGATCGACCAGTGATCATAGATCTACTGTGGCCAAAGCACAAGAAAAAAGAGAGATAGGAAAGAGAGGGGGCGCTAAGAGAGTGACTGAAAGCAATGCATATGGACAGTGCTATAACCTACTTTACTTTGTAACCTTCCTAAAAGATTAGCACTGGCAGTCTCCCCTTTTCTTTTCATTTATTACTACAATATTGACTGCAACCCCTTCCCCCCTTTTGGTAGGTTCTCTTTTAGGGTGCATGGAATTTAACTCTAGGTGGTGGCATGGAATGTATGCCCCTGCAGACACCACAGTAAAATGTGGTTGTCATTGCAGGTAGGCAGAATTTCCTGCCTCCTCCAGTATTGCCGATGGTGTGCTGAAGAGGTAGCCAAGACCGAAACAGCTGTCCACACCGGCTAAATATCTGGACCTCCCTTGGGGGACTTAGATTTAAATTTCCATGCACTGTGTGGCTGGAACAATGGATATGTGATACGCCCCCCCCCCCTTCGGTGGGGGGGGGGGGGGGGAGGGCTTCCATATGCATTGCTTTCAGTCACTCTTTTAGCGCCCCCTCTCTTTACTATCTTTTTTTTGTGCTTTGGCCACAGTAGATCTATGATCACTGGTCGATCATGCACATTTCTCTCCCCTGACAGTGCTATAACATACTTTACTTTGTAACCTTCCTAAAATATTAGCACTGGCAGTCTCCCCTTTTCTTTTTATTTATTACTACAATATCGACTGCAACCCCTTCCCCCCCTTTTGGTAGGTTCTCTTTTAGGGTGCATGTAAATTTAACTCTAGGTGGTGGCATGGAATGTATGCCCCTGCAGACACCACAGTAAAATGTGGTTGTCATTGCAGGTAGGCAGAATTTCCTGCCTCCTCTAGTATTGCCGTTGGTGTGCTGAAGAGGTCGCCAAGACCAAAACAGCTGTCCACACCGGCTAAATATCTGGACCCCCCTTGGGGGACTTAGATTTAAATTTCCATGCACTGAGTGGCTGGAACAGTGGATATGTGATACGCCCCCCTTCGTGGGGGGCTTCCATATGCATTGCTTTCAGTCACTCTCTTAGCGCCCCCTCTCTTTCCTATCTCTTTTTTTTTTTTTTTATTGTGCTTTGGCCACAGTAGATCTATGATCACTGGTCGATCATGCACATTTCTCTCCCCTGACAGTGCTATAACATACTTTACTTTGTAACCGGACATAATGCCAATATCATCGCCATCAATTAATTATGTGTCATATCAAATGACTTTATAAATATTTGAGGAGTTACCATTTGTAGAGTACATGCCTGTTGATCTTAAGACACATACCTTTGAAGTTGATGATGACAGGTTTGAGTCAGAGTGTGAGCAAATATTCAGACAACTATGTGAACTGAATCTGTTTATTGTAGGTGTTACAGTCAATAAAGTGGTATTACACAAGGTGTAATGTTTTCTATTTATTATTTTGTCGTACAAATAAAAATGACGGACAATTCCCAAAGCTCGTCAAGCTTAAGAAACATGTTTCACACAACAGATTTGCCTATATCCAACACTTACAGTGTTTATGAATCAATAGAAAGGTCTTTTTTGGTCATACAAGATAATCTTCTTTCTGGTAGTGTAAAGATTCAGATTGTTGCGAAAATAGAATTTACCAGGGTAGATGGTGAAGTGATTGTTTTGTATATCTCAACAAGACAACACACAGTTAATTCAAAAGAGGAATTGGAAAAAGTGTTTAGAGAAAGACTGTTGCCTGACTTTCTAGAAGCAATTGACAGAGCAAAAATGCAGGGATCTGGTTGGCATGAAGGCCATGTACATGAACTACAACTGAAGCAGTCAAGATGCCATCCTATATTAGGCAAATCATCGTTGCCCCTACCAAATGAGGTTGCAGACAAAAAGGCTGTCGTCAATGTTCAGAACAAAGATAATTTCTGTTTCATGTGCTGTGTGCTTGCCAAACTGCATTTTGTAAAAACAAAACCTGAAAGTGTATCTAACTATACCAAATTTGTAAATGAACTCAACTTCAGTGGCATAGATTTTCCTGTTAAGGTGGAGGATATAGATCTGTTTGAAAAACTAAATCCTTTTATATCTGTGAATGTGTATGTTTGGGATAATGAGTCTGAGAACAAGTTACAACCAATTAGAGTGTCGCCAATTGCCCCAACCTATGGTCAGTCAGAAGATAAGCATGTTGATATGTTACTAATAAGCTCTGGCTCAGGTGATAACTTTCACTACACAATTATTAGGAGTATGTCACGACTAATTCATAATCATGTATCAAAACACAATGGCAAACAGGAAGTATGTAAAAGATGCTTGCAAAGGTTCTCCTCTATAAAAGTGGCACATAAACATACCCAGCACTGTAGGTCGGCTGATGATATTCAAACAATACTTAGGTATCCAGATCCTGGTAGCAAGGTATATTTCAAGAAAAATGTTAATCAGCAAAAGCTGCCGTTTGTAGTGTATGCTGATTTTGAATCACTGGTTGTACCGTATGAGGGTCCTGTTCCAGAATCATTACCAAAGACCATAAAATTGAGTGATCAAGTGGTGTGTTGTTTCGGATATATTCTTGTTAGGTCTGGCGGCCAGCATACAGAACCTGTTATCTACAGAGGTGAAAATGCAGCAGCTGAGTTTTAAACAGAAATGAGACAACTGTATAGTCAGGTAGTACATTATTTGGAAAGGTGTCAGATGCCTTTGTTGATGACAGAAGAAGACAAACAGAATTTTGATACAGCAGTGATGTGTTGGATTTGTGAACAACCTTTAGGAGGTGTGATCAACTTCTGAAGGGTCATAAAGTTCGTGACCATGACCACATAACTGGGCGTTACAGAGGTGATGCCCATGGTGATTGTAACTAGAAATAAAAAATAGATCCCAAGGCATACAAACTGCCTATCTTTTTCCACAATCTCAAAGGGTATGATTCACATATTATCATGCAGGCTGTGGATGAGTCTTACAAAAAAAATAGTTGTATTGCCCAGACAACTGAAAAATACTTGACTTTTAGGCTGGACAACAAATTAGCATTTTATGACTCCATGCAACATTTGTCCTTAGGGCTTGCTAGTCTTGCAGAAGGACTGACTGAGTTTCCAATAACAAGTAAATATTTTGAGCCAGAGTTAATCAAGAAAGGAGTCTACCCAATGAATACATTGATCAATGGGTTGTTTTTGAAGAAAGGAGACTGCCTACAAAAGAGAAATTTTTATTCTACACTAAATGGCAAAGGTATTTCTGACTCTGATTACAAGCACGCACTTGATGCATGGGGTAAACTAGGATGTCAGACAATTGGTGACTACCATGACCAGTACTTGAAAGCTGATGTTTGCTTGCTAGCAGACGTATTTGAAAGTTATTGTAAAAAGGGTTTGTTACACTACAGTCTTGACCCAGCTAGCTACATAACTAGTCCTGGCATGACATGGGATGCATTTTTGAAATCCAGTAAGATATCTATAGACCTGCTGTCGGATCGTACGATGGGTGAAATGGTGGAACGTGGATTGAGGGGAGGCATTAGTATAGCTGCAAACAACTATGCCAAAGCCAACAACAAATATCTGGACGACCTTGGGATTGACCCCTCAAGGTCAAGGTCATTCATTGCGTACTTTGACGCTAATAACCTTTACGGATTCGCAATGTGTGAGTTATTGCCCTTGAAAAACTTTTGTCTCTATGATTTGTCACAGTATGACATAACACAGTTAACAAACTATATTATGACTCACGACCGGAATGATGCAAAGGGTGGGATCTTTGAAGTAGACCTGGAGTACCCACACCATCTACATGATTACCACAATGATTATCCGTTGGCTGTTGAGAAAATGAGTATGACGGGTAAAAAAGAAGACACCAAACTTGTGCCAAATCTGAATGACAAATTCAATTATGTTTGCCACTATCGCTTGTTACAGTTTTACATCAGACATGGGTTAGTACTAAAGAAAGTTCACAGAGGTATTCAATTTGACCAAAGTGCTTTCATGAAAAATTACATAATGAAGAACACAACATTGCGTGCGAGGGATGGCAACACTGCATTTGACAAAGACTACTTTAAGCTTATGAACAATGCCTGTTTTGGTAAGACTATAGAAAATCCTCATCACCGCAAAGTTGTGAGACTGGTCACAACTGAATCAGGTGCTATTAAGCTTACAGGCAAGCCACAGTACACAGGGTGCAAAGAGTTTCATTCATCATTGTATGCAGTTTCACTCAAAAAAAAAAAGATTGTCAAACTGGACAAGCCAGTATTCATTGGTATGGCAATACTTGAGTTATCAAAATTGCTGATGCTTGAATTTTACTATGATTACTTTAAACCAAAGTATCCTGAGTGCCGTCTGCTATACACTGACACTGACTATGATCATAGACGTGCCTACTGAAGACTTTTATGAAGACATGAAAACAGAGTTGCATATGTATGACACGTCTGATTACCCTAAGGATCACCCGCTGTACAGCACACTAAACAAAAATGTGCCTGGAAAGTTTAAAGATGAACTAAATGGAGTGCCGATAGTTGAGTACGTTGGACTGAGATCAAAAATGTATTCCATATTGCACTAGAAGGGCAGTCAGTCGAAAGCCAAAGGCATAATAAAAAAAAAAACAGTTATAAAAAATAAAGACATTCGACATGAACATTATAAGCAAGTATTAGAAGGAGAACTGATGCCTTATAATCCAAACAAGTCACTGAGGTCAAATAGACACAATATTGAAATGATTCAAACACATAAAAAGTCTCTAGCAGTAGGGGACACAAAACGAGTGTTTCACACTAAGGAAAAGGCTTATGCACGTGGACATTACAGGTTCAAGTTATCTGAAGAAATAGCTGATGAACTGGTTGATGAACTAATCGATGAATTAGTTGATGAAATGGTTAAAAATGCGTAACGGTGTCTGGGGGAATAATTTGTAATTCTTCTCTGACAAATGCCCTCTGAGGCGCAGGCTCATACAGATAATAAATTGATGCATTAGCACCAGGAACTATTTTTTTATATTGTGAATGGACGTACACCATATTGGATCAGTTGCCCTACGTCTGACGTCATTTTCGGGTTCACCAGGTTGATACAAATATCTTACCTGTTTTGTAAACAAGCTTGTGTCTGGAGGTGTTGTTTTTATTTCTGACCCTGACGGCATTGTTTTCAATTTAATAGCATAAACAGGTTTAGGGTGACCTTCGTTATTCATTGCTTTAATCACAGATGGCAATCTTATTACCCACTCAGTGTTACGTGTGTCATGCATGAGTTCCTTAGAATACTGATAGCTGAAAAGTCTCTCTAATAATTGTTTGTTAAAGTTCTCAACGATAGCCTGTGATCTATGCACGCCTGGTATGCCTCGCCGCACTAGCACTCCATGTTTTGCAAATAACTGATTAACAGCGCCTTTAAATTCAGATCCGTCATCGACTTGCACAAGCCTGGGAAATTTTAAAGGACCAAGACTATATATTTTTGTTAACGCAGTGGCTACTGTTACAGCATTTTTGTCAGTTATGGGTTCGGCATCCTTGTACCTTGAAGCTATGTCGACAACAGTTAATGCATACTTGTATCGTTTCTTTCTTATTGTATCGTGTGGTAGGAACAGGAGATCCATTTGATGGGTGTCATTAGGGGTAGTGTTTACAAAATGAGGTCTTGTTATTTTTCTTGGAGCAGGAAGATATATTTGCCAAATAGCCTGTTTTTGTAGCCACTGTTTTATTTGGTCGAGTGTGACATCATCACCCACAGCCGCATGCAATTTTTCTATTGCAGTTTTCCCTTTCCAGTAGCCAATAGGGGAGTAATATATTTTTGATAGTTTAGCTCCGACGTCGATCATTTCTTCTAGCAATAAAAACTCCTGTAAAATATACTAATGTCATACCTACTAGAACAAATATTATTTCTCCATTTCTTTGTTCTGGGCTTGGTTGGTAATAGTTGCTAAGTTTTGGTCGTGGGATGGTCATGTCTTCACCAGTAACAAGAAAGTATTCTTTGATCGCGTCATCGACATTAGAAAATGTATGCTGTGCATGACCTTCAAGCCTGGGTTTTTCATTGATGAAATCAAGTTTCTCTATTCTTTGCTTCTCATAATCTTGTTGAGCTTGTGCCAGTTTTTCAGATGCCTCATTGTGATGCTTCATTTCTTCTGCTGATTCCTCTCTACCCATTTTTGAAAAGAGATAGTTTGATCCACTAAATGCCAATGCATTAACAACGGCTCCGCCAATCATAATAGCTATAGCTGCCATATTTTTTATTTACATAGAAACATTTTCTGGAATAATTCCTTCCTTGACGAGAAGGTCTTTTGTGGCAATCGATGCTGTGACAATTGCTACTAGCTTAGCACTGTCTTCGAAGTCTAATCTACTCAAGTCTGCCGATTTCTTCCCCAGCATAGAATAAGCAACTGTTAGCCCGCTTATTACTGCAGAGTGATAGACGAGGTTCATTATGTTCTTTGTGTCGCTCATTTTCATTTTCAACACCTACAAGGTGACAAAGTTCGTGACCATGATCACATAACTGGACGTTACAGAGGTGCTGCACATAACAAGTAGAGAACCTAAGACATATAAGTTACCAATCTTTTTTCACAATCTAAAGGTGTATGATTCACACATCACCATGCTTGCTGTAGATGATTCCTACAAAAAAAAAATTAGTTGCATTGCACAGACAACTGAAAAAATATTTGATGTTTAGATTAGACAACAAATTAGTGTTTTATGACTCCATGCAACATTTGTCCTTAGGGTTGGCTACTCTGGCAGACGGACTGACAGAGTATCCAATAACAAGTAACTATTTTGAGCCAGACTTGATTAAGAAAGGCGTCTATCCATACGAGTACATCAGTGACTGGGTTGTGTTTGAGGAAAGGAAACTGCCGCCAAAAGATAAATTTTATTCCACACTTAATGGTAAAGGTATTTCTGATTCTGATTATCAACATGCACTTGATGCGTGGGATAAACTAGGGTGTAAAACGATTGGTGACTACCATGACCAATACTTGAAAGTTGATGTTTGCGTACTAGCAGACGGATTTGAAAGTTACCGTGAAAAGGGTTTGTTACATTACAGTCTTGAACCTGCTTGCTACATAACTAGTCCTGGCATGACATGGGATGCATTTTTGAAATCCAGTAAGATATTTATAGACCTGCTGTCTGGTCGTACGATGGGTGAAATGGTGGAACGTGGATTGAGGGGTGGCATAAGTATTGCCGCAAACAATTATGCCAGAGCAAATAATAAATATCTTGACGCCCCGGACTTTGACCCCGAGGGGTCAAGGTCATTCATTATGTACGTAGATGCTAATAACCTTACGGATTCGTGATGTGTGAATTATTGCCCTTGAAAAACTTGTGCCTGCATGATTTGTCACAGTGTGACATAACACAGTTAACAAACTATATTATGAATCATGACCGGAATGACGTGAAGGGTTGGATCTTTGAAGTAGACCTAGAGTACCCACACCATCTACATGATTATCATAATGATTATCCATTGGCTGTTGAGAAAATGAGTATGACGGGGGAAAAAGAAGACACTAAACTTGTGCTGAATCTGAATGACAAATTCAATTATGTGTGTCACTATCACTTGTTGCAGTTTTACAACAGACATGGGTTAGTACTAAAGAAAGTTCATAGAGGCATTCAATTTGATCAGAGTGTTTTCATGAAAGAGTACATAATGAAGAACACAACATTGCGTGCCAGAGACGGCAACACTGCATTTGACAAAGACTTCTTTAAACTTATCAACAATGCTTGTTTTGGCAAGACTATGGAAAATCCTCATCACCGCAAAGATGTGAGATTAGTAACAACTGAATCGGGTGCAATTAAACTTACAGGCAAGCCACAATACACAGGGTATAAAGAGTTTCATTCATCATTGTACGCAGTGTCACTCAAGAAAAAGATTGTTAAACTAGACAAGCCAGTATTCATTGGTATGGCAATTCTTGAGTTATCAAAACTGTTAATGCTTGAATTTTATTATAATTACTTCAAACCAAAGTATCCTGAGTGTCGACTGCTATACACTGACACTGACTCTATGATCATTGATGTGCCTACTGAAGACTTTTATGAAGACATGTAAACAGAACTACACATGTATGACACGTCTGATTATCCTAAGGATCATCCATTGTACAGCACACAAAACAAGAAAGTGCCTGGAAAGTTTAAAGATAAACTGAATGGTGTGCCTATTGTTGAGTACGTTGGACTGTGATCAAAAATGTATTCTATATTGCATCAAAAAGGGAGTCAGTCAATTACAAAAGGAATTAAAAAAACAGTGATAAAAGATAAAGACATTCGTCATGAGCATCATAAGGAAGTGTTAGATGGTGCATTAATGCCTGATTATCCAAACAAGTCACTGAGGTCAAACATAATCTTGAAATGATCCAAATGAATAAAAATTCACTTGCAGTTGGAGACACAAAACGTGCGTTTCACAGCAAGGAGAAGGCTTATGCCCCTGGACATTACAGGCTTAAGTTATCTGAAGACATTTGCGATGAACTGATTGACGAGTTAGTTACTGAAATGAGTAACAGTGTCTGGGGGAATAATCTAGTACCCAACAGAGAAAGAAACACGCTTAGAAAAAACGGTACAACACAATTTATTAATATTTCGGGTAAATACCCTTTGTCAAAATAGACAAACAAACAGAGACATTAGCCGCTACTTATCTTCATATGCAGAAGGAATGTGGCACATTCATATGCATATGCAGAAGGAGTACCGTTTTCTCTAAGCGTGTTTCTTTCTCCGTTGTGTACTTCTTTGCATTTCACATGCTTGGCAGTCACCTTTTTGGTCTGGATTGGGGGAATAATCTGTAATTCTTCTCTGACAAATGCCCTTTGCGGGGCAGGTTCATACAGGTAATATATGGATGGATTTCCGGGGACTATTTTTTTTATATTGTGTACAGACGTAGACCAAATGGGGTTTGTTGCTCTGCGCTTCATGTCATTTTCGGCCTCACCTGGTTGATATAAATATCTTACCTGTTTTGTAAATAAACTTGTGTCTGGCACTTTTGTTTTTATTTCTGAATCTGACGGCACTGTTTTTAATTTAGTAGCATCTGTGGGTTTTACATGGCCTTCATTATTTATTGCTTTTATTACAAATGGTAATCTCATTACCCATTCAGTGTTACGTGCATCATGCATGAGTTCCTTAGAATACTGGTAACTGAAAAGTCTCTCTGATAATTGCTTGTTGAAGTTCTCAACAATTGCCTGTGATCTGTGCACACCTGGAATGTCGCGCTGCACTAGCACGCCATGCTTTGCAAATAATTGATTAACTGCTCCTTTAAATTCAGATCCGTCATCGACTTAAACAAGCCTGGAAAATTTTAAAGGGCTTCGACTATAAATTTTTGATAATGCAGTTGCTACAGTAACAGCATTCTTGTCAGTTATGGGTTGAGCGTCCTTGTACATTGAAGCAATGTCGACAACTGTTAATGCTTACTTGTATCGTTTTTTTCTTATTGTGTCATGGGGTAGAAACAGAAGATCCATTTGATGAGTGTCATTTGGTGTAGTGTTTTCAAAATGAGGTCTTGATATTTTTCTTGGCGCAGGGAGATATATTTGCCAAATAGCCTGTTTTTGCAGCCATTGTCTTATTTGTTCGAGTGTGACATCCCCACCCACATCCGCATGTAATTTTTCTAATGCAGTTTTTCCTTTCCATTATCCAATTGGAGAGTAATATATTTTTGATAACTTAGCCCCGATGTCAGTATTTATTTTTAGCAATAAAAACTCCTGTGAAATAAACAAATGTCATTCCCACTAAGACAAATATTATTTCTCCATTTCTTTGTTGTGGACTGGGTTGATAGTAATCACTTAGTTTTGGTTTTGGGATAGACATGTCTTCACCCGTGACAAGAAAATACTCATGTATTGTGTCATTGACATTAGAAAATGTATGCTGTGCGTGACCTTCAAGCCTGAGTTTTTCATTGATAAAATCAAGTTTCTCTATTCTTTGCTTTTCATATTCTCGTTGCGCTTGTGCCAGTTTTTCTGATGCTTCCTTATGACGCTTCATCTCAAGAGCAGATTCTTCTCTACCCATTTTTGAAAAGAGATAGTTTGATCCACTGAATGCCAATGCGTTAACAATTGCACCACCAACAATAACATCTAGTGTCGCCATATTATTTTTATTTACATAGATATATTTTCGGGAATAATTCCCTTCTTGACAAGAAAGTCTTTTGTGGCAATTGACGCTGTTACGACTGCAATTAGTTTAGCACTCTCTTCAAAATCTAATGTACTCCAGTCTGAGGATTTCATTTTAAGTAGACTTTTCCCAAGCATAGAATATGCTACTGCTAGTCTGCTTATCACGGCAGAGTGATAGACAAGGTTCATTAAGTTTTTTTTTGTTTTGCTCATTTTCTTATGCAATAAAATTAAAATAATAAATTTATTACTGCATGAAAAATGGGTCAACGACTTTTGGTATTACTGGTAATGTGGAGACTTCTGGTTTTGATGATGGAGTGTTTAATTTTTTGGACACTGTTCGAGTCTGTGGTTTGTATTTTTTGTATAATTGGTAACCTATGTAACCAAATCCGACAAGAAATCCAGCAATTATATATTTTGTTGTTCTGGGTTCGGGCTTAGACTTAGTTGATAGTCTTTCACTTTGTTGTGGTGGTGAGTGTGTTAGTAGTGGCAGTGGGGGTGATGGCAACACTGTTGATGGTGGTCCTGGCGGTGAGTCAGTTACATGAGCCTTTTGCAGTAGTTCTAACTTTCTTTGTTTGTTCAATGCAGCTACTCTTTTTCCAGCCTCAACCCTGCCTGGACTTTTAGCCTTAGTCACCGTTTGAACCTGTGTCAAGACAGGACCGGTGTTCGGTTGTGGAGTCGTCTGGGTCTCGTCCATTTTCTTTTCTTAGAAAATTTATTTTCGAAAAATCAATATGACTCCCAGTGACAAGCAAGGTTATGACAGGAGCAAGATAATTGCCAAATTTGTAATACATGACACATGCTAATTTACCTATTGCGCTTGTTACTAATGGATTTTAATTTAAATCAATACTAAGGCTGTCAGTGTCTACTTCAAAAAAGTAATTAACACCCTTTGTATAAAAGGTGATCAGAGACCGACTCAAATCACGAGTCATTAGTGAAGCAATGTGATTATCATATTTAGAATGAAAGTTTAATTAATTCATCAGTAGTGAGAGATTCAATATCTTCTGTCAGGTATTGTTTACAGAGATAAGCTTTGGACTTGCCTGATACAACTACAGACAAAAGACGCTGTTTTTTGGAGTCTAAGTCTTTGTTTTCAACAGAATAGATATCATTCAGTAATAACAATTCATCAGAAATCATTTTATATTCTAATTTTAAAAAGAAAAACAAAAAACAAAATTGCAGGTAATTTTGAAATTTGTTATCAAGCAAAATCATGTTTTTCTAGAATGTTACACAACAGTAACTTCATACATTTACACCACTCAACTATATAGACAGTAACTTTTAACGTTTACCCCACTCAGTCATTGAAATACCTGCCACTAGCTGTAATGTGTAAATTTTTGCATGTCTTAATAGACGTCTGAAAACAGAGTCATTGAGACAGCCATGCCTAGCTTTGCACAGAGAGGTACATAGATCACCCGGTAGTGTAATAGAATATTTTTTTTTTATCACACAATAGGGGTGTGTGTACATAGCATCTTGGAAAGAAAGGTCTATAGTGCAAAATCTGTACATAGTTAGTTATTTGGGTTTAACGCCAAATCTGTACATACCTGTGTGGACTGGAAAGGGGTATTTTAAAATCACCCCTTTCAATGGACCCGACCAATTGAATATCCTGACGCACGAACCTATTTCAGGGGGGTGTTTTTTCATGTGCTTTTGCAAACAGAAAATTATTTTGAGAAAACTTGCTGTTGTTCAAACCAGAGTGTGGCCTCCTTATTTGAGATGACTTACTTTTTCTGAAATGGCCTAGTGATAAAGATTTCTAGTTTTGGCCCAGTGACCAAAATTTGAACTATTTTTCTCATTCTGACCCAGTGACCAAAATTTGAACTACATTCTCATTTTGGCACAGTGACCCGGCATTTTGATATATGTTTTGTGTGTGTGTGTGTGTGTGTGTGTGTGTGTGTGTGTGTGTGTGTGTGTGTGTGTGTGTGTGTGTGTGTGTGTGTGTGTGTGTGAGGAGAAGATGAGGGTTGACTACATCTTTTGGCTGTATGTTGTATGCCGCGTATGGTGCAGCATGTGCCGCTTATGGGTCGGCATGGTGCGGCATGTGCCGTGTATGGTGCTGCATGGTGCGGCATGTGCCGCGTATGGTGCGGCATGTGCCGCGTATGGTGCGGCATGGTGCCGCGTATGGTGCGGCATGGTGCGGCATATGGTGTATGGTGCGGCATGGTGCGGCATGTGCTGCATATGGTGCGGCATGTGCCGTGTACGTTGCGGCATGGTGCTGCGTATGGTGCGGCATGTGCCACGTATGGTGCGGCTTGTGCCGCGTATGGTGCGGCATGTGCCGCGTATGGTGCAGCATGTGCCGCATATGGTGCGGCATGTAATAAAGTTTCACTTGGCTTTCAATCCAGGCTCCTGAGGATCTTGTAAAACCCCATGTTTATATGTACACAATACGAGGTATCCAGGGGGTTTAAAATTAACCAGACAGTCTTGGCTGCAGTAAAATCAATACATACCTGTGTGTGTAGTGGGGTGGAAAAATCAATCCTATTATCATATCTTGGGTTCACCTTGATAGCATTGTGCAAACGTCAGGGACCCGGGTGGAGAAATCAATGCCTTGTGAGTTAGGTGGGGGACTGTGTTCCAGACAACAGACAATACAGTTGATGATTCACAGGAGTAGGTGTGATAGAACTAGTGGGGATGCTAAGGTTCGTTTAACCAAAAGATCGCCGATCTTCTCCTGATAATGTTAGCGCTGCGAGAGTTGTGGCTTTTTGTGTTTAAAATTGAATAGTTTTAGGGTATCTGTTCAGCTCCTGAGGATCCGGTGCTCTGGAAATCTCTCTTCTCCTATCTCTTACTCCTTTAAATTATAGTATAGATGCCCTTTACCTGCAATGGACCAGTAGCGGTGAGTGTGATGTCTGGTTGCTGTGACTGGTGCTGACAGTCCGCCAGAAGTCCACCAGTGCTGTTGCTGAAGGGATGGAGTGATCCAGCCAGGTGATGAAGTGGTACTGGCTCACATGACGACATGGACCATCCTAATAAAAAAGAAGTAGTCAACACTCAAACAATGAAAGGCATTAGAAACAATACTCCAAGGGCTCGTATATTCTCTGCTTATGCATCATCAGTGGATATGACCAATCTGTCTGATGCTATTGATCGTCGTTCAATCAGGTTCTCATAAATCTATTTCTATAAGTATGGAACGCCTATCAGACACGTCATGCGCTGTCACACGAACGAGTTAGACGGGGTTAGCGGGCATTTATCTCGGTTTAAACTGATCACACGTTTGCTAAAATGTGACGCTGGTCAGAATAGAGCGCGTTTGTTAACCCGAACTAAGTAGAGGGTCACCCGCAAATTCGGATGGCCAGTAAACTCGGGATAGTTTGGAAGACTATACCATATTCAGTATCCATAAAGCTGAAATTGACAGGGGGGTATAAGCTCTGTTCTGGCAATTATTGCCTCAAAATGAAGCGCCGAAGCGGGAGGGGTTCGGGGTAAGGGGGGGGGGGGAGCAGCGGAGGGAGAGACAGATATGACTTTCATCAATTATCTTGACTCGTGGCATGGAGAAACCGTGGCGCAAGATTTGTTGATTTGTTTGTTAATAATCGGGAGACATGTAGATATTAATGGTAATGATTAATATCATACGATTATAAAACTTACTAACGAAGTCCCTGTGAAATCGTGACAGTAGCTACCCCAAGCCCCTCCATACACTCCGTCGGCACATGGGCACATTATCTGACTATTGTGTAAATTTCTTGCTTTTGATGGCCTCATTTACCTCTGTTTTGGTCCTTTCACCTGTAACCATTCTCTTTCTAGTCCGGTTGAAGTTCGCTCTGTTTCTCATGTATTTTGGCACGGACTTTTTTAGGTCGTGTGATCACTCATCATCATCATCATCAGCCCCTTGCCCGAACTGGGCGTTGGGGGGGGGGGGACTGAAAGGCAGCAGCAACAGACAGTGCTCTCCACTGAGTTCTATTTTGGGCGGTGGCAAGCAAGTCTGGCATCTCGAGTTCGGTCCATTCTTTTATGTTTGCGACCCAACTCTTTCTCTGACGACCTCGCCGACGACTTCCTTCGAGAGTGCCTTGGAGGACAGTCTTGGACAAGTGTTGTGTCGGGTCACGTGGCCAAACCAAGCAAGCTTGCGCCGTTTCACGGTTGCCAGAAGGGGTTCATGTGGGCCCACCAGGGAAGTGACGATGCTCCGTAAATATTCGTTGGTCTTGTGCTCGTGGTACGAGATGCGGAGCAACTTCCTCAGGCACTTGTTCTCAAAGGCCTGGATTTTCTTTTCTGAGTCTGCAAGCAGCGTCCAAGTCTCACAGCCGTAGAGTAGAATAGACACTACGAGGGACTTGTAAAGCCTGTACTTGATGGTGAAGCTGATGGAGTTACTTCGCCATATCCTGTCCAGCCTGGCCATTGCGGATGTTGCTGTACCTATCCTGATACGGATCTCTGCTATGCAACTACCGTCTTTGGACAGGGTGGCTCCCAAGTACTTGAAGCTATTGACCTCTTCTAGCTTCTGGCCGTTCATGTGAATGTTGCTGCTGCTGTCGCTTGTGGTGTTGATCATCACTTTGCTTTTATCCGTACTGATCTCCATGCCATAAGACCCTGCGCTACTTAAAAGTTTGTCTGTCAGGTTTTGAAGCTCACTATTGCTGCCTGTCATGAGGTCAATGTCGTCTACGAATCGAAGATTGCACAGGGATCTGCCACCAATAGAGATTGAAGTATGGTGGTCGTGGAGGGTTTCCTGCATGATCTTCTCCAGGAATATGTTGAAAAGGACAGGAGAGAGCAGGCATCCTTGACGGACACCGATCGTCGTCCTGAAGAACTCGCCTGACTGATTGTTAAGTAGAACCGCGCTGCAGGCGTTTTGTAAAGCGCTTCTATCATTTGGATCAGTCCCTCCTCTGTGTTGAACGATCTCATGACTTGCCAGAGTCCGTCGTGCCAGACGCGATCAAATGCTTTCCTGAAATTAATGAAGTTGTGGTAGAGTTCGCGCTGATGCTGCAGATGTTTCTCAATCAGGACGCGGCAGTTGAAAATCTGCTCTACAGTGCTTCTTCCAACTCTGAAGCCAGCCTGTTCTTCTGCCAGCAGTTCCTCGGCGAAAGTTTTGAGGCGGTTGAGAATGATTCTAAGCATTACTTTGCTAGGGTGACTTATCAGACTGATAGTTCTGTAGTTCTGGCACTGTTTCGGGTTTCCTTTCTTGGGGAGTGGGATCACTAGAGACTGTGTCCATTCTACTGGCCATTTCTTTTGCTCCCAGATCTTTTGACAGAGTGTAGTGAGTACCTTCGTTGTTACTTCTCCTCCATGTTTCAACAGTTCAGCAGGTACGTTGTCTACACCTGGAGACTTTCCTCCCTTCAGGCCGCGTACGGCTGTTTCCACCTCTTCAGCTAACACTGGCAGGTCTTCGGCCTTCCTGGCCCCAGCCTGGTTGTTTTGGAGGATGCTGGTGTCTGGCTCAGCCTTGTAGTTATACAAGTCTCGGCAGTACTCAGTCCATCTGTTTAGTACAGCAGTGTTTTCCGTAAGGAGTTGGCCGCTGCTGTCTTCGATGACTGTGGCTGTTCGCTGTTGTGTCTTGGTGAGGGTCCTTAGCGTTTCATAAGCCTTCTTGCTGTTGCCGTTTGCCATGCCCTCTTCCACGCTACGACACTGGTCTTCAATCCAATCTTCTTTGGCCAATCGCCAAGTTCGCCTAAGCCCATTGAAAGGACTGATGGACAAGCAACAGAATAAGAATAACATGCCGGATCGGTCGGGGCCCGGATCACCAACGACCGCGCACCCCATTGGAGGTCTCCAGGGTGGGGGCGACAAGTGTGTTACTGGAACCAAACCCACCATCAAGCTGCCCACGCAAGGAATAACTATCGGAACTTGGAACGTTCGCACACTCTACCAGTGCGGCAAAGTGAAGGAACTCACCCATGAGTTAAAGCGCTATCGCTGGGACATTGTGATCACTCAAGTTAAATTTGGCCACAAGGCCTATCCCGAGTTTACTGTCTTATGGGCCTCGTCAACGCCTAGTGTCGCGGGCAATGCACGTTTGAACAAGTATTTTCCAAGAGTCTATTTTAAGACAGGTTGTCTAGAGCACACTGGCAGACCTATTGACAAATGAAACGCACGAGCAAGATGCACATACATATATTACGTAATAAAATGTTCGTCGCGTGACATATTGGCACATAGGCGTCAAGTTTTAAGCAAGCAATGTTGAAAGAATACTTTTGATTACATGTACAGTGGAGGATTTTTAGTGTGTGTATGTGTACGTGTGTGGCGTAGAGGGGAGGGGGGATGGCTGCATGAGATGACAAAGGAAAGGGTACGATTTTTCTTATTTTGTCTGCACATGCACAGATGTAACAAAGCAAACATAAATCCTGCTCAAGGTGGTCTCATAATTATCAGACAGAAGAGTCGTTCCCGCCCAGGTACATTTAACACGTTGTTTCTCTTCGTCTTCGATGAAACACCTTGGGGTGTCCGATGTGCAGACGTACAATGGCCGACGGCGACACGAGCCTAAAAGTCTGATGAAACTGATAATACCAAAAATAATGAAATCTAGTTGTCTTCTGATATTAATTCACCGAAACACTGAACGGTATTAAAAAAAAATCTGATTACTTGTGTTCTTCTGAGTCCCTTCTGTTTGTTTGGTTTTTTGTTTGTTTGTTTGTTTTTGTAAACAACTTCTTCTATCAATTTATGATTCTCGTTCGGTAAACTGTGCGTGTATACAAAGATGTTGGGTCCCCACTATAGCCGCTAGATGTTGAAGTTTTTACGTATATGAGGTGACTATTTCTTTATGCAAGGTGAGTTCGTCTGACATTGTGTATGTTGTTTGTTTGCACAATTTCACTATTTCACACTTTTTTCCATTGCTTATATCTAATCACCGTGACCTACCGTGAATAACACAAAACACACACACACTTAAATCGTGATTTGGTAGCCGGCACAGATTCAATTTAAACGTAACTGCTGTTTAAAAAAATAGCAGCAACTTCCTGCACGTTTTGCTTTCGCGAAAATATCGCGCCACCCCAAATAATCCACAATCACCAAGGGGCAAGCCACCATTACGAGACTATTCGAGACAGGAAAGGTTTTTGTGCCCAGGTTGGGGCGCGGCACAGCCTGGGGTGAAGCAGAAGAAATCCGCAGAGCGCACAAGAATTCTTAAAATTTCGTCTCTTCTGACGATCGATAGCCGTGGCAGACATTTCTTTCCACAATAAAATGACAGTTCTGAACTTTTCGATAACCGTGGCAAACATTTCTTTCCACAATGAAATGACAGTTCTGAGCTTTTCGATAGGCCTGACAGAATTTCTTTCCACAATGAAATGACAGTTCTAAGCTTTTCGATAGCCATGACGGACATTTCTTTCAACAATAAAGTTATTAATAATAATAATAATAATAATAATAATAATAATAATAATAATAATAATAATAATAATAATAATAATAATAAGAAGAAGAAGAAGAAGAAGAAGAAGAAGAAGAAGAATAAAAGAGATTTGTTAAGCACTTATTCTAAAAGTAGCTCTAAGTGATGATACAATGAAAAGACTAACAACTAACATGCACACACACACACACACACACACACACACACACACACACACACACACACTCGCGCGCGCGCGCGCGAGCGCACACACACACACACACACACACACAAAACACAAAACACACACACACACAGACACACACACACACACAAACACACACACACACACACACACACACACACACACACATGTGACAGTGGTGATGAATTGTGCATGACTGGGGAAATGAACTAGTACAAGGCAGCGTTGTAGAGGTGGGTTTTCAGAAGTGATTTGAATGATGGGAGCGTCTGGCGGTTACGGAAAGGGGCGGGGAGGCTGTTCGGGGCCAAGATAGGAGAAGGCACGACCGCCACGTGTTTTACGTGTGTTACGAAATTTACGTGTGTCAGAGGAAGAGCAGAGGGTGTGAGATGGAGTATACAGATGTAGTAAGTCAAAGATATAGGCAGGAGAAGTCAGGCTGAGAGAGTTAAAGCACGCGCAGGACAATTTATACAGAATGCGTTCTTCTACGGGCAGCAATTGGAGTTTCGAAAGGGAGAAGGGCGGGTATTGTCACGCTTACGCACGCGCAGAATTAAACGGGCAGTACTGTTTTGCACTCTTTGCGGTTTATCAAGCTGGGTTTTAGGCAGGCCGGAAAAGAGGGAGTTACAGTAGTCTAACCGTGATTAAAAAAAGGATGAGACGCTTCAAGCGACAGATACTGTCTAACATTGTTAATGCGCCGATGTGCAATAAAAGCTAATCTGCACAAAGGAACTAACATACTTATGACAATTCTGAGCTTTTCGACAGCCGTGGCAGAAATTTCTTTCCACAATAAAATGACAGTTGTGAACTTTTATCTGAGGTGTCTCTTTCTTCTCTTTCTCGTGTCTTGGTTACGCGCAGAAGATGGTACACCTTTTAACACTATTTGTGTGCTTTCAAAAATCAGATGACTATAAAATAATAACTGTAAACAGTATTATATTGGCCTTGAATTATCATGTATGAATTACATTTTATTGCCCCTGATGTGATTACTTTGCAAACTTCAAAACTACTATCTTCTGCGCATAACGGTGTCCCTACATTTGTTTAATGTTTTAAACCCACCTTTTCCGCTCATATGTCTGGGATTGCTTAATAACAGGTACAAACAATATTTCTGATGAAGCTTTAGTGGATTTGGACCTGTACATCAAATTATGTGATCTTGATGTACCACCCAAGAACACCAAGATATGCGCAGAAGATACCCAACACCAGTTCTCATTTACCTCATTTAAAGTCATTGTTTAAACGTTATATATTTTTATCTTCAAAATGTCTGACAGTCAATTTTGATTTTGACATGGTTGTGTAACACATCTGGCACCCATGGTCTGAGCTGTGCACATTTACTTCTAGAGAAAGTCAGACAGTGGCGGTGACGTAAAAGAGGCAACTCCGCCACCACCAAGACACTGACTTAATACTCTAAATATGACGTCATTCTTTCTCTTGCGTGCGTGTCTCTCTCTCTCTCTCTCTCTCTCTCTCTCTCTCTCTCTCTCTCTCTCTCTCTCTCTCTCTCTCTCAAGGACAAACATGAAAAGATGCCTGTGCGCCTATTGTTTCCATCTTTGAGAAATAAAGTATAATTCATTCATTCATTCATTCATTCATTCATTCATTCATTCATTTTCTCTCTCTCTCTCTCTCTCTCTCTCTCTCTCTCTCTCTCTCTCTCTCTCTCTCTCTCTCTCTCTCTCTCTCTCTCTCCCTCAAGCATGCGCGCATCTCCAGGAGGAATAGATTCTCATGTGCCCTCCAGGCGCATGAGGATCTATGCCTCTTGAATATGTTTGGAGCGCGCGCCAACGCACGCACTAACACACCCACACACATCGACGCACTTTTAGAAGAGCATGCAGGTGACCCGTGTACTTAATATATCATGTATCTAGGCAAAGTTAGCCGGCTTTCACACAAATTATAGCAAGACTGAAATTGTACTGTGAAGTTCTAGCTTTGTCACCATTTTCTCAAGCGTATGAAGCAAAAGTAAATCTCATATCACGTAAAATATAAACTTACGTAAAAACTAAAACTTACCTCATGACAAATGATGTTTGACAAATCAATGACGCGTATGTCCTGCACCCTTTATAGAACTCGCTGACGCATTGGCAGATGTGCGAGACTTTTTCAATAGGAGATAATTCAACATCAGAATCAGGTCAAAGACAAAGGGTAAAGACCATTGACAACGAGGACAGCTCTCATATAGAAGGGACTTTGTGGGTTATGGTTCATCTCATCTTGTTCGTTTTTGTCAAAATCCCATGACCCTTGACCTTTGTCAGTAGTGAACGAAATCAGTATGCATAGAAAGGCCTTATCATTAAGATAATATAAGGTAAGATAAGATAAGATAAGATAAACTTATTGCCAGATGCATAAACCTTAGGAATTTTTGCGGTGTAACTGACGAGCGTCCATATTAAGATCAACACATAAAACATACATACATCACAATCAAGCAGAATCAAACATACCAAACCACACATATGAATAGCAGTTATTGTGCTAAGTATGCACACACATCTAAGTAAGTACAATTAAAAAATCAATAGCATAATTGGCAGAAGGGGATCTAATAATAAGGGGATCAGGAAATAGGTCACAAATTGCCTCTTTCATCCCAAACTCGGTACAGAGATACATGAGAGCGTGCTAATTTGGATGAAAATTCGGGAAGGTCATATATAGCATAATATAATTAGATCCCCTTCTGCCAATTTTGTTGAATAAATTTGCGAAATGGTGATAAAATTAAAATTTTAATGACATTTTTCACATCATCTGCTGATCTGTTGTGACCCTTGACATTCCTGAATTGTCATCCAAATTAGCTCGCTTAGTAAGGTCTTACTCTCAGGTATCTCTGTACCGAGTTTGGAGTGAAAGTTGCAAGTAGTACTGTACATTTGAAAAAGAGGCTATTTGTGACCTATTTCCTGATCACTCGTGACCCTTGACCTTTAGGGGGTCCTTCAAGTTAGAATGCATAGAAAGGTTTTACCATCAGGCATCTCTGTACAAAGTCTGGGTCTAAAGTTTTGAATAGTATTTGAGAAGAAAAAACAAACAAACATCTTTAGACAATTTGTTTTTTAACTGATTTCCAGATCTCTTGACCCTTGGCCTTTTCGAGTGGTCAACCAAATTAGTATGCATAGAAAGGACTTGCCATCAAGTATCTGCATGTGTACCAAGTTTTACGTTGTATGTTGTGAACAGTATTTGAAATATTTTTGGGGTCAAAATATGTCTAGTTTTTATTTATTTCTCCCCTTTCAACTTGACCTTTGAGAGAGGTCATTTAAATTGAAATGTTTCGAAAGGTCCTGTCACAAAGTATCCTTGGGCCAAGTTTGATGACTGTGGCGTGTATAGTCTGCGAGAAGATGCCAACGCTAAAGTTTACCATGGACGACTGGTCCAGAACATAGACTCACTTTTGTTATTCACGTGAGCCAAAAATTCAAGCAGCATTGAATGACCGCAATAGAGAGAGGAATAATGGGGTTCCTGAGAATCCCATCTAATTATTGCCCAGGGGATACCCTAAACTATTCTATTATAATTACAAACACCCGCATCTTTAACTATACATTGTCTCACTCACACTGAAACCAAATTTTGACAGATACTGGGTCTCCTGAGAATCCCATCCAATTATTGAGAAGCAGATACACTAAAACTATTCTATTTAATTACAAACACTCGCATCTCTAACAAAACCCTGCCTTACTCATACTAAAACTGTATTTTGAGAGATAATGGGACCCCAAACACCCCACCCCCCAAAAAAAAAATAAATACAAAAAAATTTACAAAGCGGATGCCCTAAAACTATTCTATTTTAAACAACACCCACAGCTTTAACAAAACTTGTCTCAAGTCACACAATCAATACATTTTGAGAGAATAGAAAAAAATACCACGCTAGGAAGTTGATCAGCTGGTTAAGTAATTCTACCACAGTAAATAACACATCAACAACTCTTTAATTTAAGAAAATTACAAGCACTTGATAAGGTAACCTATAAGTTACCTACATTTGACATATGACTTCAAAGTTACCTCCATAAGTTTTTATAAGTTAGTTGACATAAATACTTATAAGTGACTTAAAATAAGTACTTGTTAGTGACTTGACCTAAGTACTTACATGTTTTTGACTCAAGTTACTCAGACAATTTGATCAACAATCATGGAGAACAAAATAACATTTTTTTCAATAATAGTTGGGGGGGGGGGGGTGGAGCTGATGGTGTTAAAAACCTGGTCGCAAGTGGCGCAACATCTCTCTGTGAATTGCATGACACAAGTACAGAAAAAAACATATCTTTACTTGCTTAGAAGACCTTGAACTTTTTCCATGGTCTCTTTGGTCACTTTTACCCCTATCTTTTTTTCTTTCTCCTAAAAAAGTGTCTTTAGTTTTTCCACATTTATGGGTTGACTATGCATCCTACTTTGAATTTCTGATTTCTGCCATTTGTAATTGTCCAAATCATCCCGCACTCTCTTAAACTCATCAATATCAATTTTACTGTCATCTAAATCTTTACTTATAATAAGTTTCAAACTACTCATCTTTGCTTCATCAAGAGTACTCAATGCTTCATGGTTCTGCAGCTTCTTATGAAATCTTTTGTTAAGAGCTTCTAAAACAATGCATGTCAGGCATGTGAAAATGCTAACACCTTCAATAGCAATCCCAATTATACTCCCCACTCCCGATGCAAACAGAGCTACACCCGTGACAGAACAACCTGCGGAAACCACACCGACAGCCATTGTTGTGTTTTGCATAGAATTGAAAGCCATGCTATACCGTCTTTTACAACTTGAATATTTTACCTCTTCACCTTCCAAATACTTTAACGTGTCTGTAATATTTATTAAACGAAATGAGTCAGCACTTTCAACCTGTAATCTTCCATCAGGTGCAAGCAGTATTTGCAGATACAAGTGTAACAAAGCGGGTATTGGCTTGCTAATTATCATCACCCACACATAGCAATTTTTTCCTCTAACCTTGAATTTTCCTGCATTCAGCCACTAGCTGTGAGAACACATATTATAAATGTCTACTCTGCTAGTACCTTATCACCTGCACGGGTACAGTACATTTTTCTTAAGCACGCGCATTCTCTGTAGATGGCCTACGTGACCATTGACACATACATGCTTTTTACCAACCTTGATATAGTACTGACTAAACGCATTCCAGTCTCTTTAGTTCTGGGTGGCTGATATTCCTGCAGCCTGTGTTTGGCCGTCCAGTATTTAATAACTTTGTATTTTTTAAAACTGACTTATGTTTTCTGTCTTTACTGCTTTTTAATGTTGTGGTAGTAATAAATACAAAACGCCATGACTACCATCCTGACTCTTTTAATTCACCCACATTTTGCACACCTCTCAGCTGCATGGCTACACAAATGCACCATTTTTTATGGCAATATAAAAAAAAAAATTTAATCAGCGATTACATTTTCCAACTCTTCAGGGGTATACAAATTGCTAGTGAAATAAAATGAAGCAAGATCTATGTGTGTCAGTTTTATGTAATTTAGAAAAACAATAGACTTGCTTTATTGACCACTACTTTAACAGCTGTGTTAATGCTTAATACTTCTACATCTGCTCCTTTTCTAGAGCAATAAAGACTTTTACTGACTCAGTAACTATGCTATTCCATGTAAGTTTGATTTCCTGTGCAACATCTGCTTCTTTAACATCCTCCAAAGGTCTCATGATAATTTCAAAATTTATTGTTGCTTCTCTAGCTATGGTAAAGTTTGCTGGTGGAAACACAACAGTAGGATCAGGTCTACCCTTTTTACCGGTAAGAAGATACCTTTGTTTCTCATACTCTTGTAGTTTTAGTTTATCTCTGCTGCTGTTGTCAGCAGAGTAGTTCGGAACAAGACTCACAAGCAACGGACCAGAGTTAAGAGCGTCTCTAAAAGTTAAGTTTACATCTTCAGTATATACATAAGGACTAATAAATTCAAACTTTATGTCCCAGTCTATTGTGGGAGCAGCAGTAGGAGCGGGAACAACTACCCACTTATTACCCACTTATTTTACTATATATTTTCCACATGTTTCAAGAGGTAGAGCACATTATGTACAGTAACATCACTAATCTGGTTAAATTTAGGATACCTTGTTTCTGTGTTGTGTTTTACATCATCAATTACTTTTTGCTTTTATGTTCCAGTGGAATCTAGTTCAAGACCATACACTTGTGCCACTTCTCCTTCTTTATAAAAACCATTCACATCACTCAAATCCTTCAACTCTATTACTGGACATGCAATTGGTGTATTTCTCGGTTTTGGACCACCACTCATTTTTATACAACAAAAATAAAATTTATTTAACTTCCAAGACAACACAAAAATTATGCATCAAAACTGGTTTACCACCCTGATTAGTTACAGATACACATAGTGATTCAAAGAAGCTGGCACCTAATTTTTAAACTGTCAATTAGGAAATCTAACAACCTGGCCTTCACAATAGTAGCATTTCCAGCTGGTAAGCATCTTAACAAAGTTGAAGGCTTTCCATTGTGTACATGTTCAGTCATGTTCCATTCTTTCAAATAAACATTAGTACTGTATGTACTGAAAAAATTAACATGATATTTTACAGTTATTATATTTTTAGATGATGTAAATCGCCAATCCTCATATATATCAGGTACACATCCACCTGTTACAACAAGTAAATATGCAAGTCTACCTGAAAATACAGGCCTACTACTTTCGGGAGATTCTAATGTAACAAGTAAGTTAGCTGGATTTAAAGTTGCTTTAGTTTATAATTCACTTTGGAACCATTTAGCTTACATACAAAGTCATATTATCCAAGTGTTATTTTAAACATATCATCATCACCAACAAATAAATAATAATTTTCATTTTCTACATTAAAACACTTTACAGTGTAGAACATTTCATGGATACCTACAATCTTGTTACCATCTCGATTATCAATACCATTAGTTAACATCACTGATTTGCTTGTAGCAAGATTAGTTAAAGTTATAAGCATTTTTATTAACACATAGAAAAGCACAATGGAAGTTAAATCACCAACAAGTGTAAGTGTAAAACCGTTTCAATTTAATGTGGATGCCAAGCACACTGTCAAACCTAATTATGACCAGAAATTAATTCAACTGAATCAGCTCAACGTAGCTGTATCAGAAGGTGATTACTTTCAAGTAAAAGTTATCCTTTTGATTATTGCCTAAACTCGCCAATTACAGATGATTCAACTGCAAGAAAAAGTGGTCCTCAAGTCCACTACAGTTGTTCCAAAACCAGCTTAACTTTGCTATACTATGCTCAACTACAGGCTGCAGTGTTTCTTTTAATGACCATTTGAATCCCTCTAACAAACTGATTAGGTCTGTGTATCGTTTCGACATGAATTACCAGATTATAAGAATACTGTCAGAACTCCATGTCCCACTACCAACTGACTCTAGTTTTAACCATTTTAATAACCCCATGAATATGAAAGCGTTTGAACACATATGTAATGAATTTAACGTTAGCCCCTGCACCAAAAATGACTTTTCACAAAAGCTTGATGATCACCACGGCATGGGAACGTTGTATTATGCCAACAGTCACAGACAATACTCCCAAGATTACTACTCTGGTTACACTTCATTCACACAAAAAAACTGAAATCTGATTCGGCTCAATAGAACAAAAACTTCCTAATGCCTGGACCAGATTTGTCTTAGACAGAAGTGACAGATTTACTCAAGCAGGAGTTGAACGCATTAATGAATCTATCAGAACATGTGTGGTGTATACTAGGAGCACGAGCTCAAACAAAATCAAACATCTTAAACAGGAGTGGCAAATTTGAAGCAGAAAAAACAATTTCTTGCAAACCTGGAAGATGCTACAAACTTAGTAGTAGATCTCCCATCCAGCATACAAGAATATCAAGATGTTCTCAGATATGCCAGAACAAAAGTTGACTTTGTAGTTGGCATTGGGTTATATATGTTACCATCTGAGCTTCAACTCCAAATGGGGACAATAAAAATTATAATAATGAAATTTTTGTTTGCAGGGTGTGATCAGAAATTAGGACTCAATCAATCAGTAAAATTGGGCCCAAGAACCACCGTCAGCACAAGTGGTGCAACTACTAATAACACCAGTAACATTGCTTGCGCCAGCATCAGTAACACCAGAACAATTACTTGTGCCACCGGCAAACACACATGAGTCAGAGAGAACTGCATTGGTAATAGGCCTTACTGGATTAGGAATATTACTTTTTTACCTGTTTCATTAAATATCCAATGATTAATACTCCTGATGTTATCAAAAATACCCACACATGCTCTGCCATAAACCTGACTACCTTTCTTGCTGTACTTATCAACCAACTGATAACTGACAACACTTCCTATTATACCAGGCAAAGCATCCATTGCTTTCCAAGTTTTTTAAGCAAGTCTGAAATATGTGATAGTTTTTTTTTTTACCCATGGTCTGCAGATCTTTTGGGTCAGATGGTGGAGTTGGAGGCAGAGGCGGAGGAGGACCACCACCACCACCACCACCAAAGACAGTCATCACTAGAGTACTAATAATAAACCCAAGAGCAGTAATTAAACTTGCAATTGTGATACTTTGCTCTCTAAAAAGTGTTTTCATCTCTCAGGTAATGTTGTGTCTTCATGAAGTATTTTCTGGATAGTTTCTCTAATCCAGTTGACCTGTGTTTTCAGTTTTTCTTTTCCAATACTAATTAATTATACTCTCGTTGATTTTTTTTAATCTGCAAATATTTTAATCGTTGTTGTATTCCTTTTTTTTATTTCAGTGACATAATTCTCATCTGCTTTATCTAATTTTTCCTTTTCCTTTTCAGTGTGATTATCAAGCACACCTATTTTGGCTACATTATTTACCAGTTCACCTCTGATTGTTTGTAATTCATCATTTAACCCCCTTATCTCCCACATGGGTAAAGGAGGGTCATCTGTTGTTTTCATTACTTCACGGGTAAATGAGGTTTCTTGTATTGCTGCATGTGCTATTTCCAACAGACCTTTTACTTCTGTCATTTCAATTTTTGGTCCTGTTGGTAACTGTTCTTGTACATCATGAAGAGCACTCACAACTTTGCTAGGTACACTTTTAACATTACCAATACCAAGATACCTTTCCAGCCCTGAGTTATCATCAACTTTAGTTTTGATTGTACTTAAAGCCCTAAACTTAGCAGGGTTGTTTTTATAGGCTAGATACACTTTCCTTTGTCTGTATTTATAAATAAATGGCCCTTGTGATATTCAAAATGACTTGCATCTATGTCATCTGGACGGGCTCCAACACTATCATAAAACAGTTTGTCCTTTAACAGTTTGTGATACTAGTACCAACATTATCCATTGTATTACCAAAGTGGGCTAGGTCATACATGTCATTCATTTCAAAATGATGACAAATCTTCCTGCTGCCATTGTTGTGTTTTTATTTTAAATGTTTGTTAAAAAATATATTTTGCCTAAATAAAATGACATCGTCCTACGAATGAAAGTAAGACCCAAACAGAAAACTACTTGAACCTCTAGGTGTTAAGGGCATTAGGCAATCAGTTGTCATCACAAACAATCCTAGCACCATAACTCAAAACTAAATTCTTACGGTCAAGTTTCTAAACCTGGATCCCAGTAATTTAATTTTCCTCGTACTGCATGCCTTGCTTTTAATATTAAACTTTCATCAGAATCTGATGCGAACAGAACATTAATTGATGACCTGGGTAAACCAATTATTAGAACTATTAAAATTAAACTTGAATTAAACAAGAAGTGTTCAGTCTGGATGATGCTGATGCATTCTACTGTTACAAAAATCTGTGGTTCACTAGGGAAGAACGAGAAGACCGTGTTGACCAAAACATACAGTCTGATAATGTTGCCAAACTCAGAATCGATACAGGTGACAAATCAACAAAACCTGCAAAAGATTTTATATTAGCAGAAACATACGGAAGTAGAATTTAAATTCCATTTGAATTTGAAATCCTAGCAGCAAATTTACCTTATTTCCAAGGAGCACATAATGCCTGTCTGAGTTTTTAACTAACCTTAAATGATTACTCAAAAGTTATCAGGTCATCTGATCTCAATCCAACATACAAGATATCAAACATCTCTTTAAAGAAGTACCCAACGGAGAAAGAAACACGCTTAGAAAAGACGGGTACAACACAATTTATTAATATTGCCGGTAAATACCCTTTGTCAAAATAGACAAACAAACAAACAAAGAGATTTGAGAGAGAGTTGCTACATTCCTTCTGCCATTGAAGATAAGTAGTGGCTAATCTCTCTGCTTGTTTTTTTTTTTTTTTTTTGGGTCTATTTTGACAATGGGTATTTACCGGAAATATTAATAAATTGTGTTGTACCCGTCTTTTCTAAGCGTGTTTCTTTCTCCATTGGGTACATCTTTGCATATTACATGCTTGGCAGTCACCTTTTTGGTCTGGATTGCTTAAACTTCTCTTTGAAATGAGGGTGGTGTGCATGCGCTAGTCAGCAGCTCTTTTTTGTCCTCTGTCAATTCAGTCGTAATTTTGGACTATTTTATGTAAACCTTTCTTCGTTTCTTTGGTATATATGCAAGTACAGTATTATTATTTATTATCCATCACGATTTAGAGGTCCGCTTGATAATTTTTGGTCGTATTTCCCACGAAATTTGACTTCAAAACCTACGGTAGTCATCACTCACCAAGTACCTTTTCGAAGACTTTCTTCACTTGTCTACTTTCGTCGTCCACGAAGGTTCACCCAGCCTACTCCACTGGTGGCATCACAGATTTGAGCACCTAGACACTGGAGAGAGGAATGACGATGTTCCCACGGCCACTGTGAGTACAACAACCGGTTTCTTTACCTGACCTTTTCCCCGAGTCACGCCACGCTGAGACAGAGTTCCACTTTCACATGCTCAAGCGTCGCTTTTGCTTTTAGAAGCATAAGACGTTGCTTCCATACAACGAGAACAACCTGTGTTTACGAGTCCTATTTAACAACGAAAATGTACAACTGGCAAGGTACACAATCGTGGTAGAATGAAGCCAAGCACCCTGATTACTAGAACTATCCTCGGTATACAGACCATCCTGGCACTGCTTGGTCATGAGATCTGCAGCGCTTCTTGTTCACTGCCTCCAGTAGACATGTCCATTGATGACAATACCTCATCGCGGTACCAATGTGGCACATGTGACAGACCTGTCAGCTGGGATCAGAGAGGGGTGGCGTGTGAGACATGTGGCCAGTAGTTCCATGCGACATGCCAAAGCATTGGATCAGGGTCATATACAGCTCTAGATGGAAGCGACGTTACATGGCCCTGCATTATATGCGGAAACCCAAACGATAGCACTATCGCATTCGATCTCTATGGGGTTGAGCAAGAGGCCAACCATTCCAACAGCAGACACCCCTTCGGCTCAGTGTCATCTCTCAGAAGCCCCAGCTTGAAGCCACTGCACTCCTCCACACCTACCAGAGCAATTAGACAAAATAAGCAGAAATTCCGACCACTGAGGATTCTCAACATGAATTTTCGCTCAGTAGTGGGTAAAAGAGTGGTGATAGCAAATCTCCTGGACAGCACAAAACCAGATGTCATAGGTACTGAGACTTGGTTGGATGCAATCATCCAGAATATGGAATTCCTGCCAGCCTCATTCAGAGTGTACCGTAAGGACAGAAGTCGGGATGGAGGTGGTGTACTACTAGCCATCAGAGAAGACATCCAAAGCACAGCACTACCAGAGCACAGACTGCGAAATAATATGGGCGAAGCTACTGTTAGAGGGCAGGAAGAACTTATACATCTGTGCATACTACCGTCCAAATGTTTCAGATGACAAAAGCCTGGAAAATTTTGAATTGTCAGTCAGACGTGCTGCCGACCTCAATAACCCTACTTTCATAGTCGCAGGGAACTTTAACTTCCCTGGATGGGATTGGTCGACCATGTCTTTGAAACAAGATGCAGCATTTCCGCGCCTGCACCAAAATTTCATCTATCTCACATACGACACTGGACTGGAGCAGGTAGTACGGTCCCCAACGAGGTTAGGTAACATCTTGGACCTCGTCTTGACAAACACCATGAATCTCATTCCACGTGTTGAGATCATTCCTGGCGTCTCCGATCATGACATAGTGTATTGTGAGTACGCCACTAAGATCACGATCAGTAGCAATAAGTTACGCCCCATACCACTTTACAGAAAAGCCAATTTGGAAAAGATGAAGACTGACATACTAGAAACGCAGAAGACCATTGACGAGATGACCCAAACACACATAACGGTGGAAAAGTTATGGACAACCTTTAAGACCACCATCCTTGACACAGTATCAAGAAATGTACCCCACAAATCTCCCAGCAAGAAGGACTCGTATCCCTGGATTACAGGCAAAATAAGAAGCCTGCTGAGGAAGAAGAACAGACTGTACGCTGAAATGAAAAGGCATGGTACAGAAGAACTGAAGACAGAAATGAAGAGAATGCGGAGGGAAGTCCAGAAACAACTGCATAGAGCCTACTGGAGCTACGTTGGCGGACTGTTTACCCAGACCAGAGAGGAACCAGACAAAACACCATCAATAAAGAGATTCTGGACTCACATGAAACACCAGAAAGCAGCCATTGGAATACCACCCCTCAAGGACAAAGGGAAACTTGTAACGGACCCCCTGGCCAAGGCAGAAATTCTAAATAGTCAATTCAACAAGGCATTCAGTGATGGCACAGCATACAGCCTAGGAGACATAGAGCGCAAGTGCAGACTGCCAGGCAACAGAAACAACTACAGCTCCATGCCAGAGGCTACGATCAGTGTGAAGGGCGTAGAGTGAACCCCTGCAGGGTCTGAACCCAGCAAAAGCTGCCGGTCCAGACAGCATCTCCCCTCGCATACTAAAAGAACTGTCTGCAGAATTTGTTTCCCTGCTCACCAAGATCTTCCAACTCACCCTCCAATCAGGCGACGTCCCATCAAACTGGAAGGATGCACTTGTCACCCCTATCTTCAAGAAACGCGAGAGCTACGACCCGGCTAATTACAGGCCCGTGTCGCTCACAAGCATTCCGTGTAAGCTGCTGGAGAATATCATTGTCAGTGGCATCATGGATCACCTCGAGACTAACAGTATCCTGAACCCACACCAGCACGGCTTCTGAGCAAAACGAACTTGTGAGACGCAGCTGCTGGAATACGCAGATGAAATTACAACGCACCTCGAGCAGGGCCTGCAGATAGACGTCGTTGTAATGGACTTTGCTAAAGCGTTTGACAGGGTGAACCATAGCCTATTGCTCCATAAGCTAGACTACTACGGCATCAGGGACAACAACAACAGATGGATTGCTAACTTCCTCCGAGGCAGACGTCAAGCAATGGTAGTTGAGGGTGCTAGGTCCACCCACACCGCTATGCGCTCTGGAGTACCCCAAGGATCTGTTGTAGGCCCTTGCCTGTTCCTGCTGTATATAAATGACATGCTAGAAAGAGTCAGCTCAAGAACTAGCCTGTTTGCGGATGACACCACGGTATACCGCCCCATTGCCTCACAGACCGACAGTAAAACGTTACAAGAGGACCTAAATGCCCTGTGCGCATGGGAAAACGAATGGGACATGCAGTTCCACCCGCAGAAATGTGTCACGCTGCCAGTATCACGTGGCAGAAGGAACAGAAGTCATCAGTACTCACTACACAGACACACCCTTGACGAGGTAAGCTCCACGAAGTACCTGGGCCTGACCATACAAAAGGATGCCAGCTGGGACACTTACATCAACCAGATATGCAGCAAGGCAAACCAGATGCTGGGGTTTCTGCGGAGAAACTGAAGATTGGCTCAGTTGCAGTCAAGGACCTTGCCTGAAAATCGCTAGTCCAGCCCATCCTGGAGTATGCGAGCTGTGTGAGGGACCCGCATCAGCATAAGGAAATTGCTAGGATTGAGTCAGTCCAGAGACGAGCAGCACGCTTTGTCCTGAACAGACACAGGAACACATCTAGTGTGGGGCAAATGCTGCAACACCTGAACTGGCAGACTCTCCAGGAACGCAGAAAGAGGGCTTGCTTAGCAATGTTATATAAGATCAAGAATGGCCTAGCTTTCGCTCATTGCAAGGAGCTCATCCCTTCCAGTGTACGTGCTCGACGCGGTCACACACAACAGTTCCAGTGGATCCCATGCCGGACAGCCTACAGGAACGAATCCTTTTTCCCAAGGACCATCAGAGACTGGAACTTGCTCACTGAAGAAGATATACAGGCTTTTTTGCTTGATTCCTTTGGAGCAAGGGCATCAAGCCTCAACCGTTGACCCCCCAATCATAGCCTGCCACCTGCCAAAGTAGGGCTGATGATGACTAGGGCTATACTGGTCGGGGTTTAAACCCCGGACACCGCTATGGTAGCCAGGCAGGCCTAGCCAGAGGCACCAAAGCAGCAGCTGCCTCCCCCCCCCCCAACACCTGTCTCCCTCTCCCCCCAGCCCACTCACCCTTGTCCCTTCCCCAGTGTAAAAACTAGAAGTAAGAATTAAGTTTTATTTTTTTGTTGTTTTTTTGCGCACCCCCAGCAAACCCAGCAATAATGGTCAATTGGTTGATCATGGCAGCGTAACAGGAAGTAGAAGAAGAAGAATATGAAATTGTCACACATACTGAACGAGCTAGACTCATACAAAATCAGTACCAGTCAAGACTTCCGATTTATTATGACCGTGTGATAAGACATAGTTTAATGCTGAAAGACAAAGGTGATCCAATGTGGAACATCAACTTAAACACACCTTCTAGATCCCTGAAATGCATTCTTATGTTATTCGTTGAACCGAGAGGTCCATACAAAAGGGAGTCAGAATTTTTTACAATCCAAAGATTACACACTTATCCTGTACTATTGAAGGGCGTCCTAATCAAGTGTATGCTTCAGGCATTTTACAATACCAACACTATGATGAGATCATAAAACATTTTGTGGGTGGAAGACTTAGAGAAAAACCAGCAAACATGGCATGCAAAGATCTACATCTGTATGACGTAAGAATCGACCAATACATGATGCACAATTACACACTTGGCTAGACTTACACAGTACAGACGATGACTACCTAGGTCGTACTGTCTTAAATGGCAGTGACAAGATTACAAATCAGATACAAAAAAAATTGAAACAGCCTAAGCAACAAACATATGCCTGTATCTGATTTATGATGCTTAACTGAATATCCAAGAAAGCAGACTAAGTGGTGCCATGCATTAAAATTATATTTAATTTTTAAACGAACTTGCTGACAAAAGACCCACACTGTGGTTTGTTTTGTGGTGCCACAGGTTATGGGAAAACTGAATTTGTTCTTGATCTATTGCAAACAAGATGCATCTATCATTTTCAAAACATTGTGATATTCTGTCCTAAGGTAAAAAACAACAAAGCTTATCACCACCATTTATTTATTTCGACTGATAACAACATTTATTAAATCAACCCTAAGAAAAAACTTGATGACTACCTGTAGTATTTTTTATAAGCCATTTCAAGGGCAGCCAACTTTGTTTATAGTTGATTATTGTTCTGCTTAGAAAGACATTGTAAAAAAAAAAAAAAACACACACACTTTAGCAAAACTTGCCTTCAGTGGCAGACATGCAAACATTAGTGTCTCGATTCTCACTCGAAAATATAATGCTGTACTAAAAGATTTCATGAGCAGCTAATGTTTATCTGTTTGTTTTAATGTAAGGATTGTGACAGCTTTGAAGACTGTCTCAGGTAGAACGATGTTATACTCGGCAAACATGAACACGTCATTGTAAAAAAAAAAAAAAATGAAATCAACTAAGCATCTAAAGTGTATCTTTAAGACAGGTCAGCCCACTTGGTATGGATTAGTAAATTAATTTATCTTTTTGTTTTGGTCATAAAATGACGGACAGACAAGTGGAGCATGCAGAGCAAGGGATTGATGTTACTGACTGCTTCAGAGGCGTTCTACACTTTTATGACTTAATAACATCTCCCAAACAGCCTGACATGAAACTCACAGCACAAGCGAATCCAGCGGAGATACACATGGCATATATGTGAGTTTGGAGATTGTTGATGAGATTCCAGGTTTGGAATGCATGACTGTTGATTTTAGGTCACATACTTATAAAGTTAATGAAACCAATTGTGACTGGTTTGTGACACTGTTTTATAACATATTTACACAACTATGCAAACTGAATGTTCACATTGAATGTGTTACAGTCAATAAAATGGTATTACACAGACAGCACAAGGAAGAATTTTTTCTATTTATTATTTTGTCAGTCTATAAAAAATGACCAACAGTTCGCAAAGCCCTTCAAGCTTGAAAAAAAGTTTTTTACACAGCAAACTTGCCAATATCAAACACCTTATAATGCATATGATTCAATAGAGAAATATTTTACCATAATACAAAATAATCTTCTTGCTGGTAGTGTAAAGATTTAGGTTGTTGCTAAAAAAGAATTTCACAAGGTAGATGGTGAAGTGTTAGTATCATATATCTCAACAAAACAACACACAGTAAATGCAAAAGGGGAACTGGAGAAAGTGTTTATTAAAAAAATGTTGCCTGGCCCAAATGGTTAAAAATGAGTAACAGTGTCTGGAGGAATAATTTGTAATTCTTCTCTGACAAATGCCCTCTGTGGGGCAGGCTCATATAGATAATAAATTGATGGTTTACCAGGAACTATTTTTTTATAGTGTGAACAGACATAGACCATATTGGATCAGTCGCCCTAAGTCTTACATCATTTTCTGCCTCGCCAGGCTGATACAGATATATTATCTGTTTTGGAAACAAACTTGTGTTGGGTGTTTGTGTTGTTTTTAGCTCCGGTTGTGACGGCCCTGATGGTATTGTTTTTAATTTAATAGCATCAGCAGGTTTCAAGTGACTCTCGTTATTCATTGCTTTTACCACAGATGATAATTTCTTAACCCACTCAGTGTTATGCGTGTCATGCATTTGTTTCTTGGCCCTCCACCTGGGTCTGCCCTGGGGGACTTGGGTGGGGTTAATTACTTTTTAGTTCCCAGAGTCACCCTGGTCAGCCTCACAGGGTGGGTTTTCCCCTCTATTCTGGGGCATGTGTTTCTGTGTGCCCTTGGTCCATTCACCTGTATTTTCCTTTTTTAAACTCACACTACTGTCTGGGCTCTCTGTAGTTCTTGATATTGGATGTGTGTTGCTAAATGGTCTTAGGTTTATTTAGAATATTAGACTGCCTGCTTTTGTATTTGTTGTCCAAGCTGTGTACGTTCTTTTACAGAGTGTATTACTTTGCTGATTGATGAATTTGTTGCAATGGTCTGTTACAGATGGTGAGGTTAGCTCAAGAGAAAATTGAATCCAGCACATTATTCCATAGGAACTCTTGCCACAGCTATGCAGGTAGTGCATAAAGGACAGTCAATGTACAGTGCTGCTGAAGCGTCTTTTTAGTACACAAAGTTACTTTGTGGCATGCCATAAAGACCATAGCTAAACGCAAACGGCTTAAAACTGACATTCAGAGCTACAAAACATGGCAGTTTTTATTATAAATAAATAAATAACTTTAAATATATATATATATATATATATATATATATATATATATATATATATATATATATATATATATATATATATATATATATATATATATATATATATAATTTTCTTTTTAACCGAGTTTCAGCGTGAGCAGTACATACTGATGGTATCTAGAAGTAGTTTTCCACTTGATTCAAAAACTCATCTTGGCCTGGCCTTTGACTCACTCAGCGAAACTAAACTTTACCCCTCTTTCTGGGATGACAATGAACCAGAGGGCAAAGACTGGATGAAGGGGTTAACATATGGATGAGTTATGCATGAGAACATACGTACGGAACTCTGATTCAGAAGTTAAATGGGACACTTTGTTTGAATTTTGTGGAATTCTGACAAAGTTCCCACCTGGTTTACATTTGTATTCTCGTTTTTTTTTTTTGCGTCAGCTCATAATAGCAACCAGTTTTGTTGTTTGATGACGACTTTCTAACGAAAGTCTAGTCACTTCTTATTGCGTATACAATGTGTGTGTGTGTTTTTGTTTTCTTTTTGGATATATGACTGCTGCATATCTAACCAGAGAAGTGTTTGTAACTTGTTGTATTTGCAGAATTAGTTCTTATCTCAGTCTGCCCTGAAAGGACTGTTGCAAAGTGCCCCAGATTTTAATTTTTTATTGTGCCAAAAATGTTGAGTTTTCTGGTCTGATATTTGCTCTTAACTCCGAAAACAACGATTCAGTATTTTGTTTAAACTGTAGTCAAAGAGCTAAATTTAACTGTGTGTGTTTGTGATCCGAACTAGAGTGCTGCGTCCTGTGCCAACGTTGTCTCAAACTGCCCTGGTCAGTGTCTTAATCTGCCCTGGGGTGTATCAACCTGCCCGGGTTTGATCAACGTTTTTAATTAGTTATTGTGGCAAAACTGTCTCATATTTTTGTTCATTTCTTGTTTGTATGTACCGAAATGGTTTAATTTCCATTATTAGTTTATTTCACGGCATATTGAATACGGCCTGCCTGAGAATGAAAAGAGACTTTTGTATCTCACCCTGCCCCTGTCTTCCTTAATGTATATTTCGGTTTCGGTGACTATGGATCAAACAATTGCAGAAGTGTCAGCCTCTCTGACTGTCTAGAAATGAGAGTAAATGATCACTTCTGTGCTACAATATCATCTTGCGTAAAACAATGACATAGTTGGGCGAATTTAGACGCAACCTCCTGTCACGTAACGGATGTGACATGTTGTTTTATTTTTTCGCCAAGTCGTTTTTTTGTTAATAAATGTAGATCGCCGAATTCTGTAAATAGCCTTAGTTTAGGGAAGTTAATAAATGTAGTGTGAGCCTAATCGTAAAGCCCGTGCAGCAAGCTTAACAGTGAGCGAGTACAGCGGTTGCACGCTTTAGCCAAGTAGCTGTAACCGAACAGTGTTCAGAAGTAAAGTTAAACTGCAAGGTAGCAGAAGGATATTACAGTCAGTCAGCGGAGTTAGCCAGCGAAGTGAGAGTCTGGGTCAGGGTGCGGCCTCGTTTGGAGCCCTTGACAAGCTGTGTGAGGGTTGTTTTACCCTCCCTGCAAGACCACGGCCAGTGTTCCTGGGTGTGGGTGTCCCGAGAGACTTGTGACCACGGCTGCTGCTCAGCAGAAGACCCCTCCGGTTCGTCTTCATCTTTGTTTGTCTCGTCCTGCCGGAGGACTCACCAGTGACAGGTATTTACTCATGCCATTTTCCTCAGTTAGCTGCTATGCTCTCGGGTGTGTGAATGTGTACATAGGTGCGGAAGGGTATGTTCGTCTAGTTTTTTAGTGATGTTTTAATCGAGTCTTTAACCATGTTTTTTAGGTTGGGTTGTAATGCGGTGGGTGTCGGATTTAGTTGTTTATATTCGGCTGTCGCCGAGTGAGTATATTTAAAGGGCCATGTTGTAAAACGAATTAAAGTGGGTATCCTTTCAAATATATCTGTATTAAGTCCTAGACGTGATGTAATAAGATTGTCACGTTGGGTGGTTGCTGGTGATTATTTCATATCGTTGTATGTACATGTGGATATTTTGATAATGTTGGTTTTAGCAGAGGCAGTGTTATTATACAAAAGTGGTTGTGCTAGCTTAATGTTAGTGTAATGGAATAGTGCAGACCTGGCGAATGTTGAATGTACATAGGAAGCTTTCATATCCATGATTGTATATTTAATATGGCCAAGGCGGATATTAGGGTGAGACGAGACACAACTCACGTGGTTTGTGAGTAGGTGCATGTCAAATAGGCCAGAATTAACTGTGTTGGCACTTTGACTGACAATGCGCCCTTTTCCAGTGCATTGGCTTCGAAGATTGGCTTCGAAGATTGGCTTCGAAGATTGGCTTCGATCATTGGCTTCGAAGACTGGCTTCGAAGATTTCGTCGTTCTTCGATCTCTTCATCATCCACGACCAACGGTGACGCATCATCGGGAGTCGGAACGCCTTCGCTAGCCGGTCCTGTTGGACAAGTACGTTGGGCTACAGCGGGTTGATTCTACGTTCTGAGCGTCGGTCACAGGCGTGCGTGGGCAAGCGCGGCTACGGTGCTCTGTGGTGCAGGGGTAGTACTCGTACGTTATGAGCCACCCTGTCTAGTGTGGGACAGAGGACACTGTACAGAGACAAAGTTACCCGCCTTGTATAGCCGTTGGCCATATTAGTCATGTTCACCTGTTAGTCATTTTCGTCTGTTAGTTATTTTCGTCTGTTAGTCATATTCACCTGTTAGTCATATTCACCTGTTAGTCATTTTCACTTGTTAGTCATTTTTTATATGTTAATCTTTTTTATGTGTTAATACGTTATGAGTGCATGTGTGGGTATGTGTGAGTGTGTGGGGCGTTAGTGGGTTGGGGTGGGAGTTAGAGTAAGGGTAGGTAATAAAGGATTTGTTTGTTGTTTATCACTGGCGTTGCGTTATTTATTTAGAGTGGGTGGGTTTTCTCGAGTGTCTGCACTCATATTGTCCACGGCGCCCTGACTCCGTCAGGCGTGTCGTGACACCTCCCCATGATGCAGCCTGATTTTTGTTCTTTGAAGTCTGCGCATTTGATTTTTACGTCTCTATGGAACCTTCAATTTAGGGCGATCAAACATTACGCGTCGACTAAATCACATCATGTCACTACATGTGCGGCTGATGTGTTGCATAATACAAAAATAGACTTATGGGTATTTCTATTAGTACCTAGACTGGTTTTGAATTATAAATTATAATTAGTACTATGAAAACAACAAGTTATGACGTTTTCATTTATCCTGTATGACTTTAACCACACTCAAACTCGTATGTTTAGAAAAGTCTAGCCACAAAACATGACACGGCGAAGTCCGATTTAAATCTGTGTCTTAAAAGTCTCAGAGGAAACGTAAGAGTTCACTACGGATGACAGAAGACGGATTGATGACGAATGGCCTAGCAGGTAGAGTCACTTTGCCATGGTGCCTGATCCAAACATGTAATCTGATGGGGTGATTGTTTATACAATTGGATTTCAACTATTTTTACCATCCAGATTAACATAATTATTAAACAGTGGTGTCCTGTAGTTAGATGCCCTATTCACACTTACCCCACTCCCTTTGATCTCGAACGTCCTGACAACGCAGTTCGCTCTGTGGGAGATTTCAATGCTCGTAACAACAACAGAGCCGTATCTGACGTGTTTCCCGTGCGGAGGCCAGTATTCCGCACATTTAATCTGAAAACAGATGTTTCAAAAACAAATCTATGGGTAGGTGAAGGAGAGGCGCGCTTTGGTCAACCAGTGGCACATGAAACAAGATGGGACCCCAACCCAAAATTGTTCCTATTTTCAAGCTTATCCTACTGATCCATCTCCTTGTCCTCTAACCCACCTCTGATCCACACACACACACCGATACACAGAAATAAAACCGGATACACGGCAATTCCGGCCATTCGTAAGCTCTGTGGTCTGGCGTATCGATAAATATTCTGAAGAAGAATGATAACATGAGCAGCGAAATGTTGTCACTTCAAGCTGTACGTCATGGCATCATTAGTCCCATCCACTCGATGTTATTCGTCACTCATTGCAGTACTAACATTTGACGTATTATGGAATCAAACTTGGCAATTTTCTTGCTGATTTTCACACCTAGGGCTTACAGGTCACAAATTAAGCTAACTTACCTTCGAGCCGAGACAAACAGCAGGCTTATGCAAACGAAACATCATGCATTAGGGAGAAGATATTTTTTTTCGTACAAGAAAAATCAAAGATATGTTAGCTGTTTAGAAATAACTCTGCAAAAGTGGTGTAGAAAATTTTGATTTTCACACATAGGGCTTACAGGTCAAATAGTACCAGACACCCGAGACAAACCGTAGGCTTATGTAAATGCAGTATATGAAATATCACTCCAGTATTAATGAGCAGATTTTGTTTAGTTAAAAAAAAATTCAATTTTTTAAAGATTAATCCAAATTATTCGTGAAATTAATCCCAAAAACGTGAAACATTTTTTTCAGAAATATTTAATTATCACTCAAAACGTTCAAGAGGTACAATGTTGTTTAACGAACTCATTTAACGTCTTTCTTTTATCAAGCTACATGACGTAATTTTTGTCTGGTTACTTTCGTTGCCAGATTTTTAGATCTGTTCGCCTGTTTGTTGTTCCTATTTGAACATAGAAACAACTTTGAAATGGGGCTCGACGGAACGCATTCCGGAGCATGAACATGTCGTTTTTGGCGTGTGGGGCAGAAATTCTGGCAAAGAAGTGACACTGAGTGCCCACTGAAGCACTTACCCTTTCTCCCTCTGTCAAATTGGTCAGCATGGCGATATGAGTTATTTTCTCTTGCCACACCATTTTCCAGAAGTCCATCACTGTGTTCTTCTTCGGGCCTGTCAGAACACACGTTATAAATCATACAGACACCGAAGTGTTCAATTATACCTCCAGAGGTAACCAAATGGCGCACGCTCAACAATTCACCCTTCGCACCCAGAAGCAAAGACCAATTTCCAGATGCAGGAGGCCAGGAATATAATCTCAGGAATCCATGCAGTCACAGGCGGTTCTATGCATCCATGCGCATGGTGGCTTCAGTGGATTTAGAAAAAAAGAAATTCTAGATGTTGGCAGTGAATATATTAAAATATATTAACATGTCTTCTAAACAGAATAATATCTTTGCAAAGCTATACCCCACATCTGCAGATTAACTAATTATCTATTACCATTACAGTTTCAGAAATCTTACCTTGCGCTGCTATGTACGACTTTTTGGACGAGTAGCCCTGAAACATACGTTGTTTACAAGATTAATTATTTACTAACAACAAATAAAAAACGTGTCCAACAGAAAGTCATTTTAGGTGGATATTCCATATATATAGTTTAATCATTGTTTACATTGTTCTTTAAAGTCAAACGACCAGCCCATGTATCGGAAACCTTACAATGAGTTACAAATACACGTGTAGTGACTAATGGCAGACTTTCATTTGGCTACTTTGTGACGTGTTATGGCCTTATTTTGAAAATTGCGTACCCGTATTGTTCGACAAAGAGATCAAAAACACGCGCTAAACAACGCCGCTTCTTAGCACAGTATGACCAATATGCACTCTAGAGTTGTTTTCAGACGACAGCATTCAATTTGCAACAATATTTTCGGTGGAAATACGCGAGACTAAAATAGGTTCAGGCCTTTGCCGGATCGAAAATGTGCACCGAGATCAGTGTCATATGATCGTCGCTTCAGTGTTGAACTTTAAATCTAGACGTGTGTGTGTGTGTGTGTGTGTGTGTGTGTGTGTGTGTGTGTGTGTGTGTGTGTGTGTGTGTGAGTGTGTGTGTGTGTGTGTGTGTGTGTGTGTGTGTGTGTGTGTGTGTGTGTGTGTGAGCAACAATCAGAACACAAATGGCAAAGCCGTTAAGGCTCACGTTCATGACCGATCAACATACTTAATTTAACCTTTTGACTTTAACCTTCCGACAGGTCACTTAAATAAGCACAACGAAATTGTCGGATTGTGTACCTGCGAAACCCATGTTTTGTTAATAATTATGCATTTTTCACTTTTGTCTGCCTCCCATGACCCTTGACGTTTGTGAGTAGGGAACAAAATTAGTATGCATAGAAAGGTCTTATCATCAGCTACCTTTCTCTTGCATTTGGTTTGAAAATTTGCAAAAATCCTGGGAACAAACTAAAATTCTACAACTAAAAAAATTGACATCATTTGCTGATCTCTTGTGACTCTTGGCCGTTTCAAGGGATCGTCCAAATTACTTTTTAGCATGCATAGCAAAGTCTTACTATCAGGTATCTCTGTACTAGGTTTGGGATGTAAGTTGGAAATAGTATTTGAAAAAAAGAATTTTTTTTTAAATAGCTGTTTGTGGTAAGCCACACTACCCTGACAAGATCTTGACAATGCTACTTCTAGGTGCAGATGACACAGATGTTTACACTTTTAACACTGCTGTAACCCAAACAGCCAGTGAGATCCTTGGTGAACATCGACAAGCAAAGAAACCTTGGGTTACAGCTGACATCTTTGCTCTATGTGACAAGCGTCGAGAATTAAAGAAAAAGAAATCAGAGGTAGAAGGAGCTAAACAATACAGGGAAACTAACCAGGATATCAAGAAAAGCATGAAAAAGGCAAGAATTGAAGATCAGTGTAAACACTTAGAAGAAAATCTGAACAAAAATAATAGCAGAAAAGCATAAAAGCTGGTCAAAGACCTGACTAGTGTAAAACAAGGACGCTACTCGATCATTCAAGATAGTGAAGGGAACCGTCTCATGGAAGACCAAGACATACTGAAGAGATGGACAGAGTACTGCTCAGATTTGTACAACCTCCGAGCTACGGGGGACCCAGGCGTACTTTTCAACCCACCCGTGACCAACAATGGCAAATATCCCATCCTCCGAGAAGAATTAGAGGCTGCAGTGAAGTCGCTGAAAAAGGGAAGGCAGCAGGAGCAGACAACATACCTGCAGAGCTAGTCCAAGAAGGGGGAGAAGACATGATAAGCGCCTTACTAACAATCTGCAATAAGATCTGGCAGTCAGGGGATTGGCCCACACCATGGACCCAATCACTTATAATAACTCTCCCCCAAAAAGGCAACTTACATCAATGCCAGAATTATCGCACGATCAGTCTTATATGCCACCCAAGCAAAGTCATGTTAAAGATCCTACTGAACAGGCTGAAGCCACAGGCAAAGGAAATCATAGCTGAGGAACAGGCAGGCTTCAGAGCAGGGCGCAGCACAACTGAGCAGATGTTCAACCTGAGAGTTCTCTGTAAGAGGAGCCTTCAGCACAAGCAAGACATCTATCATGTCTTTGTCGGATTTAAGAAAGCGTTTGACAGGGTGTGGCATGCAGCCCTTTGGTCCACCATGAAGCTATACAACATCAATGCCAACCTGATCAACGTCATAGCAAACCTTTACAACAAGGCCACTAGCGCATTCTGCTTCAACCGCAAAATAGGAAACTGGTTAAGAACTACAGTCGGAGTCAGACAAGGCTGTTTGCTCTCACCTTCTCTTTTCAACATCAGTCGGAGTCAGACAAGGATGTTTGCTCTCACCTACTCTTTTCAACATCTTCCTGGAAAGAATCATTACAGACGCTCTGAAAGATCATGAAGGAACTGTCAGTATTGGAGGCAGAACAATCACGAACTTGCGCTTTTCGGACGACATTGATGGTTGGTTAGTTCGGGTTTAACGTCCTACCAATAACTTATTATTGTCTACTGTATTTACAAAAATACGGTAGACTTTGAAATGGGGTTGGGTCGGAGCGCATTCCAAAGCATCGACATGACGTTTTTGGTGTGCGGTGGAGAAATTCTGGCCCAAAAGTAACAAGATAAAAATGACGTCACATCTAGCTCCGCAAACCTTGCTAGAGAGCGTCTTTTGGGCGTCAAAGCGCCCTGTGTGTGTGTGTGTGTGTGTGTGTGTGTGTGTGTTTGTGTGTGTGTGTGTGTGTGTTTGTGTGTGTGTTTGTGTGTGTGAGGATGTGATAGCGACTAGAGCCCGCGTTTAAGGACGGACAAGCTTGAAATTTTAGGATATTGTCCTAAAAATATATTCTCGGGACCTTTTTTTCCGATGTTTTGATTAGGATGCTCATTTGCGAGAAAATGGCCGTTTCACATTAACAACCAAAAAACGGTTGACTCACACTGGAGTCCGTAATTGTTCTTATTTTTACTAGATATTTTGCTTATAGCTAGATAAAAGGGACACATTGAATGAGTTCGTAAACCAGCATTGTACCTCTAGAACTTTTTGAGTGATAATTAGATTTTTGTTTTTTTAAGAGTATATTTTCACGTTTTTGGGATTAATTTCACGTATTATATGGGTTAATCTTAAAACAATAGAATCTTTTTTACGAAAAAAACAACAACAATCTTCTCATTAATAATCGGATGATTTTTTTTGCGTATACTGTTTTTACATAAGCCTACAGTTTGTCTCGGCTGTGGGGTATGATTAGGTCATTTGTGACATCTATGCCCTAGGTGTGAAAAGCAGACAGTTTTCTGCACCATATTTTCGGAGTCATTTGTAAAACAGCTAATATAACTTTAATTTTTCCTTTAGGAAAAAAAAATATCTTTTCATTAAATACACCATGATTTTTCATAAACTCTGTTTGAGTAAGCCTGCTGTTTGTCCCGGCCCTAGGTAGGTTTTAAGTCAAATTGTGACATATAAGCCCCAGTCCTGAAAATCAGCAAGAAAACTGCAAAGTTAATTCTCTGATACGTCAAATGTTAGTACTGCGATGAATGACATATAACATTGAGTCTTCACTATGAACACGGTATGGTGGGACTAATGATGCCATGATTTGAGGCTTGAAGTGACGTCATTTTGCTGCTCGTGCTCTCATTCGGTTTCTTCAGAATAGCTATGCTACGCTAGACCACAGAGCTTACGAATGGCGGGAATCGCCGCGTGTCCGTCTTTATTTCCGTGTCCCAGTGTGCGTGCATCAGACGGTGGGTTTGAGTAGAAGGCGATGGATTCCTGTCGTTTCACTAGCCCACATAGCTTGCTAATGGCAGGAAGCGCCGTGTGACCGTTTTTATTTGTGTGCGCCGATGTGTGTGTTGATCAGAGGTTAGCTTAGAGAAGAAGGAAATGGATCAGCATTATAAGCCTAAAATTATATGAACAACTCTAAATGTTCCAAAAAGATAAACGCATCTGAACTCCAAACAGTACTGTAGACGTTGGGATGAAATCCTCATCTGGTTGTTTCTCTGTAGCCAGAAATGCATTCCAATGATCGATTGGCTAACAGTGGTACTGATTACCGACTCGACGTGTCCGATATCACTTGGACTCTGACCCACTTCAAAGTAAAATCTGGCATGTCAGTATTGAAATAGATAAAAACAAAAATATTTATGTCAGATAATCAATATAAACTAAAATCATGTTATATCTTGGAGATTTAGAAAGGGATACAAAACTAAAAAGGTAATTTCCATCAAACCTAAACAACTTTGAATGTAGAAAGGGAAACAAATAGCACACAGCCTCTTTTGTGGTGTGAATATGCTTAGTTTGAGCGTCTGCTGGTGAATCTTAATTGTATGTTCCTACTTGAATGCATTTTTATGACAAGCTAAAATAAATCTGTCAGTGTAAAGCGCCTAGAGCAACTGTACTGAAAAAAAATAAAAAAACATTATTATTATTATGGTGATGATATAACAAGAATGGCGAAGCCCTTCAGGCTCACATGTATGACCGATCAACATACTTAATCTATCCTTTGTGACTTTGATCTTTGCGACAGGTCATGTTTTCTTAAAATTTACGCATTTTTCACTATTGTCATCTTCCCATGACCCTTGATCTTTGTGAGTAGTGAACCAAATTAGTATGCATAAAAAGGTCTTATCATCAGCTACCTGTCTGCTAAGTATCCTTGGGCCAAGTTTCAAGACTGTGTCTTGAATAGTTTCCAAGAAAATGCCAACGTTAAAGTTTACCAAAGACGACGGACGACAGATGGACGACCACTGGCCCAAAACATACAAACGTTTGTTTCCATATCACCCGGAAGAAGGATCTTTGATCCGAAACGTCGTGTTCCTTGTATCTAATTTAAAGAGTTTCAACCTCTGTTTTCTGTTTTCCTTTTGCATCGCACGTTAGCCAAACATTCGCGGCAGAAATAAAGGAAAAAATGTAAATGCACTGACAGCAGTAACACTAAGCCAGACGGACATTCTATTTCTTTTAGGCATCCGCATCATGATATTTGAAGTGAAACTACCAGCCTAACTCTTGACACCACGAAGAGGAGTGTCCGGCCACACGATCAGTCGAGTGCACTAGAATATTTACTTCTTATCAGAAAATACCCGATCCTCAGCGGCTACAAAAAAATTCTTGCTTGTCACCCGAAGATGACGATGTTGCAAATTTCACAGAATTCATTGTTTTGCGTTTGTTAATAATAATAATAATAATAATAATAATAATAATAATAATAATAATAATAATAATAATAGAGATTTGCTAAGCGCTTATTCTAAAAGTAGCTCTAAGCGCTGATACAATGAAAAGGCTAACAGCTAACATACACACACACACACACACACACGCGCGCGCGCGCGCGCGCGCAAGCACACTAACACACACACACACACAACATACGCACGCACGCACACACACACATGCACGCACGCACACACACACACACACACACACACACACACACACACACATGCACACACATACGTGACCCTGGTGATGAATTGTGCATGGCTGGGGAAATGAACTAGTGAAAAGCAGCTTGTAGAGGTGGGTTTTGAGAAGTGATTTAAATGAGCAAAGCCTTTGACAGTTACGGACAAGCGCGAGGAGGCTGTTCAAAATAGCGGGACCAAGATGTGAGAAGGCACGACAGCCACGTGTTTTACATTTAAAATTTGGAAGGTGAAATTTACGTGTCAGAGGAAGATACTGTCTAACACTGCTAATGCGCCGAGGTTCAACAAAAGCTGATCTGCACATATGACTATCATACTTATCCATTTTGAGGTCTCTGTCAATGAAAACACCAAGGTTTTTGACATTGTCAGAGAAAGTGATTTGATTTTGACAGACAGAGATGTGACTGGGAAGACAGGAAAACTGTGAAGGACGCACACCAGCTGTGATACGCATGAACTCTGTTTTACCATCATTTAGCTGGAGTTTATTTCTAATAATCTAGGCTTTAACTTTCTGTCAGACAGTTTTCCATGTTGGAAATTAAACGACTAGCTTCATGGACGGGATCAGAATCGTGCAACTGTGTGTCATCAGCGAACATATGATGTCTAACAAAGTACTTTGAAAAAATAGTAGCTAATGGCTGCATATACAGAATGAAGAAAATCAGCCTAAGCACAGAGCCTTGTGGCACTCCAAAAGGTAGTGGGACTAGGGCAGAGTGACAGCCGTTGACAGAGACAACTAGACGCTGGTTTGTGAGGTAAGACGTCATCCAGAGTAATTCATGGTCAGAAAAGCCATAGTCAACGTGAAGACGAGACAGAAGAATGTAGTGATCGATAGGTTCGAAGGCTGCGGACAGAGAAAGGAGAGACAGGACAGACAGTTCATTATTATCAGCAGCGCAAAGGAGATCGTTTAAGATTCTAATCAGGGCAGTTTCAGTGGAGCGGCCAGGTAAGTATGCGGACTGGAGGGGGTGTATGAGATAATTCTTTTTGGATTACTTCAACATCTGAGATAAAACAATCTTCTCGAGGATTTTAGAAATAAAGCGAAGGGTGGATAAATGTCTGTAATTTTCCATTACATTAGGATCGAGTTTTTTTTTTTTTCAGCAATGGTCTAACTAAGGCCATCTTGAACTCCAGAGGCCAGAGACACATTAATGATGTGGGTCATGGGACCAATCAACAGATCAATATTTTGGTACATATGAGGCGTGGGTATGGGATCTATTTCGCATGTTGTTGGAGGCGTCTTTTTTTAAAATATCGTGAAAAGACGCCTCTGTAACTGGCTCAAAACATGCGAAAGAAGAGAGATGCACATTCTGACATTATTTTGACACCATTAGCACAATGATAGAGTTAACCCATTAAATGTTACCTTTTTGGACATCACCATCCCCCCCCCCCCCCGTCCCCTCTGTATCAATAATGCCGCATCAACCCATTAAACAAATTAAGCTAATTGACTAGCCACCGTTTGTCCATACGGTATTGCACAATTAACACTGGAAGTGTATTTTATGCAATTAATTATAGCTTCAAAAATTAATATTTTACAGTATAAAATGAATCAAGATGAATTACTTCTTCTAAGTGATATCAGCGCTGTAGAGAACAAAGACTTAGACTCTAAAAGACAACGTCTTCTCTTTTTAGTTGTTTCCGACAAATCAAAGCTTATCTCAGAAAACAATATACAACAGAAGATATAGAAACCTCACGACTGATGAGCTAATCAAACTACATGCTAAATATGAAAATCACATTAGCTCACTAATGACTCATGACTTAAGTCGATCTCTAGTGTGCCTATACACAAACGCAGTTAGCCACTACTTGCCTGTTGATAGTGACAGTCTATCCAACGATCTCAAAAGCAACCCTATTGTTTCAAGTTCAATCATCAAATTAGCGTGCCTTATGTTTTATAAGTTTGGAAATTACCTTGCACCTGTGGTAACCTTGCTTGTTACCTGGAGTCATGTTGATTTTTTCTAAAATAAATTTTAAAGCAATAGAAAATGGACGACACTCGGACGATTCCACAACCAAGCCCTGTCTTGACGCAGGTTCAAATGGTGAGTAAGGCTAAAAAAACCGGGTAGGGTTGAGGCTGGAAAAAGATTAGCTGAATATAACAGACCCAAAAAAATATAGCTTCAGGTGTTAACAAAAAAGGCACATGTAACTGACCCACCATCAGGACCATCAACAGCACCGGCCCCACCACCGGTGTCACTACCAACACCTTCACCTTCTCAACAAAGAGAGAGACAAATAACTGAGTACAAACCTGAAATAACAAAATATATAGTTGCGGATTTGTTGTTGGATTTGGTTACGTAGGTTACCAATTATACAAAAAATACAAAACACACACTCAATCAGTGTCTCAAAAATTAGACACTCCAAAAATAAAAATGTTTCTATGCAAATAAAATATATGGCAACTTTAACTGTTATCGTGGTAGGGGCCGTTGTCAACGCACTTGCTTTTATTGGATCAAATCATCTTATTTCAAAAGTGAGTAGAGAAGAATCTGCAGAAGAAATGAGATGTCACAATGAGGCATCTAAAAAAACTTGGCCAAGCTCAACAAGAGATGAGAAGCAAAGAATAGAAAAACTTGAATGTATCAATGAAAAACTCAGGCTAGAAGGTCACGAGCAGCATACATTTTCAAATGTCAATGACGCAATCAGACAATATTTTCTTGATACTGGTGAAGACATGTCTACCCTACAACCAAAACTTAGCGATTACTATCAACCATGTCCAACACAAAGAAACGCCGAAATAATCGTTGTTCTAGTAGGCATGGCATGTGTATATTTCACAGGAGTTTTTGATGATGATGCAGTGTACATGAGGTATCGTCTCGATGGCAGTCTGTTCAACCTCAGACGACTGCAGTCCCACACCAAAACCCTGGACCAACTGATTCGTGAGCTGCTCTTTGCTGACGACGCTGCCCTCATTGCACACACAGAGAGAGCCCTGCAGCGTATCACATCTTGCTTCGCAGACGCTGCCCAGCTCTTTGGACTCGAGGTCAGTCTGAAAAAGACAGAGGTCCTCCATCAACCAGCACCCAAGGTACAACATCGCCCTCCCCACATCACCATCGGCGATTCTAAACTGAAGTAAGTGCACCAGTTTAACTACCTTGGCTGCATCATCACATCAGACGCCAAGCTGGACAAGGAGCTGGACAGCAGGCTGGCAAAAGCAAACAGTGCTTTCGGGCGTCTATAAAAGCGGGTGTGGCACAAGCAACAGCTGAAAACAGGCACCAAGATCAGCATGTACAGAGCTGTCATCCTCACAACCCTGCTGTATGGTTCCGAGTCCTGGGCCGCAGCCAACTACGACTCCTCGAACGCTTCCACCAGCACTGCCTGCGTACAATCCTTGGCATTCACTGGAGTGACTATGTCACAAACGTCGAGATCCTTAAACAGGCAGAAACTGTGAGAATTGAGGCTTTGCTACTGCGGACACAGCTCCGCTGGGCTGGGCACTTCTCCAGGATGGAGGATCATCGCCTACCCAAGATCACCCTGTTCGGCGAGCTCGCCACTGGACACAGAGACAGTGGGGCACCAAAGAAGAAATACAAAGACTGTCTCAAGAAGTCACTTAGTGCCTGCCAAATCGACCACCGTCAGTGGTCTTCACTCGCTGCGGACCGTGACACCTGGCACTTCACCATTTACAAGGCAGCTGTCTTCTTTGAGGACTCTCGCAGAGCTAGCCTTAAAGACAAGCGGCTCAGGAGTAAAAACAGAGATGCCACAACTCAGAACCCTGGCGAGACCTCCCTCTGCAGCCACTGCGGTCGAACCTGCCTGTCCCGGATTGGCCTCAGCAGTCACGAGCATGCCTGCAGACGTCGTGGGCAACCCCCATAGACTTTTTTCCTATAATATCTTCGTTCACGAAGTCAAGCCAAGAGGTTATTGCTAGAAAAAATGACAGTCGAGGCTAAACAATCAAAAATATATTACTCTTCAATTGGCTACTGGAAAGGAAAGACTGCGATAGAGAAATTACATGCAGCTGAGGGCGGTGATGTCACACTCAAACAAATAAAACTGTGGCTACAAGAACAAGCAATTTGGCAAATATATCTTGCTGCTCCCTGAAAAATAACAAGACCTCATTTTATGAACACTACGCCCAATGACACCCATCAAATGGACCTCCTGTTTTTACCGCGTGACACAATAAGAAAGAAGGGATACAAATATGCACTAACTGTTGTAGACATTGCTTCAAGGTATACGGATGCCGAAGCCATAACTGACAAAAGCGCCACCACTGTAGCGACAGCGTTATCAATTACCCATGAAAGAGGCCCTTTAAAATTCCGCAGGCTTGTGCAAGTAGATGACAAATCTGAATTTAAGGGTGCCGTTAATTAATTATTTGCAAAGCACGGCGTTTTGTTGCAGTGGGGAATATCGGGTGTGCACATATCACAGGCAGTTGTTGAAAACTTTAACAAACAATTATTGGAGAGTCTTTTCAGCTATCAGTATTCTGAAGAACTTATGCATGACGCGCGTAAGACTGAGTTGGTTAAAAGATTACCATCTGTGATAAAAGCAATGAATAAAGAAGGTCATTTAAAACCCACTGATGCTATTAAATTGATAACAATGACAGAGCCAAAAACAACAACACCGTCAGGACCGCCGCTAGCGCCAGACACAAGCTTGTTTATGAAACAGGTAAGTTATCTATATCAACCTGGCGAGGCAGAAGATGACGTCAGGCACAGGGAAAATGATCCGACTTGGTGTACGTCTGTTCACAATATAAAAAAAGTGTCTGGTAACCCGTCGATTTATTATCTATATGAGCCTGCCCCACAGAGTGCATTTGTCAGAGAAGAATTACAGATTATATCTCCAGACACTGTTATGCAGTTGTAACCATTTCATAATAATAATAATAATAATAATTACGGTATTTATAATGCGCTTATCATATAGTAATTATAACTCTAAGCACGCACTCACAACTCGCACACGCATGCGCACACTTTAGACAATGACTCACGTACCACAAATAGTGAAAAAAACAGAAACATTATGACGGTCAGCTTGGGGTGGGGTGTGTGGTGATATAGTGATAGAACTGTTGAAAGAGGTGAGTTTTAATGGCGGACTGGATGGAGGAGAGAGAGTGTTTCTGACGGAGAGAGAGTGGGAGAGTGTTCCAGGTGGATGGACCGTAGACGGAGAAGGAGCAGGGGCCAAAAGTGCTGAGTTTGGTGTGGGGGATGAGGAGGCGGAGAGGGTCGGAGGCGGAGCGGAGGGAGCGGGGAGGAGTGTAGTGGTGAAGTAAGTTGGAGAGATAGGTAGGAGTTAACTCATCAATTAGTTTATCAATGAGTTCATCAGCAATATTTTCAGATAACTTTATCGCATAATGACCAGGTGCATAAGCCTTTTCCTTAGTGTAAAACACTCGTTTTGTGTCTCCTACTGCAAGTGACTTCTTATGTGTTTGGATCAATTCAAGATTGTGTCTATTTGACCTCAGTGTCTTGTTTGGATAACCAGGCATTAGTTCTCCATCTAATACTTGCTTGTAGTGTTCATGACGGATGTCTTTATTTTTTTATCGCTGTTTTTTTTATACCTTTGGCTTTAGACTGACTGCCCTTCTGATACAGTATGGAATACATTTTTGATCTCAGTTCAATGTACTTAACTATCGGCACTTCATTCAGTTCGTCTTTAAACTTTCCAGGCACTTTCTTGTTTTTTGTGCTAAACAGCGGATGATCCTTACATCAATCAGACGTGTCAAACATATGTAACTCTGTTTTCATGTCTTCATAAAAGTTTCAGTAGGCACATCTATGATCATAGAGTCAGTGTCTGTGTATAACAGTCGACAGTAGGATACTTTGGTTTAAAGTAATCATAGTAAATTCAAGTATTAACAATTTGGATAACTCAAGAATTGCCATACCAATGAATTCTGGCTTGTCCAGTTTAACAATTTTTTTTTAGGTCACTGCAATCAATAATGGATGAAACTCTTCATACCCTGTGTACTGTGGTTTGCCTGTAAGTTTAATTGCCCCTGATTCAGTTGTGACCAGTCTCACATCTTTGCGGTGATGAGGATTCTTACCAAAACAGGCATTGTTCATAAGCTTAAAGAAGTCTTTGTCAAATGCAGTGTTGCCATTTCTTGCACGCAGGGTTGTGTTTTTCATTATGTAATCTTTCATAAAAGCACACTGATCAAAGCTTATGCCTCTGTGAACTTTCTTTAGTACTTACCCATGTCTGATGTAAAGCTGGAGTAAGCGATAGTGACAAACATAATTGAATTTGTCATTCAAATTTGGCACAAGTTTAGTGTCTTCTTTTTTCCCCGTCAAACTCATTTTCTCAACAGGTAATGGATACTCATTGTGGTAATCATGTAGATGGTGCGGGTACTCTAGGTCAATTTCAAAGTTCCAACCCTTTGCATCATTCTGGTCATGAGTCATAATACAGTTTGTTAAGTATGTTATATCACACTGTGACAAATCATGCAGACAAAAGTTTTTCAAGGGCAATAACTCACACATCACAAAGCCATATAAATTGTTAGCATCCACGTACGTAATAAATGACCTTGACCTTGAGGGGTCCAAGTCAAGGTGGTCAAGATATTTGTTGTTCGCCCTGGCATAGTTGTTTGCGGCTATACTAATGCCTCCCCTCAATCCACGTTCCACCATTTCACCCATCGTACGATCATACAGCAGTTGTATATATATTTTGCTGGATTTAAAAAAATGCATCCCATATCATGCCAGGACTAGTTATATACCAAGCCGGGTCAAGGCCAGAGTGCAATAGACCCTTTTCATGATAACTTTTAAATACGTCTGCTAGCAAACAAAGGTCAGCTTTCAAGAACTGGTCATGATAGTCACCAATCGTTTCACACACTAGTTTATCCCATGCATCAAGAGCGTGCTGGTATTCTGAGTCAGAAATTCCTTTACCATTTAGTGTTGAATAAAATGCCTCTTTTGGTGGCAGACTCCTTTCTTCAAACACAACCCAGTGATCAATGTACTTGTAGGGGTAGACTTCTTTCTTGATCAACTCTGGCTCAAAATATGTACTTGTTATTGGAAACAATGTCAGTCCTTCTGCAAGACTAGCAAGACCTACAGACAAATGTTACATTGAGTCATAAAACACTAATTTGTTGTCCAGCCTAAAAGTCAGATACTATTCAGTTGTCTGGGCAATACAACTAATGTTCTCATAAGACTCATCTACAGCATGCATGATAATGTGTTAATCATACCCTTTGAGATTGTGGAAAAAGATTGGTAGTTTGTATGTCTTATTGTCTATTTTTAATTTTAAGTTACATGCACCATGTGCAGCACTTCTCTAACGCCCAGTTATGTGGTCAGGGTCGTGAACTTTATCACCTCCCACAGGTTGTTTACAAATCTACCACATCACCGCCGTATTAAAATTTAGTTTATCTTCTTCTGTCATCATCAAAGGCATCTGACACTTTCCAGACTCTGTAAAACACTACTATGTAGTTGTTTCATTTATGTTAAAAACTCAGCTGCTGCATTTTCACCCCTGTAGATAACAGGTTCTATATGCTGACCGTTTGACCTAACAAGAATGTATCCAAAGGAACACACCACTTGGTCAGTCAATTTTTTCAGTCTTTGGTAATGATTCTGGAACAGGACCGTCATATGGTACAATCAGTGATTCAAAATCAGCATACACTACAAACGGCAGCTTTTGCTGATTAACATAGTTTTTAAAATATACCTGACTACCAGGATCTGGGTATCTAAGTATTGTTTGAATGTCATCAACCGTCCTACAGTGTTGGACATGATTATGTGCCAACTTAATGGAAGAAAACATTTGTAAACATCTGTTAAAAATTCCTGTTTGCCATCATGTTTTGATGTATGACCATGAATTAGTCGTGACATATTTCTGATAATTGTGTAGTGAACGTTATCACCATGGCTTAATAATAACATGTCAACATGCTTATCTTCTGACTGTCCATAGGTGGGGCAAGTGGTGATGCTCTAATTGGCTGTAACTTGTTAAGAGCCTCATTATCCCATACATACACATTGACAGATATGCCAGGATTTAGTTCTTCAAACAAATCGATGTCCTCTACCTTAAAAGGGAATTGTATACCACTGAATTTGAGTTCGTTTACAATTTAGTGTAGTTAGATACATGCTCATGTTTTGTTTTTATAATATGTAGTTTAGCAAGCACACAATACATGAAACATAGATTATCTTTGTTCTGAATATTGACGACAGATCTTTCGTTTGCAACCTCAGTTGGCAGTGGCAACTATGATTTACCTAATATAGGATGATATCTTGACTGCCTCAGTTGTAGTTCATGTACATATCCTTCATGCCAGCCAGACCCCTTCATTCTAGCTCTGTCAATTGCTTTAAGAAAGTCAGGCAACAGTCTGTCTCTAAACACGTTTTCTTTTTCCCTTCTTGCATTAACTGTGTGTTGTCTTGTTAAAATATATGATATATTTCTGTTAAAGTCTATTTTAACAACCTGAATTTTTACACTACCAGCAAGAAGATTATCTTGTATTACAGAAAGAGAGTTTTCTATTGATTTATAGACATTGTAACTATTAGATATAGGCAAGTCTGTTGTGTGAAACATGTTTCTTAAGCTTGAAGGCCTTGGCATTTTTATTTGTCCAACAAAATAATAAATAGGAAAATATTACTGCTGGTGCACTTTGTGTAGTACCACTATATTGACTGTAACAACTACAAAAAAATATTTAGTTTTTTAGTTGTTGGTGTATGTGTTCGAACACTGGTTGAAGCCAGCCCTGGCGGTTATCATCAACTTTAAAATCACTAGCAATGCACTCTACAAATGTTTTTTCATCAATATATTCCAAAGTCACATTATATGACACATATATCACCGCTGATAACGCTATTGGTGTTATAGAAAGTGGAAATGGCTGTTTGTAATGTGTTCTTATCTCTTCAAAGTGCTGGATATATCTAAAGTAGTCTGTAACATAAACTGCTTGCGCTTGTCCGTCTGTCATTTTTATGACCAAAACAAAAGTATAAATTAATTCACTAATCCATACCTTGTAGGCTGATCTGTTTTTAAGATAAGCTTTAGATGCTTAGTCGATTTCAGTTTGTTTTTTTACAATGTCTCGTTCATGTTTGCTGGGTATGAGTTAGTCTTCAAAGCTGTCACGATCCTTACAGTAAAATGAACAAATAAACTTTAGTTGCTATTGAAAATCATTCAGTATAGCATTATATTTTTCATCAGAATCCATACACTGACATTTGCATGTCTGCCACTAAAGGCCGGTTCTGCTAGAGTGTTTTTCTTCTTAACAATATCTTTTTCTGCTGAGCAGTCATCAACTATAAACAAAGTTGGCTGTCCTTGAAATTGCTTGTAAAAATACTGCAGTTAGTCATTCAGTTTTTTCTCAGGGTCAACCAAATAAATGTTGCTGTCAGTCCAAACAATTACATGGTTGTGATAAGCTTTGTTGTGTTTGATCGTAGGACAGAATATTACAAGGTTTTCAAAATGATAGATGTATCTTGTTTGTAAGAGATCAAGAACAAATTCAGTTTCCCACAGACTGTGTCACCACAAAACAAACCACAATGAGGGTTGAGTGTCAGCAAGTTGATTTTAAAACACAATATAGTTTAATACACGTGTCCACCTAGTCTGCTTTCTTGAATGTTCAGTTGTGCGTCATAAATCAAATACAGGTATATATTTATGGCTCTGGCGGATTCAGTCTTTTTTGTATCTGAATTGTACTTCCGTCACTGCTGTTTACAACGGCATGACCTGACCCATGTAGGTAGTCGTCATCTGTACTACGCAGGTCTAACAAAAGTACATATTTATTCATTAGGTATTGGGCGATTCTTACGTCATACAGATGTAGATCTTTGCATGCCATGTTTGCTGGTTTTTCGCTAAGTCTTCCACCTGACCATTTTACGATCTCATCATAGTGTTGGTAAGGCAGAATACCCGAAGCATTCACGTGATTAGGACGCCCTTTGATTGTACAAGATAAATGTGTAATCTTTCGATTGTAGAATTTTTCTGAATCCCGTTTGTATGGACTTCCTGGTTCAACAAACAATATAAGAATGCCTTTTAATGACCTAGCAGGTGTGTTCAGGTTGATATTCCATATTGGATCACTTTTGTCTTTGTGCATTAAACTGTGTCTTATCACATGGTCATAATAAATTGGAAGTCTTCACTGGTACTGATTTTGAATAAGTCTGGCTAGTTCAGTGTGTGTGAGAATTTCATATGCCAAAGAAATGTTAGAGATCTTATATTTTGCATTGTGATCCGTTGATTTTATAACTTTGGAGTAGTCATTGAAGGTTAGTTCAAATCTCAGATGGTCATCCAGTGCTCCTTGGTAATAAGGCAAATGTGCTGTCAGGGTTTTCAATTCAAGTGGAAAGGTGTGTGTGTGTGTGTGTGTGTGTGTGTGTGTGTGTGTGTGTGTGTGTGTGTGTGTGTGTTTAAGGGGTAAAATCCGCTATCATTGTGCTTATGGTGTCGAAATAATGTCAGTATTTATATCTCTAGAAGTCCCATGACTGAAACAAGGTGACGGCGACTAAACAGACAAACTAAGCTTATCCAGTTTGTCGCGGATATGTCTGATCTTATCACAGAAAAAGTCGCAGAAAACTTGAGGAAGATCGCTTGTAGGGATGGTAACAAGAAGCAGAGAAATCTTGCACTTGCCAAGCAAGGAGTTCGTGTTACCAAACAGTTTCTTTGTCTGTTTCGCGGCTACGGTTAGTAAAGCAATATTGGGTTACCGGTCAACTCGTCCGTTTGCTGTATCGCTTATGTGTTCTCTTACCAGTGATACGAGTGAACTTCACAATTCCACCGAGTCAATTCGTTCAATGTAAGAAGCTAGATAAGGCAAAAAGTCATTTAGACAAAAGCAAGAGATCCATTCTGTTTCATTGTTCTTGTTAACACGCTTATGGAGCGATGTTTTGACTTCGCTTAACGACAGTATACATTTAAGGTTGATGAATATACCACATTTTTAAATTGAAAACTGCCGTTTTCAGGGTTGTTTTTTTTTTTAGCCTTGTTGAGTCTGGAGGCTATTGCCACCCTGACAGACCCATGGTCCGGGGCATAATTATTTGTAAGATAATGCCGTTTGCGTGAACTATCCCATGAGCGAAAAACACGCAAAATAGCTAAGACGTACCGAACGATAAAGAAACACGCTTAGAAAAGATGGGGACAACACAATTTATTAATATTTCGGGTAAATACCCTTTGTCAAAATAGACAAACAAACAGAGAAATCAGCCGCTACTTATCTTCTTTCGTAGAAGATAAGTAGTTCAGTTGCCACATCCCTTCTACGAAAGAAGATAAGTAGCGGCTGATTTCTCTGTTTATTTGTCTATTTTGACAAAGGGTATTTACCGGAAATATTAATAAATTGTGTTGTCCCCGTCTTTTCTAAGCGTGTTTCTTTATCGTTCGGTGCTTCTTTTCATTTTACACGCTTGGCAGTCACCTTTTTGGTCTGGATTACGCAAAATAGTTGATTTAAGAACACCATAAAAATTTATCAAATAGTGTTAAAATGATAAAGAAAACTTTACGTCACTTCATATAGTAGGTTAGTATTATTTCGTAAAATAAGTGTGTTCTGATGATTGGATTGGAATTCTAAGTGCAATCTAAAATAAATGTATGTTGTAAACTCGCAAATTGCCGGGATGTTATCAATAACTTTACAAGTGTTTGGTTTGCATTGTTGGGCAATTGCTCAGGCCCTTTTTATTCGATAAAGGCGTACTTTAGGTCACATCCATCACATTGGTTATGAAGAAAATATGGGGTTCCACACAAAATTTGGCAATTTGGGCAGTTTGCGTGTACATATTCAATAGGGATACAAGCAATGTATGACTTCCGGCAGATCATTGTTGGATACGTGATGAGAAAGGTTATCTATAAGTATTTAAATGCACTGGCATCAATCAATAACCACGGTAGTACAGCGGTACAAAACATTCTTAGCACGCAGGTAACCTGGGTTCGAGCCCCGCAGAAGGTGATTTTCTTGTGTGCTCATATTGTAAATCCCCTCACTTCATCTTCCCGAAATTGAAAAAAAAACAACAAATAAATAAAGATTAAAAAAAAGAATCCCATAAACAAAGTACATGTGATATTCTGTGGTAAATTTGGTAATAAAAAAAAAAGAAAAAAAAAGTGATTATTGCCCCAAACCAACCAACCAACCAACCAACCGGAGTCAGTCACAGATACAAATGCACACTGGTTACCATGATACATTTGTTCATTCATTCTTTCAGCAAGTCATTTAGTGTGCATGTTTACATTACATGTTTACATTCATTCAATCATTCACAGATTCACTTATGAAAAAGCACACCAAAGAGTGTTGTTCACAGACATTTTTTTTTAACTGGCATCAACTACAAACTTCTTCTTCTTCTTCAGCGTTCCCGACTTTCTGCCTCATATGTCAAGATTGGTTGTTGAGATGAAGTTTGTGGTCTGCAGTAGGTCTAGAAAGGAGCCCCAGAGTTTCTCTGATAGCGTCGCTCCATGTGGCCAGTGTTGTATCCTAACGTCTTGGTACAGGGGACAGGACTGCAGTACATGCTCTGGGGTCTGTAAACCAGTTTCACACAAGAAGCAGTCTGCAGTGTGTGACAAGCCAAGGCAGTACAAGTGTGCACGCAGTCGGCAGTGACCAGTCATTAGACGCAATATGGTGGTCTGTTGGTGGCGCTGGAGGTGTCTTAACTGGTCAAATGGTAAGTTGTGTTGGGTCTGCTAGTCTGCATGCTAGTGCCACTTAAATCATCTACAAACATTAATTGACGTGAATGTGTTGGTAATATATCTACCCCAAGCAATGCTACACGCTCCTTTGGTCTCTCCGTGAAAGCAGGTCGATGAACAACTCTGGTTGAAAGATGTTTGTGAACAGATTGGTAGTGGATGTACCTATCTCTCTAGCTGAATCTTAGTTTCTCAGCAGTTGTTGGTTACAAATTATAAGGAAACAAAACAAATGTCACATGTTTCAATATGCCCTGTTATGTTTACACATGATCATTGAGAGTAAAGAATAATATCTCTGTTTATTTTCAAAACAAATGCTTTATTTGCAGACATTCATTTAAAGTATACAGTCAAGTCTGTTGAAAGCATATAAGGCTACAATGCAATTAGGCACCTATACAAAAGTAACTACCTCAAAATACAAAACATTAAACGCTTAGGGCTTAACATCTTTTGTCCATAAAAGGTGATTTCAAAGATGGGTCACAGAAATAGGATTCGAACCCAGGACCTTTGGGATGAGAGTCAAACACACTACCACCCAGCCACTCAGCTCCCCCTCAAAATACAGTTTTAATGTGGAACAACATATTTCAACTACATTATTTACATTTACATTGACAAAGTGCTGACTTTATACAAGCTAGTTGGGAAAAAAGTGGAGCTGATGTCATTTTTAGTTGTGTGCATGCCAACTGAGACAGACATAGGCAACCACTTGCTCATGAGATATTATGTGGGAGCCAACTACACAGTATATAAAAGAAGGGGGATAGGAGAGAAGGAATGACAGACTTATCATTTAGAGACTTCCACTACATATTTTATTTTGCTCATATTCTGATATATATATATATATATATATATATATATATATATATATATATATATATATATATATATATATATATATATATATATATATATATATATATATATATATATATATATATATATATATATATACAGAGAGAGAGAGAGAGAGAGAGAGAGAGAGAGAGAGAGAGAGAGAGAGAGAGAGACCATCATTGTAGTCATGATATAACTCAATGATTGATTGATTGTACATTGCTTAACGTCCCGACAGCAACAAGGCTTTCTCAGGACGTGCCTGCACTGCTTGTGAAAAACAATAAACAGAACATTGAATGTATGTCGCCAGCCGGTCAAATACATTAAATAAACCTAACACATGGGGCCTAAATAAAGCTAAGACCATTTAGCAACACACATCCAATATCAAGAGCTACAGGCAGTGCAGACAGTAGGGAGAGTTTTAAAAAGGCAAATACAGGTGAATGGACAAAGGGTAGACAGAAACAAATGCCCCAGAATAGAGAGAAAACATTGCACATCCCACTACGTTATAACAGTGAAATTCACCAAAGTGCAATGCACACATACTGTGCATGAAAATCAAACAATACTGTTACCAGTACCACACTGTGTCCCATTGCAGCACAACGAAGTGAAATACAGTCTCAGGCCCCATAACGTGCACTGCACAATGCTGATGTGAACACAAAATAATACGAACAACTGCATAACAAGGGTAGAATGCACTGTGTCACATAGTCTGCATACTATAGGCATGCACACCAAACAATACTTGTACTGCTCTTGATACAAAGTCTGTGCAGTCGACCATATCATAACACTGCAAAATGCAATGCTGCGCTGGCAAAGTGCCTACAACGTAGTCTGCACCATGCGGGCCCGCAAACCAAGCAATGCCAATGCTGCTCTCCAAAACCTCAACCGATTGCACATTGCATAGATCCCACCACATACCCCTGGTATTGTGCACAATGTTGGCTTCAGTTTTACTTTCTTTACTTAATTTTGGACTCGAAGGGGGCACGAGAAAAATCACAAAAGAACATACATAAATGTGCTCAAAAATTAGATATTACCCTTATTACTAACTGTACACATGTTCCTTAGACAGCACAAATGACTTGTATGGATACAGATCATAGTCAGGTCATTCTGTTTGCCGGTGTGTGTCATGTACAGTACATCTGAAAACTTGTGAAATGAACAATGTGGTTTGCAATTCTGATACGATAAGTAAAGCCACACAGCTGAAAGTCAAAGATTGACAGTGGAAGAAAAAAAAAAAAAAACAAACGGAAAACAAACACAAAGTACAGTACATATCATATGCCTATGATCAGTTATCACCCAACCACTAAAATCTCCTGTGACAGCTGGAGGGTAATGCAAGAACTGCAAAGCCAACTCACTCTTGAGAAGTATTGCGTTTTTCATTTAGCAAGTCCACATTTGGCACAACATTCTGAGCTGATAGTTTAATGACATACATATATACCCCAATAACTAACTAACTAACATTCCCTCTTCAGAAATGACACATGTGTTTTATACTCTGAGGCCAATGACAATTTTCAGAATGAACCCTGTATATCATTTAGAATCATGCAAAACGGAGCAGTGATAAGTTTTCTCTTTGTCTCACACCGACGCTGCACAAAATAAATAATAAATAATAATTAATAATAGTAATAATAATTACAGTATTTATAATGCGCTTATCTTATAATAATTATAACTCTAAGCGCGCACTCACAACTCGCGCACGCATGCGCACGCTTTAGACAACGACTCACGTACCACAAATAGTGAAATACATTACAACGGTCAGCTTGGGGTGGGGAGTGTGGTGATATAGTGCTAGAACTGTTGAAAGAGGTGAGTTTTGAGGGTGGACTAGAAGGAGGAGAGTGTTTCTGGATGAGAAAGAGTGGGCGAGTGTTCCAGGTGGATGGGCCGTACACCGAGAAGGAGCGGGGGCCGAAAGTGCTGAGTTTGGTGCGAGGGATGTGAAGGTGGAGAGGGTCAGAGGCGGAGCGGAGGGAGCGGGGAGGAGTGTAGAGGTGAAGTAAGTTTGAGAGACAGGCAGGAGCGCAGTTGTTCAGGGATTTGTAACAGAGAGACAGAATCTTGTATTTCATGCGTTGGGGGATGGGAAGCCAGTGAAAGAGTTTGAGCAGGGGAGTGATGTGGTCGGGTTTTTTCTTTCTGAGGACGGGGCGGGCAACATTGTTCTGGACGCGCTGGAGAGTGAAAGTGGTGGAGTGAGGGAGGCCGGAAAGGAGAGATTTGCAGTAGTCGATGCGAGATAGGATGAGAGAGAAAACAAGTTTGGTGGCAGCTTCGGTAGTGAGGTATTATCTGATCTGACTGATGCGGCGGAGGTGGAAATAGCATGCCTGGGCCGTGGCGGAGACGAAGCTGGTCATGGAAAGAGAGGAATCGAGGATAACGCTGAGGTTTTTGGCCGAATCAGAGAGTGAGATGGGGGTGCTGTCGAGTTGAAGGTGGAGAAAGGGAGGGAGCTGGGAGAGTTTCTGGCGAGTGCCTACAAGCACGGCGTCCGTTTTGTCGTTGTTCAGTTTGAGCTTGTTTGCTGTCATCTAGTTTTTCACGTCTTCGTAGCCGTCAGCAATGCGAGTCAGTAGTGACTGCGTGTTGTCGAGTTTGTCTTTGTCTAGTAGTTGTGAGTCGTCCGCGTAGAGGTGGTGGTATATGTGGTGAGACTGGATGATGTTGGGACAGGGGAGAGGTGTAGAGTATGAAAAGGACTGGCCCCAGGAGGGACCCCTGCGGAACTCCGCAGGAGAGCGTGACTGGGTTGGAGGAGACGCCGTCGATGGTGACGGATTGCTGTCTGTCGGAGAGGTAAGAGAGGAACCAGGAGTGAGCAGTCAGTAATGCCAAAGGAGTGGTGAAGGCGGTGGAGGAGGATAGAGTGGTCTATTGTATGGATGGCGGCAGAGAGATCGAGTAGCTTAAGAAGGGAGATGTTGCCCGAGTCGGTGGAGAGAAGCAGGTCGTTTAAGATATGTAGAAGGGCTGTTTCAGTGCTGTGATGTTTGCGATAGCCAGACTGGAAGGGACTGAGGAGGTTGTTGTCGGCGAGGTGGAGGTTGAGCTGGTTGAGAACATCCTTCTCAAGAAGCTTGGACAGGAAAGAGAGATTGGAGACTGGGCGATAGGTTTTTAGTTCGTTTGGGATGAGGTTGTGTTTTTTGAGGAGAGGACGGACGATGGCGGACTTCAAGATATCGGGGATGGAGCCGTTCTCTAGAGATGTGTTGATTATGTCGGTAATGAAGGGCAGAAGTTTTGGAAGGCCGCCCCGATAGAAAGAAGCTGGGAGGGGGTCTAGTTTGCAGGTTTTGAGAGGCCTGGACTTTGTTGTCTTGAGGACTTCATCCTGAGAGAAGGGGCTGTAGGACGAGATTGGGGTGCCGGAAAAGGGGGTGTCGGGAGGGCAAGGCGGAGAAGTCAGAGTGTCGAGTGTGTTGCGCAGAGTTTGGATTTTTTCAGAAAAAATAGGTGGAAAAAGCGGACGGGAGTTATTCTTTGCTGTGTGTGTTGGGGAGAGGAGAGTCTTTAGAAGTGCCTAGGAGTGTGTTCATGGTTGCGTTAAGGGTTTTGGAAGAAGTGGATTCCAGGATTTTGTTTTGAAGGTTTGGAATCGGAGATCATTCTGCAGACTTTGGATCTAGTTGTTTGGAAGATCAGTCTGTGAACGGTGAGGTCGGATGAGCGCCAGCGGCATTCCGCTTGTCGGCACTCGCGCTTGGCCACAGCGATGTCGTCAGTGAGCCAGGGGGAGGGTGGTCGGTTGAGTATGGAGCAGGTGGTGACACGGGCATGGGTGTCTAGAAGTTTTTGAAGGGCGGAGTCGAAATGGAATGCAAGATCTGGAGAGGAGGTGGGGTCCAAGAGAAGGTCGACAGCTTCGTCGAAGAAGCTCTCTCGGTTAACAGATTTTAGTTTGCGACAAGAGACATGGAGCTTGGTTTTTTTCGGGGGAGGTATAGGTTGAGGGAGACGAGAATAGTGAGGTGGTCAGAAGGAAGCACAGAGGAGGTGTCGCACTCGAGAAAGAGTTGATCAAAGGTGCGGGTGATAAAATAATAATTAATAATTACGGTATTTATAATGCGCTTATCTTATAATAATTATAACTCTAAGCGCACACTCACAACTCGCGCACGCATGCGCACGCTTTAGACAATGACTCACGTACCACAAACAGTGAAATACATTACGACGGTCAGCTTGGGGTGGGGAGTGCGGTGATATAGTGCTAAAACTGTTGAAAGAGGTGAGTTTTGAGGGCGGACTGGAAGGAGGAGAGAGAGTGTTTCTGACGGAGAGAGAATGGGAGAGTGTTCCAGATGGATGGACCGTAGACGGAGAAGGAGCGGGGACCGAAAGTGTTAAGTTTGGTGCGAGGGATGTGGAGGCGGAGAGGGTCGGAGGCAGAGCGGAGGGAGCGGGAAGGTGTGTAGGGGTGAAGTAAGTTGGAGAGATAGGCAGGAGCGCAGTTGTTCAGGGATTTGTAGCAGAGAGACAGAACTTTGTATTGGATGCGTTGGGGGATGGGGAGCCAGTGAAGGAGTTTGAGCAGGGGTGTGATGTGGTCGGATTTTTTCTTTCTGAGGACGAGGCGGGCAGCATTGTTCTGGACGCGTTGGAGAGTGAAGATGGTGGATTGAGGGAGACAGGAAAGGAGAGAGTTGCAATAGTCGATGCGAGATAAGATGAGAGAGACAGCAAGTTTGGTGGCAGCTTCGGTAGTGAGGTATTTTCTGATCTGACTGATGCGGCGAAGGTGGAAATAGCATGCCTGGGTCGTGGCGGAGACGAAGTTGGTCATGGACAGAGAGGAATCGAGGATGACGCCGAGGTTCTTGGCCGAGTCAGAGAGGGAGATGGGGGTGCTATCGAGTTGAAGGTGGAGAGAGGGAGGGAGCTGGGAGAGTTTTTGGCGAGTGCCTACCAGCATGGCTTCCGTTTTGTCATCGTTCAGTTTCAGCTTGTTTGCTGTCATCCAGTTTTTCACGTCTTTGTAGCAGTCAGCCGTGCGAGTCAGTAGTGACTGAGTGTTGTCGAGTTTGTCTTTGTCTTGCAGTTGTGAGTCGTCAGCGTAGAGGTGGTGGTGTATGCGGTGAGACTGGATGATGTTGGACAGAGGAGAGGTGTAGAGTGTGAAAAGGACCGGGCCCAGGACGGACCCCTGTGGAACTCCGCATGAGAGCGTTACCGGGTTGGAAGAGACGCCGTTGATGGTGACGGACTGCTGTCTGTCAGAGAGGTAGGAGAGAAACCAGGAGTGAGCAGAGTCAGTGATGCCGAAGGAGTGGTGGAGTCGGTGGAGGAGGATAGAGTGGTCTATAGTGTCAAAGGCGGCAGAGAGATCGAGTAGTGTAAGAAGGGAGATGTTGCCAGAGTCAGTGGAGAGAAGCAGCTCGTTTAAGATATGTAGAAGGGCTGTTTCAGTGCTGTGATGTTTGCGATAGGCAGACTGGAATGGACTGAGGAGGTTGTTGTCGGTGAGATGGAGGTTGAGCTGGTTGAGAACAACCTTCTCAAGAAGCTTGGACAGGAAAGAGAGATTGGAGACTGGGCGATAGTTCTTGAGTTCGTTTGGGTCGAGGTTGTGTTTTTTGAGGAGAGGACGGACGATGGCGGACTTGAAGATATCGGGGACGGAGCCGTTTTCTAGAGATGCGTTGATGATGTCGGTAATGAAGGGTAGAAGTTTTGGAAGGCCGTCACGGTAGAGAGAAGCTGGGAGGGGGTCAAGTTCGCAGGTTTTGAAGGGCATGGACTTTATGGTCTTGAGGACTTCATCCTGAGAGACGGTGCGGAAGGACAAGAGGGGAGTGCCGGAAAAGGTGGGGTCGGGAGGGCAAGGCGGAGGAGGCAGGGTGTCGAGTGTGTCGCGCAGATTTTGGATTTTGTCCGAAAAATAGGTAGAGAAAGCAGACGGGAGTTCTTCTTTGCTGTGTGTGTTGGGGAGAGGAGAGTCTTTAGAAGTGCCTAGGAGTGTGTTCATGGTGGCGTAGAGGGTTTTGGAAGAGGTGGATTCCAGGATTTGGTTTTGAAGGTGTTTGCGTTTAGATTCGGAGATCATTTTGCAGACTTTGGATCTGGTTGTTTGGAAGATCTGTCTGTGAACGGTGAGGTCAGATGAGCGCCAGAGGCGTTCCGCTTGTCGGCGCTCGCGCTTGGCCTCAGCTATGTCATTAGTGAGCCAGGGGGAGGGGAGTCGGTTGGGTATGGAGCAGTCCAGTGATCCAGTCGAGGCTGTGGCCGAGTGGGTGGGTGGGTTTAGTGATGTGTTCTGTAAGATTGTGGTTTGAAAGTGATGTGCAAGACGTTTTTTGTCAGGGTGGTCGGGTTTGTCGAAGTGGAAGTTAAAGTCGCCAAGAAGGATGTGTTTTCCGGGTCGTGTGCTGTAGTAGTCGAGGAGAAGGTCGAACTCGGTCAGGAACATGGAGTTTGTGAGTTTGTTTTGAGAGCTTGGAGGGGGGGGGGGGCGATAGATACATGTGAAGATGAGGGACTGGCCAGGGAGTGTTGCTACGACCTCGACAGATTCAAAAGAGGGATGAGCAAAAGGGAGAGACTGAGAGAAGGAGAGGTGAGCAGAAAGACAGTCCCTGTAGATGATGGCAATGCCACCCCCAGATCTATCTGTACCACTGTTTCCTACCTCATAAGAGTCAGCTGTGGAGTACATATTTTGAATGACTGATGTATACCAGTATTTAGGAACTTGTCACAAAAAAAGACCTGTTCATATGATGAAATGTCTTCTAAAAATAAACACATTGGCAGTAAAGGGGTTTTCCCTGGATAATCAAAAACTAATACAAATTAAGCTGCGTTTCCAAATCACGACATGACAGCAGAGTCACAAAAAAGTAACCTTTCTGAGGGGTCATCCAAATAAATATGCACAGGAAGGTCTTACCATCAGGTATCTCTTGACCAAGTTTGGGGTTACAGTTATGAATAATATTTGAGAAAAAAACATTTTTGGGTAAAATATGTCTATTTTGTACCTATTTCCCGATTTCTGTGACCTTTGGCCTTTCCGAGCGGTCAACAAAATTATTGTGCAGAGAAAGTTCTTACCACTTTGCACCAAGTCTGGGTTTGAAGTTCTGTATATTTCAGAAAACATTTGTTTTGGTCGAAATACTGCTATTTTGGACATATTTTCTGATCCCCTGTGACCTTGACCTTTGCATAGTCTCCAAGAAATTGCCAATGTTAAAGTTTACCACGGACGACGGTGGACAGATGACCACTGGGCCAAAACATAGACACACACACTTTTGCTTCACATGTACGCACGACTTGGAAGCTAAGCGACAGTGGGCTAAAAGCAACAGAGGCCAAAAATGTATTGCTCAGTGAAGTGATTCAGAGGTGAGGGAGTCGTGCTTTTACTGCAGTGATGGGTGCGTGCTTTTTACTGCACTATACATTACAACATGGGTGGCAAATTGCTTTGTCACGTTGCTATATGAAAACACACAAAGCATGACCCCATCACTGTAAAATAGCCCCTGAACCGCTCGACTGCACATTACAATCTTGTCGGCCTCCTGCTTCCACGTCAGGCTAATGGAAATACTCCCTCTTTATTTCTATGTTCTTGACTTTTGTCGCTGTCACTTTGTTGTCACTGCCCCACTGCTGTTGTGTCGCAATATGTAGCCACAGCCTAAGTCTGCAGTTGAAGAGGCAGGCCTATTGCCTGTTTGCCCTTCTAATATATGGCTATGCATCAGCTCAAGCAGTAAGGCACAGGCTTTTGCTGCATTGCGAAGGATGTGACTGTCGAAAACCTTGATACTGTGGCCAGCCTGGTGGTTGGACATCAAAATAACAGGATGTCTGCCCTCCTACACATGACAATCAGTTCAGTTTCTTCGCCTTCTCGTCGGTTGGCCAGCCTGGAGAGATGTACACACTGAACTCTTGTTTCCTTATCTTTGACAGCACTTTCAAAAATGTGGCTATTGCAACATGCAAAAGATAATTTAGAATTAAAGAATGTTTTGAAATGCACATCATGTGTGCATATATGTGTTTGCAAGTATTTTTTAAAAGTACATACCTGCATAATATGACAGTAGTCAGAGCAAGAACAAGAAAGGCAATGTCCTTATGGTTCACGTGTATGACAAATCCATATATTAATACGTCCTACCTTTGTGACCTTGACTTCTCCAACAAGTCTCTGAAAATGTCTAAACATAAGTATAGCGCTGGCTTTTGTACCAGCGAAACCTGAGTTTTCTCAAAATGCCTACACTTTTCACAAATTTGTCAACCCTCTGTGTCACTTGACGTCTGTGAGAGCTGATTAAATTAGTGTGTACAGAAAGGTGTTATCATCATGCCAAATTGTATTGAAAAGTTTGCAAAAACTTTCATAACAACTAGAATTCTATTAAAACTCACATTTGTCACACTCTCGCAAACCTTGAGCTTTCTGAGGGGTCATCCAAATTAAGGCCTTATCATGTGGTATCTCCATACTAAGTTTGAGTTTGAAGATGAAAATAATACTTGAGAAAATACAATTTTTGTCCAAGACCTTATCATGTGGTATCTCAATACCAAGTTTGAGTTTGAAGATGAAAATAATACTTGAGAAAATACAGTTTTTGTCCAAATATGGCTATTTTTACCCCTTTCTGGACTCCCCATGACCTTTGAACTTTGTGAGAGGACCAGTAAATTTGTAGGCATATAAAGTTCTTACCATCAGGCATCTCCATACCACATCTAGGTTTGAAGTTGAAGTAATATTTGAGGAGAAACAATTTGTGTCAAAATCTGGACATTTTTTACCCTTTTCTGGAACCCCCCTCCCCCCTCCCCCCCCCCCTGACCTTTGAAAGGTCACAGAAATTTGTATGTTTAGAAAGATTTTACTACAAAGTACACTTGTGCCAAGTTTGAAGTCTGAGGCTTGAATAATCTCTGAGGAAATGCCAGTGTTAAAGTTGACCACAGATAACAGACAGACGACGGACGACCCATTACAAACACTTATTTTTGCTATTACACGTGAGCCAAAAATGAGACGCCATTGAGCTTAAAATGACCACAATGGGTGTATATATATCTAGAACCAGCATCAAATTGTAACTTGCAGAAAATATTTCAAACAGGACACAACGCATTAACATATTGCTGTTTAGCAACCGCACACACTAGACCAAAAGGGTAATATTCAGTGTTTTCTAGTCCTTCTGTGTGCACTATTTGCTTATTAAAGAAAATGACAGTTTTTGCAGACTTGCCCAAGTCTCTAGTTTCCAAATCAAATGCAATATGGTGCCACTTGTTGACAGCATTTGATTATAGCATTCGGGGTTGTAGAGAATGCTGGTACTGGTACTACACCATCTTCAAAATCAAAGAATGCATTACAGCATGATGTGTTTATTCACACCAGTTGTGTTTTGTTATGAACCTGATAATATTCACAGTATGATTTACCTTGAGTCCAGGAGAATAAGTGTCGCCTTCTCTCACTTTAGTTGATCCACTGGAACTGGCATAGCCTGCTTTCAGCTGTGGTCTTCTCCTTTTGAGCAAACATGACCTGACTTAGTGACTAGCTCCTGCCTCTTCTTGGTGTAGGCGTCATACTTCTGTGTTTGTTTGCAAGTATGCCATCTGGGCGAGACTCCGCAGTTAGACGTTAACAGCAGCAATGACCTGAAATGAAATAAATGTTTATTACTGTGTTGTTCGGCAGCATGACAATTTCACTTCTGATCTTATTTCAGGGTGGGTCGGTTCCTATGGATGAGCAAACTTAGTACTGGAAGCAGTTAGTGGTCCATAATGCCAAATTTTCCCTTAGCAGGACTTTTTTCCTACACACAGTACATTTTTCTAGATAATAAACACTGGGACTGGTTTAATTTATAACTACAATGTCGACTACATACCCTCCCCCGTATTTGTAAAGGCTCTCTCAGAATGTACATGTACATAATGTTGTTCAACTGCTAGGTGGTGACATGGAATGCATGGCCCTGTCAACCCACAGTAAAATGTAGTCTTCTTTGCAGGTCGGCAGTGGCGACGGCAATACTACTGTGGGGACCTAAATTTCCATGCATAAAAAGATAGTTAGCTATTGGGGTTTTACGCCGTGCAGGGGACATCTCACGGCGGTGCATAAAAAAGTTTTAAAACCAGTGAGATATATGCCACTTAGTTCGACATTGCTTCCACTAGTTCTAGTCACTTAGCAAACACAACCACCCTTTTTTTCTAATTTAGTTTACCTTCTCGTTGCTGATGTCTGATGAGATTTTGCTGTTTTCCTTGCTGCCAAGTAGACTGCTTCCCGTCTGGTTGGACCATTTTTTTTCTCTTCATAAATGATGTTTTGTTTCGCGCCATCTTACGCAGGTTATGCGTTACGTTCGATGACTTGTCGCACCTTTATGCAAAATTATCTTATTTCTGAGGAAACAAAACATTCTATGCATAGAAACAGTCAGCTTACACAACTATTTCAGACAGTATATATCTTTTGTCAACTATTGATAAATTGAGTTTGTTTGCACTACGACCTGCCGTACGGTTTATTCGGTGAACTCCATCTCAGGTTTCAGACGCAAGATAGCGGTATCTAAATGCTCAGAAAGGATGCACGAAAGAGGTGTGTCATACCACTTAAGTAACACATTCTAGACGTGCCGCCTGGGGATACGCGACATAAGCCGCGTATCCGAAGGCGGCACATCTCGAATAAGTTAAGATCGGATGTAATAGAATTTGGAAATAACAAAAGTCAGGAATATCGATCTTTATATGTCATATGCATGTAACAAACATGCAATATAACTAATAACAGTCACCCCTCTCTCCCCCCCCCCTCCCGCAATAACTAAAGAAGAAAATAAAAACATTAATATAATACAGTTTAATTTGTTATGGGAGAACAAATTTTATTCAGAAAATATCGCGAGATTCTGATGTGTTTCTTTTATACCTCCTCCCACCCCTCCCCCACCCACATGAGGGGACAACGCGCTACAAAGTGAGTACACGGATTTTTGTAATGTAGTAAGGTTTGCACTAGCATGACTGGTCGTGTGACTTAGGCTGACATCAAACAGTTTGACCTACCCTGATGTGGCTGGCATTGATGTAGTCATTAAACTCTCCCAATAAAGCAACACGGTTCGCATCGTCTGAGAAAAAAACACAAACAAACACACAAATCGTAGGTGTGTATTAATTTTGCTAATATGTGTTGCGTATTTCAAAGGCTTATAATCAATCTGAAGAAGTCACATAACATAGAGTTACTTTCTACTGATTCTAAATATAATAATAATAATAATAATAATAATAATAATAATAATAATAATAATAATAATAATAATAATAATAATAATAATAATAATAAAGGAGATTTGGTAAGCTAAAGGTAGCTCTACTCACAAGCCAGATAGGTGAGGCTAGCGCTGGTAGAATTGTAAACAAACCAAGGGGAATGACAGCGCTGGACAAACAGTTAGATCCCCTGCCCCCCGCCTATCAGGCACCCAATCGCCAGCCGTCAGAGAAATACGCAGGTATAGAACAAGACGATCATTTCCATCCTCAAAAGAATGGATCAGGTCTCTTATATAACCCATGTCTTTCTCCAGAACCTAGGAAGTAGGCAGGAGAAACATACATACACAAACATGAAGGTGCGCTACTATATGTGGTCGGGTCAAGGAGTACTAAAGACAGAAGATGGCTTTGCTACTTCCAGGAGTAACTAGCAAAGGCCAGTGACTCTCACAGAGCCAAGACTGCACGCTGGCTCAGTGAGCTATTTTTAGCTCTGCGTCAGCAATGCCCAGGCAAAGCTCCTGCGCATTAATACGTCCCTAATACTAAGTGAAGATAAATAGATGATTAAATAATTTATCTAAGAATAGTATTATTTAAGCTTTTTCCTACTTGTAAATACTGAAATTTAACATATCTAATGAGGTAGAAATCCTTTAAATCCTTTATTAATCAGTGTATACAATGTGGCACTATTTTTCACCTGGCAAGGGCCAAACAGAAAAGGAGTGCAGTTTCTACTCACATGGCGGGCGTTTGTTATTTGCATTTTCTCTTCTCTTGTGTTTTGTGAAATTGCTCATGTTCTAGGCTTCATCATGCCTAACAAATGTGGTGTTGCAAAGTGTACTGGAAATTACAATAAATCAAACAAGTGTAGGGTGTTTAAATTGCCCAAAGACGAAGTAGACAATCAGAAATGGATAGCTGTTCTTTCCCCACGAGAAAACTTTGTTGTTGATGCAGCCAAGTTTTACATATGTGAAAGACATTGGCCTTCTGACACACCAATGGTGAAAATACCAGGTGGATCTACAAGACCAACACAGCCTCCGAGTATTTTTGATGTGCCTATTTCATGTTTGCCAACCCCAAAGCCTCCTCCTCGTCCATCAAAACAAGAAGATAAGCAATTGCAGCACTTCCTCAAAAAGGACAAAAAAAACATCATTTTCTGACTTTGTGCCTGAAAAAGAACTGAAGAAGTATGACAACATTGTTTTTTCAAGAACTGATGACAGGTTTGTTTGCCTCTTCATGTCAAAGGATTTCACAGAATGTGAGTCGACGATCATAGTTGAGAATAAGGCAACACTTTGCTCTCCTCTCATTCTCACTGCATACAAGAAAGAAATCAGAGTACCTCTTGGAAAAATTTTGCATCCAAACAATGGATTATCTTCTTACGCCCAGTTCCAGGAAGCAGTTCACACGGTCATGAATTACGTCATTCCTACTGTTGACAGGATTCTTGAAATGGCAGCAGTTCTCGAACAACTGGAATTCCAAGACAGCAAGCAGCAAAAAAAAAAAAATTAAAAAAAATGGAGTTCATCACGCATCAGCTGAAACTTCTGTGTGAAAAACGTTATTCCACCCAAGATTACTGCTTTGCTGTAGAATCTTTTCCTAATTGCTCGTTTGAATTTCTGAGAGAAAACCTGATGATGCCCAACAAAAGGAAGGTGCAAGCAGTGATTTCTTCTGTGAACCTAGATGGAGTGCTAATGAAGACATTTCAGAAGATCAACAAACCGCAGCAAAAGAATGCACTCTTGCTTGTTGATGAAGTCAAGATTTGCTCTACACTTGCCTTCTCCGGCGGTGTTCTGAGTGGAATGTTTGCAAACGAACCTGATTCAAAGGCAACATCTATGCTCTGCATAATGATGAAGTGCATCCACAGAGGGCCCAGTGTCATGGTCTCAGTCACACCAGTGCACAAGCTGAGTGCTGCTTTCCAGTTCCAAAAAGTGAGACAAGCGGCTGCTATTGTTGAAGAAGCAGGTGGGAATGTGGTTGGGTCAATCACAGACAATCACAAGATCAATCAGCAATACTGCAGACTGTTTGATCGACCTACAGACTCAAAATGTCCAGCCACTGCAATCCATCCTCTCGATGAAACCCGCAAATGGTACCTACTGTTTGATACTGTGCATCTTCTGAAGTGCATCAGAAACAATTGGATATCAGGTAAGAATATTTTTAATTATTTTTTTTTATATTTTTGTTTTCTTAAGAATCTTAATATATCTAATAATTTACTGGCATGTATGATGAAACATTTCAATTTTAGAGATTGATTTTATAAAATTAATATTTGATTTAAATTGTGTTTTTGTATACATGTGTGACGTGGCTGTATAATTATTAATATTCATAGAACATTACAGAAACAAAAGATCTATTTAATATAAATGGAATCTAAATATTGGAGAAAAGACCAAATGAATAATTTCTAAGAACAAAATAAAGTCATCATTATATTAAATGTTGTGTGCATATTGTTTATTCAGAAAAATGCCAGAGATTGACCTTCGGTGATGAACAACCCACTGGATCTTTTCAAGATGTGAAGAAGCTGTATGAATCAGAGAAAAAACAGCATCTTGAAGACGACACCACTCACACAAGATTCAGTTCAACCTTCAAAGCTGCAGCTAAAGAATGTCAAACACGTTCTAAAGGTATTTAATGAGAAAGTGGTTGCAGCACTGAGAATCCAATGGTCCCAAGATACAGCAGATTTCATTCAAAGTGTGCTGAATTGGTGGAATCATGTAAACGTGTCATCCAAAGGCCAAGACGCCCGACTCAAGGATCCCCACCGGGCAGTGCAAGCGTCATCATCTACAACCCTGGACACATATGCTGAACAGTTTGAAGCCGCAAATTCTGGCCATGGAGCTTCTCGTGTTGAATGCTTGACCCACGACACCAAGAAGGCGCTGGTCCAAATAATGCGAGGTCTAGATGCTTTGTGTAGGCATCTCCTGGATACAGCTGGATTTTCAGGCGTATGTGTTGCTGCGGGAAATCCAAAGTGACCGGATTGAAGGGGAATTTGGCGTGTACAGACAGTCAACAGGAGGCAACGCGTTCATGACTGTTGGAGATGTGTCAGGTGCTGCAAAAAAACGCCTAGCTAGACATGCAGCCACCTTCCTCAAATCTGTCGAGATGGATGACCAGCCGAAAGTTCATAATTGCATCGGGCCACTAATTGTTGATGATGCAGCTTTAATTGAAAACAGCATCTCCGTTGTCACGCTAACCACCAACGACAAAAGCTGCTGTGCCTATGTTGCTGGATGGCTGGAGGGCAAGTGTTCAGAAGACCTCAGTTTCAGTGATGAGGAACCCCTGGTGAATAGTGATGTAAAGAACTTCATCCAGGAGGTGTCACGAGGCTCTCTCACAGTTCCTCATGAGTGTACATACCAGCTGGTTGAGGTTGGGCTGTGTTTTGTGAAAATCGCCCACCATCGTGCATGCTGTTGCCGGAGACTATGTATGATACTGTCAACCATGGGATCATACTACAACTTGGACAGTGTGTCACAGTATCAGAAACTGCTCACATCTCTGTCAAATGTTCTCTTGCATGGACTGCACAACCTGGAGAAGGGCCAGCAAAGGAATGGAGTGCTCCTGCAGACATCAGTCAAGAAGGCGCGTATGTCGGAGTAGGTGGTGAGTCAATAATATTTTCTATGGATTAATTACTATAATGTCAATTCAGAGGATTTATAAGAAAACAAAATACTCATTTTAACTTCAAATATTAGCATGGCAGGTTTACTTGCAACAAAGTCTCTTCTAATTAACAGTATCAAATATACCTTATCATGACCCATTACATAAGGTTTTGGTCCCAAAAAATCTTGTATGACATAGTTTAGTACTTTTAAATCTTAAATAAACCTTGCCACTACACAGTTAGCGGCTTAATAGTCTGTAAATAACACTTAAGGCAGAGGCATGCAATGGCCTTCGCTAGCACAGGCTGGGCATCAGAAGCCCATCTCCTGTCTTTAGTACTCCTTGGGTCGGGTAAATACCCTGATTTCCCACAGTAGATGCACAGAACATTACACAACAATGTAACGATACAAATTTGCCTCGAGTTATAGATACTCACAAACCAGATAGGTGAGGCTAGCGCTGGTAGAATTGTAAACAAACCAAGGGGAATCACAGCGCTGGACAGACAAACAGTTAGATCCCCTGCCCCCGCCTATCAGGCACCCAATCGCCAGCCCACAGAGAAATACGCAGGTATAGAACAAGACGATCATTTCCATCCTGAAAAGAATGGATCAGGTCTCTTATATAATTCATGTCTTTCTCCGGAACTTAGAAAGTAGGCAGGAGAAACATACATACACAAACATGAAGGTGCGCTACTATATGTGGTCGGGTAAATACTCTGATTTCGCACAGTAGATGCACAGAACATTACACAACAATGTAACGATACAAATTTACCTCGAGTTATAGATACTCACAAACCACATAGGTGAGGCTAGCGCTGGTAGAATTGTAAACAGATCAAGGAGAATCACAGACTGGACAGACAAACAGTTAGATCCCCTGCCCCCGCCTATCAGGCACCCAATCGCCAGCCCACAGAGAAATACGCAGGTATAGAACAAGACGATCATTTCCATCCTCAAAAGAATGGTTCAGGTCTCTTATATAACCCATGTCTTTCTCCGGAAATTAGGAAGTAGGCAGGAGAAACATACATACACAAACATGAAGGTGCGCTACTATATGTGGTCGGGTAAATACCCTGATTTCCCACAGTAGATGCACAGAACATTACACAACAATGTAACGATACAAATTTGCCTCGAGTTATAGATACTCACAAACCAGATAGGTGAGGCTAGCGCTGGTAGAATTGTAAACAAACCAAGGGGAATCACAGCGCTGGACAGACAAACAGTTAGATCCCCTGCCCCCGCCTATCAGGCACCCAATCGCCAGCCCACAGAGAAATACGCAGGTATAGAACAAGACGATCATTTAAATCCTCAAAAGAATGGATCAGGTCTCTTATATAACCCATATCTTTCTCCGGAACTTAGGAAGTAGGCAGGAGAAACATACATACACAAACATGAAGGTGCGCTACTAACTGTTTGTTTGTCCAGCGTTGTGATTCCATTGTTTTTTTTTTTTTTTTTTTTTTTAAGTAGCTCTAATGGTTGATACAATAAAAGGCTAACAGCTAACACACACACACACACACACACACACACACACACACACACACACAACACACACACACACACACACACACACACACACACATTTACACACACACATGGTGACAGTGGTGATGAATTGTGCATGGCTGGGGAAATGAACTAGTAAAAGGCAGCGTTGTAGAGGTGGGTTTTGAGAAATGATTTTAGTGAGGAGAGCGCTTGACATTTACGGACAGGGGCGGGAAGGCTGTTCTAAGTGGCGGGGCCAAGATGGGAGAAGGCACGACCGCCACGTGTTTTACATTTGAAATTTGGAAGGGCGAAATTTACGTGTGTCAGAGGAATAGCGGAGGTTGCGAGATGGAGTATTCAGAGTGGGGTAAGTCAGAGATATAGACAACTAATTCTAAGACTGCAGCATACATGGCAAAATGGAGTTGTTGAAGCGATTTTTGGAGCGGTTTTCTTCCATTGATCCAACGTTGCAGTCTCTCTGGTGCCCAGCCAGCAGTTTCTGTCAAAAACGCAGAGGAAAACGAAATATAAAATAAAAACACAAAAAAAAGACTTTATGGGGGTACCATATGTTTTTTTTTTTATCAAAATATAGCATACCTGAGGGAAGCCTAAGTAACCATTGTACCCGGAAGGCCGAAGGCAGGCCCTTGGGTACGATGGTTATTTATTGACCTCTTTCAGGCCTACTCGCCGAATAAAGATGAAACAGATGTAAGAAAATAATTGCAGCAAAAGCGAATAACGCTGTACTCGGCTGGGCAGACACTGGTCTTTTTGTCATCAGTTTCCCACACACTGAAGAACTATGATAAAAACTGAATTTTGTCCCAAAATTTGCATTTTAACACATTTAGCGACCTCTTGTGACCCGTGACATTTCCAAGGGGTCATCCAAGTTAGCATGCATAGAAACGTCTTGCCATCAGGTATCTCTGTACCAAGTGTAAGGTTGACGTTTCAAAAGAAAATAAGTATTACCTGTACTATGTCAAAAGTACACGTACTATAGCAGTACATCTAATAATTCATTTAGTAGGTGTTCCTTCACATACTCAGTGCGCCAATCAAAGCAGTGCTTACAAAACGATCCCGTCCGTCTTACTTCACCTAAAATGATTGGGCGTGAGGATAAAGACAGGTGCCTAGAGAGTGCACAGAACAAAGTTTACCCTATAAGAGGTCAGCTGTTTACAGTCTACTTTGCTTATAACAAGGAAATCATAACAAACGTCGGATATAACAACACTTTTTCAGAGATCCTGACAGCACTCTTTCTATGTAAATTACTTTGTTCATAACTCACTTCAAATTTAACAACAAGAAAAACTGGGTCTTCTGGCCTTTCTTGGCGATTTGTTATATATTCGCAGCTTACTGTATTTTATTTTTTTTAGTTTTGGCTAATGATATTACTGTTTCTGACTTGATTTGCCCACAAAGACGCACGCTTACGGACCACGTGGACAGGTAACACTCTATTGTGTAATGTATATGAAGAAAGTATGTCGCAGATCAACATGGTCCCCCTACCCCACCCCCACCCCACCCTCACCTCCCAGCCACCCCCCCCCTCCCCCACCCACCCACCAAGTCTTTGTCAGAGTGTAGACACCGGCTCTTTCGCGTCAAACGGTTTACGTCACACAAAACTGTCGTGTTTTCATCATGTGGTACGGACGAAAAAACACGTTTGGTGGTACAGTGAGTCAGGTATTATCTAAGTGGGTATGTGTCCTGAATCATGATAAAAGCTTTAAGCTACCTGTGACCTGGAGACTGTTGTGGCGTGCCCCATTTAATGGATCAAACGTAGCAATTTTCTGACTTTTACACCTAGAAACTTTAAGTCACAATTGGACCTAATCATACCTGACAGCCGGGACAAACAACAAGCTTATGCAAATGCTGCTTATAAAAAATAATTCAGGTATTTCGAGAAAAGATCGCTTTAAAAAAAATCAATGATTCGTCACTTGCTTGCGTTATTTTTTTTTTTTTTCATTCGAAAACGTGGTGCGAGAATGTTACAGCACAATTTTCCCTAATCGCACACGAAAGCCGCGACAAACTATATAGGCTTATGTAATTACTGAGAATGAAAAATCACTCGGGTATTAACTGTAAAAGTGGAGCATATGAACTCCACTGCGATGACGTCACGTGGGTCGAAACTGGAGATGCCTTCCTTGATTACGGTAAAGTGGTGAGCGACACACTGTTAGTTTAGCTGGAGGAAACTGAGACATCCTTCGAAAAACACCTTGCCCAGAGAAAGACAATAGGAGACCCGTAAGACAATGAATTCAATAGAGCCGCATCAGTCATTAATTTACATCATTTTTTAATATCAAAATTTTGACCCCAATTTTACCCCCGTTAATTCTGAATCAACCCTTTGATTTTAAAAAAAGTGATGAGTATGACTGATGCGGCTCTATTGATCTGATTATCTTACGGGTCTCCTATTGTCTTTCTCTATAACTATTGTCTCTGACAACACCTAATGACCTTAATTAATTACTAATTACGGTCATTAAGTCCACACTGCCTTTTCTCTCAAATCAAGCCAAAACCTGATAGTGCACTCTATAATAGACTAATAACTTTATACACACCCCAAATAATTAGAAAATTACTCTCCATTGTTTTCAATACTGTCAGAGTCGATTTCCGAAAAACTCACATGCTCTGTCCCACACATAACATTTCAGTTCACGCATGACAAGACTCAATGACAAGCCCTCTTTCAATGAGGTGAGGACATGCTTTCAGGGCGCCCATTCACAGACTGTGTTGAAAAGATCCTTAGAATTTGTACACCGGCCCGGTGTGACTGAATAGGGCTTCACCAACATAAAGGCTTGTACTGAACAAGCAGAGAGGTTTCAAATATAGTTGGGTCATTGTGACTTGAATACATGAATGCAAACAGGTACACTGCTTTTTGAATCAGCCCATGCGTGGACAAAAGCCTCGGCGTTTCTATGTACGCGCGCATTGCTGTTGCTGTTGCTACTGACTTATCTGTGCATGAAAGGATGCACAATCTGAATGCACTGACTAAAATAGTTCTAGGAGCCAAGCTATTCTGGCACCACCCTTGAACTAAAGCCATTGGTCTATATCCCTATCTGTAAGTACTATAAAGTAGCTTGCATATGGCAGTGTACAAATTTGAAGCTTTTAGCCTCAGTATGATATGGGTTAAAACAAGTTTTTGATGTATTTGTATAGTTAGAATTGCTAGACTGTGCTACGAGTGACTGTTAAGTGTGAATGCCGAAAGCGATAAATTGTCCGTTTTTGGAAACCACTTTATTCAATATCTTAAAGTAATCACGAACTTTGACACTTCTGCCGAGGGAATCGACCGGGTGGTATTAAATAAACATGGTAACTTGACGAGAGCACGCACACACACACACACGCACTGACACACACACACACACACACACACACACACGCATACACATGAATAAACATACACGTACACACACACAAACACATGAACACACACACACACTCACACACACATGTACAGACACACGGGAATACCTCGGACACACACAATAGCTCTCTCTCTTTCCACATAATTTTACTCACTATCTTTCTTTATGAGTAAGTTGACAGGGTTTAACTGCAAACATTTTTCACGTCATGACTGTACCTTTAAGGTAATTAACATATTACCTTTATTTCAGAGAAGGTCTTCAAAACCTTTTCACGTTTGAAAAGTTTTTTTGAGCAGAAGGATATTCATGGCACTAACATGGTATTCATGGGAAAAAGCCATGATATGTCTAAGCACGCCAAGGTATGTCTTATTTTTATTATCGATATGGAGTCCCCCACAAAATGCTAATTGGTTTTGAACAGTGAATGGGAAAACACTCGCCCGCCCTATGAGCTCTTCACACAGAGAGAGGCCCGTCATAAAGACAGTAATCATAATACCTTTTACCCTTGCTGATTTAGGTCTGTGCTTATGACAACTGACAAACACTAGTAAATCTCTGCCCTTAACGCCACACACCACATGTCACAGTTGAGGTAAGGGACATATCTTTTTAAATGCAGCACGCTTATAGCTGAGAGGTGTCAGCTTAATACATCCGTCTTGTCAACAAGTCATGCATTTGTGGAGTGACGCATGCGGGTAAACCCACCTGTGACTGAGACTTGAGAGCCCTCATACAAATCACTCAAGTACACAATCCACGCTAGTTAGCCTCAGGCTTTAAGAAAAAAGCCATTTATACCATTATTTCTGAGTCAATACCCTAAAAACATGGCTATAAGAAACATTGTTAGCGAGTGTGTTCATGTACTTGAAAAAACATTTAAGCAGGTGTTAAAGTGTCAAAAGTAATTACAAAATAATGTTTAATTTGGTTTTTATAAAAATAAATCACTCATTGTTTTAACAAAATCAAATAACAACATTTTTATTCTATTACCTATTGTAATTATTTGCACAATTTGTTATTTAATTTTGACAAAAAATGTACTTTAGTCAAGAATTAAAGCATAATTTAATAGAGCAAGGGAAGTAACTTTTTTGTCTTGCTGAAATTTTCACAAAATTACTTCCCTTGTATTAACTTGTACTCAGAAATTTTTGTTATTGAACATGGGTGATTCCTTCCTTTTTCTGGTGCTCAAGTTATGGGTAAAATTATCAAGTTACTGTCTATGTTACTGTCTAGGTGTTTCATTTGGCTCTCACTTGGCCAGGGTGTGATTTATAATTTACTGCAAAGCCAATAATCGCCAATACTGTGTACATGACACCACAATTGAAATCTGTAAAGCTTGATATTAATAAGCCCACTGAGAGAGATTATAGTACAGGGCAAGTCTTGTCTGGGATAAACTCAAAAACTATTGACTACATTTGCTGGAGTGGTGCAAACGTAAAAAGTTACTATTAATGTACTTCCTAGAAAACATGATTTTGTTTAATAACAATTTTTGTTTTTTGTTTTTAATTTTTTTAATTACATTATAAATGAACCAAGACGAACTCCTTCTATTGAATGATATCAATGCTGTAGAGAACAAAGACTTAGACTCCAAAAAAACAGCGGCTTTTGTCTGTAATTGTCTCAGGCAAATCAAAGACTTATCTAGGAAGACAATACATGACAGAGGATATTGAATCTTTAAACTCTGATGAACTAATCAAGCTTCATTTAAAATATGAAAACCACATCGCTTCACTAATGACACGTGATTTAAGTCGATCTCTAGTATGCCTATACACAAAAGCAGTGAGTCACTTTCTACCTGTGGATAGTGACAGTCTTTCACACGACCTTGAAAGCAATCCTATTGTTTCAAGTTCAATTGGTAAATTAGCATGTGTCATGTTTTACAAGTTTGGAAATTACCTTGCACCTGTAGTAACCCTTCTTGTTACTGGGAGTCATATTGATTTTTCGAAAAAAAAATTTACTGCAGAAGAAAATGGACGAAACCCAGACGACTCCACAACCGAACCCCGACCCTGTTTTGACACAGGTTCAAACTGTGACTAAGGCTAAAAGTCCAGGCCGCGTTGATGCAGGAAAAAGATTAGCCGAATGGAATAGGCAAAAAAAATTACAGCTTCAAACACAAACAGAAAAGGCTCATGTGACTGACCAGGCGTCAACACCTTCAGGACCAGCGTCAATACCGTCAGGACTGACACACCCTCATCAAAGTGAGAGACAAACAACTAAGTCTGACCCCGACCTTGAACCTCAAACAACAAAATATATAGTTGCCGGATTTGTTGTCGGATTTGGTTACGTAGGGTATCAATTATACAAAAAATACAAACCACAGACTCGTACAGTGACCAAAAAATCAGACACTCCAAAAACAAAACCAGAAGTCACCACATTACCAGTAACATCTAAAGCCGTTGACCCATTTTATATGCAGTAAATAAAAATATTATTTTAATTTTTCTTGCCTAAGAAATGAATGACACAAAGAACATGATGAACCTTGTCTATCACTCTGCCGTAATCAGTGGATTAGCAGTAGCTTATACTATGCTGGGAAAAAGTCTACTCAAAATGAAATCAGCAGACTTGAGTAGACTCGATTTTGAAGACAGCGCTAAGCTAATTGTAGTTGTAACAGCGTCGATTGCGACAAAAGATTTTCTTGTCAAGCAGGGAATTATTCCCGAAAATGTTTCTATGTAAATAAAAATAATATGGCGACGATAGCTATTATGATTGGGGGGGGCAGTTGTTAACGCCCTCGCGTTCAGTGGCTCTAATTATCTCTTTTCTAAAATGGGTAGAGAGGAATCTGCAGAAGAAATGAAACGTCATAATGAGGCATCAGAAAAACTTGCTCAAGCCCAGCAGGAATATGAAAAGAATAGAATTGAGAAACTTGATTTCATCAATGAAAAACTCAGGCTTGAAGGCCACGCACAACATACGTTTTCAAATACAGACGAAGCAATCAGGGAATATTTTCTTGTCACAGGTGAAGACATGTCTATCCCGAAACCAAAACTAAGTGACTATTACAAACCAAGCACACAACAAAGAAATGGAGAGATAATTTTTGTTCTAGTGGGAATGACATTTGTTTATTTTACTGGAGTTTTCATTGCTAGAAAAAATGGCAGCCGAAAATAAACTATCGAAAATATATTACTCTCCATCAGGGTATTGGAAAGGAGCAACAGCTATTGAAAAATTACATGCAGCTGTGGGCGGAGATATAACACTCAATCAAGTCAAGCAATGGTTACAGAGACATGCAATTTGGCAGATATATCTCCCTGCTCCAAGAAAGATATCTAGACCCCATTTTCAAAACACAACACCAAATGACACACACCAAATGGACCTCCTGTTTCTTCCACATGACACAATAAGAAAGAAACGATACAAGTACGCACTGACTGTTGTAGACATTGCTTCAAGATATAAAGACGCTGAACCCATATCTGATAAAACAGCCAGTACAGTTGCGAATGCTTTATCAAGTATCTATAAAAGAGGTCCTTTAAGATACCCTAGACTAGTGCAGGTTGATGACGGATCAGAATTCAAAGGTGCAGTTAATCAGTTATTTGCGAAGCATGGCGTACTGGTCAGACGTGGTATTCCAGGTGTGCACAGATCACAGGCAATTGTAGAGAACTTTAACAAACAGTTATCAGAGAGACTTTTCAGTTACCAGTATTCTAAGGAACTCATGCATGACACCCGTAACACTGAATGGGTTAAGAGATTACCACATGTGATAAAAGCAATGAACAATGAAGGACACCCAAAACCTGCTGATGCTATTAAATTGAAAACAATTACAGAGCCAAAAACAATGTCAGCACAGGCACCCGACACAAGTTTATTTACTAAACAGGTGAGATATTTATATCAACCAGGGAAAGCTGAAAATGACATAAAGCGCAGGGCGACAGACCCCATCTGGTCCACATCCGTTCATAATATTAAAAAAAATAGTCCCCGGTCCTGACGGTCCTGACGCAACAATATATTACCTGTACTCAAACCAAGGGGAATCACAGCGCTGGACAGACAACAGTTAGATCCCCTGCGAAAGAATATATTACCTGTATGACCCTGCGCCCCAGAGGGCATTTGTCAGAGAAGAATTACAGATTATTCCCCCAGACACCGTTACTCATTTCAGTAACTAAGTCGTCAATTAATTCATCAACCAGTTCATCAGCTATGTCTTCAGATAACTTGAGCCTGTAATGTCCAGGTGCATAAGCTTTTTCCTTAGTGTGAAACACATGTTTCGTGTCTCCAACTGCAAGTGACTTTTTGTGTGTTTGAATCATTTCAAGATTATGTTTGTTTGATCTCAGTGACTTGTTTGGATAATCAGGCATTAATGCACCATCTAATACTTGCTTGTAATGTTCATGACGAATGTCTTTATTTGTTATTGCTGTTTTCTTGATACCTTTGGCTTTTGACTGACTTCCCTTCTGGTGCAGTATAGAATACATTTTTGATCTCAGTCCAACGTACTCAACTATTGGCACACCATTTAGTTCATCCTTAAAGGCCCTATACCGCCTTTAGAAAACACCACAGATAGCCTTGTATTGCGGTATTTCGTTTTAGCTTCAGTCCATTTAGACATCGAGGTACACAGTTTTACGTCAGTTAGCTTGACGACTGATTTCCGGTCTCCAACTACTTTCATTACCGGGGTAATGTAGCCGTCTAAAAATAGTTTACAAGCAGACGACTTGTGGTCTCGGCTGTATCTACGGACATGCGCATAGCATTCAGAATTTCGGACATGCGCATATCATGCAATCAAAATGGCATCAGAGAATGTAAGAAATGCATGCGTCCGAAAGCTACGGTATCTGTCACGCCAAAACAGACTCCGGCTCCCAAGCGAAAACGCACCAATGCATTGACGGCATCGGCGAAAAAGGCAAGACGAAAAGTGTATAGCAAGACAATCCGGGCCAAAACTGGCAATGTGCCGATTCGGAATCAGTTTCAGAGGTGGACGAAAACAAAGGAATCTCTCGGCTTTTGGGGGACTACAGGAGGAGATGACAAATTCCAAAACTGTTTCTGGACTTGTAAGTACACTAACGGATATTGCGTTATAACACAATAGCAGACGAGAGTAGTATTCAAAGAGGGATGTGTGTCCCCTCGTGTCGCCCATTGTAGTAGGGTTCTGGTGCATTTCGGCCACCTCATCGCCAACTAGTGTATCGAAACCATTTTAGACAAACTTGGAAAGTATGCCTACACTCCTACAGTATGCATGTGCTAACTGCTGTGTAGAGTGAAAGTTAGTTGCCGATAAAGGAATGCAGCAGTTGTTATACGCACTCGGTTCCGTGCATTCAACTGCAAGGTGAACTCAAAATTGCACTCGGTGGCATTCAACTGCAAGGTGAACTCAAAATTGCACTCGGTGGCACAGTCAATGAATGGATGCAGATTGTGAATTCATGACGCACTGCAAACAATTTGTTGCCAGAAAATAGTAAGCCTTCGTCCCTGTAGTCATTATGCAGGGGTATGAAGAGCAGATTTCATACTCTCGCTCACATCCTATTGTAGAAACTAGAGTGCATAAGTCAAATTTTAAAAACACACGTGTACACTCACCCGAGCAAGTACACGTTTGGACACAAACACACTGTTCCATCCTCTAAATTCTGAATTTGTTTACACACTAAAGTAATCACTTGACTTTATCAGATTGTGTACAATGAATTTTGTGTAGCAATTTTTTTTTTTTTTAGCAGTTAGTGTCAACGATGGAAGATGTGCATGTCACTGTGTGTGTGCACAGTTATTTAAAACCATCCTATTCTATTTCAGATATGATTCATCTAAGACCCAGCAGCCTATCACTATATCTCAGATATAGTTATCTGTCGCGCCAAAACAGACTCCGGCTCCCAAGCGAAAACGCACCACTGCATTGACGGCATCCGCGAAAAAGGCAAGACAAAAAGTGTATAGAAAGACATTGTGGGCCACATATACTGTTAGTATTAGTATAACTGGAATGCATGAAAATAAATAGCTCTGACGATTCATTTTGCCAGCTTGTATTTGTAAGGTCAGATGATAATGTTTTGTAATCCTGAATTTGTCCATTGCACTGGTATTCTGTGCAGTAGCATTGATCATTTGACCCCTGTGTTTGGTTATGTTCTGATATTTGTAATGACATTTTTCTTGGTTCTGTTATGCTTACACTACAGTGCTGAAAGGTCACAACGTCAGGAGTGGGGCCAATGAGCAACTTAGCTCACTGCTGCTACCATAGGGTGGCGTAAACACAGTAGGGGCTAAATTCGGCATTCTCAGTGTTTTAGTTGATCCCTGTCTGTGCACATTATCTTGGCTCCTCGCGATATACTCCATGCACGGGTATGTCGTGGTCTGTTCACACTAATCCCAGGCTTTCGTTTTCATCTGGTATATCATACAGTATGATTAGTTAAGGTGGTTTACTGTGCTTAGTGTGTCCAGATCCTATGTCATCCAATCGGGCACCAGGTTTAGGCGCGATATACCTGTGGCCTGTAGTGTAGCGTGAATACTGAAGCCTATGCACACGAACAGCTATCACCTAAGACACTGAGAAAAGTGACTTTTCCCCTTATGAGAGCAGCAAAACTGCACGGCAGCAGGAGAAGACAATTTGAGCCTCATAGTCGACCGTTGTTTCAACTGACAAACAGTTTTATGGAAAGTAACTTAGTAAGTTAGTCCTTGGTGCAAAACCATGTTCAGTTCTGGAACATTCACCTTCTTCATTCATTTGCGGCATGTAAAATTGTTGCCTTGTAAGTGCTTACAGTGCTCACTGTTACTGTAAAGTATGTCGAGGGAGAAAGGCAATCTTGTGTGAATGCTTGCAGCCTTCATTGTGCTGGCTTGTGCAGCTGGAGGATTATTAGTAGGACTGACATGTATTTCTGAATAGATGCTTGATTGTTGGAAAGGTCACTGTCATAGTGCCTGCATTACTATGAATATTGTGCAGACAGTAGCCACTTGTGTCAATTTAGTCAACAATTTATTCTGATGACTGTCTACCTCAGTAACAGGTCAGATACAAAATCTGCCTTCATGGTGAAGTTAATGGCGGCAGTATCAAACTCATTGTGCACGCAGCCACCAGTACAGTTTACAGTACAAGTGCCTGCATGCACAAGGGAGTTTCAAGCAGTATGTGGTTTGCATTTTGCCCAATCTTTCCATCTGCATCCTTTACCCACTATTAGTATTAGTGTGATATACTGTGCAGCTGATAGTGGGTTGGGTTAGGGCCTGGCTCCAGCATTGATTAATTATCTTTTTTCAGATGGCCGAAACGACTCCCGAGGACACTGTGCCCAATATCTCTCAAATACCATCATGGAGGAGTTGAAAAAAAATCCTTTCCCTAAAGACCGTCGTCAAACGGTAGACGAAAAGTCAACGAGAATGGAGAAACAGGGATTCGTTGATGCCATGGCTGAACTACTTCGTAATGGTGTGAACATCAAGGAGATGCCCATGTGATGATGGTTATGTGATGAGTGAGGTCCTCTATTTCTGTTGCTTGTACTTAGGGCCTTGTCTGCCTTTATGTTTTGTTTGGTGTGTGTATGTCACTGGTGACAGCTGCATTATTTTAAAAATGAAACTGAGAAATTTAGCTACAAGGAATTCAAGTGACTTCATTATTACTTGCAATTGCCAAATGTAGTACCTTTAAAAAAAAGAAAAGTGCCAAAATTAGTCATTTATGTTTAGACTTGCTACCTTGTTTGTACCTGATATTTTAATATTATAATAAGCTAACTAATGTCAATTGTCAGCTGTCCAACATCAGTTTTGTTATTTATCCAGAGAGGCCGAGTCAGAGTTTTGAGTAGACTAGAATGTAATTGTTGCTTGGCACTTTTGCAAATATCTCAGTCAAACTGGCAGAAGGTTAGTTGATGATAAAATGTTCATATCCATGCTACTTTGATCAATTGTAAATATCAAGGGACAGGTGAGTTCAGCAATGCGTGAAAAATGCGCATGTTGACAAGATTGTGCATGTACTATTTGACATTTTAAACACCTGCTCATATCGGTGACTTGTCAGAAAGGTCATAATCACGGAAGGCAAGATGGGTGGTGCGGATCAGTCATGCACAAGAGTCATGAGGCTTTGCCGTTCTTGTGCTGTGTTTGTTTTATTTTGCTTCATATGTACCATTCTTCTCTGTCTGCAGGGAGCACCTATCAAGCTCTCCAATGATATTTGGCCCGTGGCGAAAAACCTTGGCAAGAGAATCATGAAGGTTTGTATATTTTCTAAATTCTAATGAAGTGGAACATCTTCATGACCCCCCCCCCACCCCCCCTGTTTGCAAGGTCTGTGGCCTAACGCCACCCCACCCCCACGTGGTTTGATTATTCGGCCCTGGAAGCAAGGTCTGTCGCCTACTACCACTCCCCCTCCCCCCTTTCACCGTTTTATTTTCCGGCCCCTGCCGAAGCAAAGTGTAGCATCGTGGAGGCCTTTTGTATCAGGTTCAAGGTCCCAAACAAGAAGTTGGGACCCCCCCCCCCACCCCCCTCCCACTGCGGGAGCAAAGTGATCTGGCCCTGTGATATGTCCAGTAAGTAATGAATGCAGGATTGCAAATGAAAATATTGTTAAATCTGTTCATGCACTAGATAATTAAAAGGTTGTCTGAAAAAGCATGTCCATTTCTTTTGTTTTACTGGCTTATGTGTGATAGCAAAAATGAGTATGTAAATAGGCCATGTGGCGTCTGTGATCCATGGTAAACTGTAATTTTGCATTTTCTCAAAGACTATCAAACCTCAGACTTCAAACTGAGCCCAAGGACACTTAGTGGCAAAACCTTCCTAAATATATCAATGTCAGTGACCTATCTCAAAAGTAAAGGTCACAGATTCAAGTAAAGGGCTAGAAAATAGCCATGTTTTGACACAAATTGTATTTGTTCAAATACTACATTTATACCCATGCTTGGTACAGATATACCTCGCGTGATGATAAACAAATTTGGAGGACCCCTCGGAAAGTTCAAAGGTCACAAGAGGTCGGCAAATGTGTGGAAAATGGCTGTTTTTAATAGTATTGTTCTTTTTAACAAAAGTTGGTCAGATCAGTTTATGAACATATTCATAAGCATCACCTATGACTGTGAACTGCCAAAGTATGGCTTAGTATCACAGCATGCTCAAGTACTAAATGTGGATATATCTTGCTTAGTTTCAACTCATTTTTTTTCCCAGCCAAGGGAGATGGTCAGTCTTTCCAGAAAAGGAAAAAAAGCACTACAACTACTTTGTTCTGGCTGCTCTCAAACTGTATATCCTCAGCAGGGTTGGAATGAACAAAGTCCCCTGGAGACTGCTGACCCTTGCTGACATTCGTGAACTCTGATGCACTCCCACCTACAGTGCAGCTCATTACAGAGAAAAAGTCATGATATGAGTGAGTCTTTGTAGTGAGCCATTTGATAACCACTTTTCAGCCTTATAATTCAAACTTGGTACAGGGACACTTTGTGGCAAGAATTTTCAAGCCATACCACTTTCAGTGACCTCTGTCAAAGGTCAAAGCAAGAGTAGTTATGCCAAAATTATCTTTTTTGGACAAAAGTTGTATTGTCTCATTCAATTTTTAACATCAAAATTACCTTTTTGGACAAAAGTTGTGTTGTCTCAAATTCTATTTTCAACATTAGAGCCAAAAATCATGCATGTAAAATGAAGGTAAAGGACCATCAATTACAATTTTGGGTGGAATAATTGTTTTCAACAGCTCTTTGGCAAATTTTGTAGCTTGGCAATAAGGCATTTTACAATATGACTAATTTGGTTAAAAATGTGTGTAGTTGACAAGTGAGTGAAAATGCACATAATTATGTTCATTAAAGTAGGATTTCACACATACTTTGGCTGAGTCTGTAATTATGTTAATTCATTCTACCCCAGACACACCACAGCAAGATAAGGATCGACCATGATAGTTCAAGGGTGATGCCAGAAACGCTTGGCGCCTATGGGCGCCAAGCTATTCTGGCATCACCCTTGCACTATCATGGTCGATCTGTGTCCTGCACTGCAATGCAGTCTTCAAAGGACAACGGCAAAATTTGGGGATTTCGGTGATGGGGTAGAATGAGTTAAGATATTCAACACTTTTGATGTGATCTATGGGGATGTCAAGGTCACTGAAATTGTGCAGATCAGGTGCACAATGGAATCAAAAAGGTTGTGCCATTCTTGTCGGTTATTTGAGGGAAACGCTTGCTTCCAGTCAACCAATTCCATCCCACGTTTTTTTTTCTACATCTTTCCATGACTGCACTATTTTGTCTCCATGTGTGTGGGATGGTATTTGCAGACAGGTCCCCAGCCATGGCGTGAAAATGTTTTTAAGATCATGTAAATTTGAGGCTGACACGGGCATAAAGCCAGTGGTTTAATCAAGACAGATACGTATTGTTTTTGTGTTTTTCAGGCAAACTCTAACAGGGGTTTGTTGTGTTAAGCTGTGTGATAATCAGTTGGTTGCAACAAAGCTCATGGACTCGGGTCTCGTGTTGTGAAAGAAAAAAGGTTATAAAAGTCTCATTCAGGGAAAACACATGGTCTTAAAACTTGTGGAGGTGCCAGGAGCTTTGTTACATCCAAACGATTTGTTACAAAGCACCCGAATATTCACTTATGTTTGATAAAATCATTGGATTGAAAGCCTGCTGACTGTCATTTTTGGCTTACGTGCGAAGCAAAATTGAGTATGATCTGGGCCAGTTTTCGTCCGTCCGTCGTCTGTGGTAAACTTTAACGTTTGCATTTTCTCCGAGACTATTCAAGCTACAGTCTTCAAACTTGGCCCACGGATACTTCGTGGCAAGACCTTTCTAAACATACCAATTTCAGTTACCTATCACAAAGGTCAAGGTTGCAGGGAATCAGGAAATATATATTAAAAAAGCTTTTTTTTTACATCATTTATTTTTTTCACAAATACTATTCACGTCTGACCCAAACGTTGTACAAAGATACCTGATGGTAAGACTTATCTATGCATACTAATTTGGATGACCCTTAGAAAAGGTCAAGGGTCACAAGAGGTTGGCAAATGTGTATAAAATGCCAATAATTGTAGTTAACATTTTTGCAAACTTTTCAATCAAATTTGGCACAAAGGTAGGTGATGATAAGACCTTCCTATGTATCCTAATTTAGTTGACTCATTACAATGGTCAATGGGTAACAAACAGAGCCCCTGCCTATCAGGCACCCAATCGCCAGCCGACAGGGAAATCAGCGCTGTGATTCCCCTTGGTTTGTGTACAATTCTTCCAGCGCTAGCCTCACCTATCTGGTTTGTGAGAATGGTCACTGGGGTTTCGCAGTTGTGTGAAACTGATAAAATTTTGAGAAAACATGGATTTTGTTTGTGCAGAAGCCATCCCTTTTACTTATTGTCAGATGTGTAGATTGGTCATATACGTGAGCCATAAGGGGTTTGCCTTTCTTGTTATGGGATATATCTGTCCAAGCTGTCAATAGACTATTTGCAGTTTTTGACCAAATTTTGATTACATAAGTAAAATGTGCACAATTATGTACAAAGCAACAAAACTGTTACTGTTGATAGAAAAACTTTTTTAATTTATATTTTTGGTGGATACATCAGAGTAAACATATCAAAGTACACAGGGAAGTTCGCAAATATGAGTAACACACATCAAGTTACAAGCAGTATAGACAGCATGCATGCATCCTCCAGTTCTATAAATAGCACCGGTAGTTACAGGCACCAGGGTGTCAAGTTTTTTAAGAAGACATAAACCACGACTGGTAAAACTAACAAACCTATATATCTGCATAATCCTGTTATGGTCCTATGGTTGAAACCTCGAACATTACAGCCTGCCAAAAAGTGCAGTATAAGGGAGCCATAAATGACAAAAATTGTTGCCTTGACCAAACATGTACTTCTCACACTGGTAACTCGTAATTCAAATAAAGGTTCCTGAAACAGGCAGAGCTTCTTGTAGTCTACACATGTAGACATAAAACTTGGCGACTAATGTAATAAGATCTATGACAGTGTCAGGTCTAAAATTCCTAGCTATACCAAAAACAACTAGACTCCTTGTAAAATCAAGTTGGAACAGTTAGCACAATTATCTCATAATCATTGTCCCATGTCAGACCAGAAAGTCTGTACACACAGGCAGTCCCAAAATAAGTGGGCGAGAGTTTCTTCCTCGGTCTGACAAAGAATACAAATTACAGACTCGGATAATTTGCACAATAAATAAAACAAGTTTTGTAGGCACCAATCTATGTAAGAACCTTGTCTAAAACCATCACGGCTGTGACTCCAGTGTTAGAAAAAAAATTGCTGTATGCATTGCATATGCCATTGATCCAGCGAAAAGTTCATAGTTACATAATTAAAAATGTGGCTACCCGTCTTGCAAAATAGCAGTTCTAAGCGTTCCAAATTTTACTCCATCAAGACTGAATTGGTTTTGTTTGAGAGAAACAATTAAATCTTGATGGAATAAAACCAAAGTACTGGCCAAAGAGATCAGGATGACAATCTCAAACAGCCCAGACACGGCACAAAGGTATGACCCGTCTCTCTCCCGCATCGTCGGCTATGGCGTCACATGGTAAACTGGTGGTAGGCAGCGTTTCTGTTGGCCTTTAGTTCACCCTCCTCATTATCAAAGACCAATATATGTCCCTCTTCATTCTCATGCCAGCTGCAGGACCATGGAGTCCAAAATAAGTACTGCATTTCCTGGGGGAAAGAATACGAGTTCAGTAAGCTCATATATGCCGAGGTAATGCACTGAAAAAAGCAATATTTTGCCATAAACTTTAACAGATGCCTTGGATAAATCAGACTTGTCTTTTATTTTGTGAACTATATACAAATATTTTGTATTGATGTGAAAACTATATGTTGTATTTGTTCTTTATACTAATTAGCGCTTTTTTCCAATTTGTATCATTTTTTAATAATTACTATTCACATCTGCCAAACTCTAAAGTATGTACAGAATAAACCTTGAATGTCTAAATCACAAGAACTGAGTTTGTTGTGTGTGTGTTGGGGGGGGGGGGGGCGGGCCAAACATACAAAACCCAATGGGTGTCACAACAAAGATGCATCAGAGTAAAACATATCAAAGTACACAGGAAAGGCACAGTTTTGTTTTATAATGGGTACAAAAAATATATTGAGCAACATTTTGCTTCATAATTATGCTGATAACCAACAGATGTGACTGCTGGGGGGGGGGGGTAAATATTTCTGAAGTGAAAAATGTATAAATTGTATCTCTTTATTTGTGCACCATGCTTTTTCGTAATGTCTGCTTACTGTACCTGTACAGTTAGCAACACTGCTCAGGTGGTGCAGTGGGAGGAGAGTGCACGCTGCATCACAATCACATCACATGCTTTGTAAAGAGCTTTCAGAATAGCAAAGGGGATTTAGCGCTATATAAAAACCCTTTTATTATTAGTACTATTATTTTAAGAGCAGAATATCAAGATTAAAACCAGACTGTCACTTGGTTGGATTGCTCTGCTGACCCCCACCCTTAGAATTTTTGGCAAGAAATTAACTGTCAGGCACCAGCCCCCTACCCTCCCCACACACACCACCACCACCAAATGAAAAATATCTTCTTATGGCACTGTAGCCTGTGGAATATTTTTTACACTGACACACATCATACAGTGTTAGAGTACTTACTTTAGGTATACCAAACATACATCAGAAGAAACTGCACAGTGTACATTTACGTGATGCATTTACAGGTACAGTTTGTGTACTTACAGGTACAAGAGAAAGACAGTTGCCATATCCACAGCACAGTTTTTCAATGTCTGTTGGCATATTTTGACACTGCAGCAATACCATGATGGCTGGTGGAGGGTGGTGACCACCTGGTTGGTGATCTTCAGCCTCCATTATGCTGAACATCGTAACATTATGCTGTCCCTCACTCATACCTACGAACATTTCTAGCAGTCTCTCAGCAGGTATTTTTTTCCACCTGCTCCTGAAAAAAAAATTGATTGATATAGTGTTTTCATGACCTTGACAACTCTATTTATTTGAAACAAAACTACAGGCTACAAAATCAGCAACTTTAGATACACACAAGGTTTACAATGTATCTGATGCGACGTAACATTGATACTCACCATGTTGACAACGGAGAAGCTGGCGGAAGTTTCATGACGTCACAAATCCGACTTATGGTATGGGTCTACCGAGAATAATGGCTGTGTGGGAACTTCGAAGCCAGCAGCCGGCAAAACGCAAAACGAAGCAGTACGCAAGAACCCGGGCATATGACACGGTCGGACGGTTCCGTAGCATCATCATATGACTAGTAGGTGTGGTTTATGTGTATAAAATATGCATACTTGACAAACACTTTTTTCAACATTTTTTTTAGCCCAGTTAGAAACTTAGGGGCTTTAAACTTCCCAGGCACTTTCTTGTTTTGTGTGCTAAACAGTGGATGATCTTTAGGATAGTCAGATGTGTCATACATGTGTAACTCTGTTTTCATGTCTTCATAAAAGTCTTCAGTACACACATCAATGATCATAGAGTCAGTGTCAGTGTACAGCAGACGACACTCAGGATACTTTCGTTTGAAGTAATCATAATAAAATTCAAGCATCAACAGTTTTGACAACTCAAGAATTGCCATACCAATGAATACTGGCTTGTCCAGTTTAACAATCTTTTTTTTGAGTGACACTGCATACAATGATGAATGAAACTCTTTGTACCCTGTATACTGTGGCTTGCCTGTAAGTTTAATTGCGCCCAATTCAGTTGTGACCAGTCTCACATCTTTTCTGTGATGAGGATTTTCCATTGTCTTGCCAAAACAGGCATTGTTCATAAGCTTAAAGAAGTCTTTGTCAAATGCAGTGTTGCCGTCTCTGGCACGAAGGGTTGTGTTCTTCATTATGTAATCTTTCATGAAAGCACTCTGATCAAATTGAATACCTCTGTGAACTTTCTTTAGTACTAACCCGTGTCTGATGTAAAACTGTAACAAGCGGTAGTGACAAACGTAATTGAATTTGTCATTCAGATTCGGTACAAGTTTGGTGTCTTCTTTTTTTCCCGTCATACTCATTTTCTCAACAGCCAACGGATAATCATTGTGGTAATCATGTAGGTGGTGTGGGTACTCCAAGTCGACTTCAAAGATCCAACCCTTCGCGTCGTTTCGGTCAAGATTCATAATATTGTTAGTTAACCCTGACTCTGTTACGTCATACTGTGACAAATCATACAGACAAAAGTTTTTCAAGGGCAATAACTCACACATCGCCCAGCCATACAAATTGTTAGCGTCTACATAGGTAATGAATGACCTTGACCTTGAGGGATCAAAGTCAAGGTCATCCAGATATTTGTTGTTGGCTCTGGCGTAGTTATTTGCTGCAATACTAATGCCACCCTTCAATCCACGTTCCACCATTTCACCCATCGTACGATCAGACAACAGATCTATAGATATCTTACTGGATTTTAAAAATGCATCCCATGTCATGCCAGGACTAGTTATGTAACAGGCTGGGTCAAGACTGTAGTGTAACAAACCCTTCTCACGGTAACTTTCAAATACGTCTGCTAGCAAACAAACGTCAGCTTTCAAGTACTGATCGTGGTAGTCACCAATTGTCTGACACCCTAATTTATCCCATGCATCAAGTGCGTGTTGATATTCAGAGTCAGAAATACCTTTGCCAGTTAGTGTAGAATAAAATTTTTCTTTTGGTGGCAGTCTTGTTTCTTCAAACACAACCCAGTGATCAATGTACTCATACGGATAGACACCTTTCTTAACCAAGTCTGGCTCAAAATATTTACTCGTTATTGGATACTCAGTCAGTCCTTCTGCAAGACTAGCCAATCCTAAAGACAAATGTTGCATGGAGTCATAAAATGCTAATTTATCTAACCTAAAAGTCAAGTATTTCTCAGTTGTCTGGGCAATACAACTTATGTTTTTGTACGACTCGTCTACAGCCTGCATGATGATGTGTGAATCATATCCTTTAAGATTGTGAAAAAAGATTGGTAACTTATATGTCTTAGGATCTATTTTTAATAACAAGTTACAATTGTTATGTGCAGCGCCTCTGTAACATCCAGTTATGTGATCATGGTCACGAACTTTATCACCCTGGAGGGATTGTTCACAAATCCAACACGTCACAGCTGTATCAAATTTTAGTTTGTCTTCTTCTGTCATCACCAGAGGCATCTGACATGTTGTGAGATACTGTACTACCTGACTATACAGATGTCTCATTTCTGTTTCTCATTTCAAAACAGACATGCTGCATTTTCACCTCTGTAGATAACAGGCTCTGAATGAAGACCGTCTGACCTAACAAGAATGTATCCAAAAGAACACACCACTTGGTCACTTAGTTTTATAGTCTTTGGTAATGATTCTGGAACAAGACCTTCATATTGAACAACTAATGATTCAAAATCTGCATACACTACAAACGGCAGCTTTTGCTGATTCCCATAGTTCTTAAAATACACTTGACTACCAGGATCAGGGTACTTAAGTACAGTCTGTATGTCATCAGGTGACCTACAATGTAGGATGTGTTTGTGCGCTACGTTTATGGAGGAGAATCTTTGTAAACATCTCTTACAAACGTCCTGTTTGCCATTGTGTTTCGTTGTATGTCCATGAATTAGACGTGACATATTTCTGATAATTGTGTAGTGAAAGTTATTGTCATCACCGGCAGGGCCGATAAGCAACATGTCAACATGCTTATCTTCTGACTACCCATATGTTGGAGCAATTGGGGACACTCTAATTGGCTGTAACTTGTTCTCAGATTCATTATACCACACAAACACATTCACAGATATACCAGGATTTAGTTTTTCAAACAAGTCTATGTCCTCTATTTTAACAGGGAACTCATCATCATCATCATCATCAGTCCCTTGCCCGAACTGGGCGTTGGGGGGACTGAAAGGCAGCAGCAACAGACAGTGCTCTCCACTGAGTTCTATTTTGGGCGGTGGCAAGCAAGTCTGGCATCTCGAGTTCGGTCCATTCTTTTATGTTTGCGACCCAACTCTTTCTCTGACGACCTCGCCGACGACTTCCTTCGAGAGTGCCTTGGAGGATAGTCTTGGACAAGGTGTTGTGTCGGGTCACGTGGCCAAACCAAGCAAGCTTGCGCCGTTTCACGGTTGCCAGAAGGGGTTCATGTGGGCCCACCAGGGAAGTGACGATGCTCCGTACATATTCGTTGGTCTTGTGCTCGCGGTACGAGATGCGGAGCAACTTCCTCAGGCACTTGTTCTCAAAGGCCTGGATTTTCTTTTCTGAGTCTGCAAGCAGTGTCCAAGTCTCACAGCCGTAGAGTAGAATAGACACTACGAGGGACTTGTAAAGCCTGTACTTGATGGTGAAGCTGATGGAGTTACTTCGCCATATCCTGTCCAGCCTGGCCATTGCGGATGTTGCTGTACCTATCCTGATACGGATCTCTGCTATGCAACTACCGTCTTTGGACAGGGTGGCTCCCAAGTACTTGAAGCTATTGACCTCTTCTAGCTTCTGGCCGTTCATGTGAATGTTGCTGCTGCTGTCGCTTGTGGTGTTGATCATCACTTTGCTTTTATCCGTACTGATCTCCATGCCATAAGACCCTGCGCTACTTGAAAGTTTGTCTGTCAGGTTTTGGAGCTCACTATTGCTGCCTGCCATGAGGTCAATGTCGTCTGCGAATCGAAGATTGCACAGGGATCTGCCACCAATAGAGATTGAAGTATGGTGGTCGTGGAGGGTTTCCTGCATGATCTTCTCCAGGAATATGTTGAAAAGGACAGGAGAGAGCAGGCATCCTTGACGGACACCGATCGTCGTCCTGAAGAACTCGCCTGACTGATTGTTAAGTAGAACCGCGCTGCAGGCGTTCTTGTAAAGCGCTTCTATCATTTGGATCAGTCCCTCCTCTATGTTGAACGATCTCATGACTTGCCAGAGTCCGTCGTGCCAGACGCGATCAAATGCTTTCCTGAAATCAATGAAGTTGTGGTAGAGTTCGCGCTGATGCTGCAGATGTTTCTCGATCAAGACGCGGCAGTTGAAAATCTGCTCTACAGTGCTTCTTCCAACTCTGAAGCCAGCCTGTTCTTCTGCCAGCAGTTCCTCGGCGAAAGTTTTGAGGCGGTTGAGAATGATTCTAAGCATTACTTTGCTAGGGTGATTTATCAGACTGATAGGGAACTCAATGCCACTAAAAACGAGTTCGTTTACAAATTTGGTGTAGTTAGATACACGTTCAGGTTTTGACCTTACAAAGTGTAGTTTAGCAAGCACACACCACATGAAACAATAGTTGTCATTGTTCTGAGTATTAACTACTGCCTTTTTGTTTGCAACCTCTGTTGGCAGTGGCAACCATGCTTTACCTAGTATAGGATGATACCTAGACTGCTTTAATTGTAGTTCATGTACATGTCCTTCATGCCAACCAGACCCCTTCATTCTTGCACTGTCAATTGCCTGTAGGAAGTCAGGTAATAGTCTGTCTCTAAACACGTTCTCCAATTCTCTTTGTGTGTTAACAGTGTGTTGTCTTGTTGATATATACGATACAATCACCTGGTGGTCCATTCTAGTGAATTCTATTTTCGCAACAACCTGAATTTTAACACTGCCTGTAAAGAGATTTTGTTGTAAGAGTTTTCTATTGATTCATAGACATTATTAGTATTAGATATAGGCAAGTCTGTTGTGTGAAACACGTTTCTTAAACCAGATGAGCCAGGGTTTGATGGGCCAGGGCTTTGTGAATTGTCCGTCATTTTTATTTGACCGACAAAATAATAAAATAAAAAATATTACCGCTGACTCTGCTTGCTCACCTTGTGTAATACCACTTTATTAACTGTAACACTGTCAATATAAACATTTAGTTTGCGTAGTTGCTTAAATATGCTATAACAAACTTCTCCTAACCAACCATAGTTGGTATCATTAACTTTAAAAGTAGGTGTCTTTAAATCAACTGTCATGTGCTCCACATCTGGATGCTCATCGACATAATCCAAAGTCACACTATATGTAGCATATATTTCTGATGGTGCTGAAAGGCTTATGTAAGTCTGTTTGGGTGATATTAAGTCAGTAAAGTGCATAACATCTTTGAAAAGGTGTGTTATATCAAGCACCTGTATGATTTGTCCGTCTGTCATTTTTATTGGACAAACAAATGTATAAATTAATTTACATCAATTTACTAACCCATACCCTGTGGGCTGATCTGTCTTTAAAATGAGCTTTAGATGCTTAGTTGATTTCAGTTTATTTTTTACATCATCACGTTCATGCTTATTTGGGATGACATCATTCTCTCTGAGACAGTCTTCAAAGCTGTCACGATCCTTGCAGTAAAACAAACAGATAAACTTTAACTGTTCTCGAAAATCTTTCAGTACAGCATTATATTTCTGAGTGAGAATCCATACACTTACATTTGCGTGTCTGCCACTGAAAGCAAGTTCTGCTAGAGTGTTTCTCTTCTTGACAATGTCTTTCTCTGCAGAGCAGTCATCAACAATAAACAACGTTGGCTGTCCTTCAAATTGCTTGTAAAAATATTGTAGGTAGTCATTCAGTTTTTTCTCAGGGTCAACTAAGTATATGTTGTTGTCAGTCCAAATAAATAAACGGTTGTGATAAGCTTTGTTGTGTTTGATCGTAGGACAAAATATGACAATGTTTTCAAAATGGTGGATGTATCTTGTTTGTAATAAGTCAAGTACGAATTGAGTTTTACCACACCCTGTGGCACCAACAAATAAGCCACAGTGTGGATCGAGTGTCATCAAGCTACGGTTCATTTTAATACACAATATAATTTTAATATATGTGTCCACTTAGTCTGCTTTCTGCAATATTGAGTTGTGCGTCATATATCAGGTACAAATATATGTTAATGGCTGCAACAGTTTCAACCTTCTTTTGTATCTGAATTGTTATTCCGTCACTACCGTTCTCGACAGTTCGTCCTGACCCATGAAGATAATCGTCGTCTGTACTGCGAAGGTCTAGCCACAGTGCATACTTGTTTGTAAGATATTGTCCGATCCTAACATCATACAGATGTAGATCTTTGCACGCAATGTTTGCAGGTTTATCTCTAATCCTTCCACCCACAAAATACTTTGTGATCTCATCGTAGTGCTGGTATGGTAACATTCCAGATGCATACACTTGATTAGGGCGGCCTTCGATTGTACAGGACAAATGTGTAATCTTAGGATTGTAGAATTTTTCTGAATCCCATTTATATGGAAATGCTGGTTCAACAAACAACATAAGAATACCTTTCAGTGACCTAGCTGGTGTGTTCAAGTTTATGTTCCACATTGGGTCACTCTTGTCTTTTTGCATTAAACTATGTCTAATCACCCTGTCATAATAAATTGGCAGTCTTGACTGATACTGATTTTGAATGAGTCTGGCTAGATCAGTGTGTGTGACAATTTCATATTCCAAGAAAATGTTAGAGATCTTGTATGTTGCATCTGTGGCAGATGATTTAATAACTTTGGAGTAGTCATTGAAAGTTAGTTCAAAGCTCAGACGGTCATTCAGTGCCCCTTGATAATAAGGCAGATGAGCTGTGAGGATTTCAAACTCAAGTGGAATGTACAATCTAGTTCCATATGTTTCAGCTATAATAACTTCCTTTGGTACCCCAGTAGTTGTTTTGTCTCCGGCATTGATTCGAAGTTTACCAACATTATCTGGCTGTATGCCTTGATAAATACGATCTTCTTGTTCTTCTCTTGTGAGCCAAAGATCTTTGTAACAGTAGAATACATCGGAGTCATCAAGACTAAACACTTCCTGTCCTTCAAGTTTTACTTTAATAGTTCTAACAATTGCTCTGCCAAGATTGTCAACTAGAGTTCTGTTCACATCTGCGTCTGATGAAAGTTCAATATTAAATGCTAGGCGTGCAGTGCCAGGAACAATAACGTCACTGGGACATAGGTTTGGAAACTTGACTGTAAGTGTTTTTGGTTCTGGTCTATGGTACTTGGATTGTTTGTGATGACAATTGATTGTCTAATGCCCTTAACACCCAGAGGCTCACGTAGTTTTCTGTATGGGTCTAACTTTGATCAGTAAGACTGTGTCATTTTTATTATGCACAATAAAAAATAATAAATTAATAAAACAATGGCAGCGGGAGGATTTAATCATGAAGATTTTGAAATGGATGACACGTATGATTTTGGTAATACAACAGATATGACAGATATGACAGATATGACAGATATGACTGGTACAAGAAATATTTACAGTTTACGTCATGAACTTTTAGAAACCAAAGTGAACTCGTCTTATGATCATGTTGGTAATCGCCCAGACAACATAGACCCTAACCAGTTTGAACTTGATGGCAAGGGTCTTTTATATTTAAATACTGTTGACAAAGGAAAAGTACTATTGACTAACAAAAAAGACCCTAGTAGGTTTAGGGCTTTAAGTACAATAAAAAAATGAAGGTGGTGTTGGTGCATTGCGTCAACTGGGTATTGGTGGGTCTCCTGTCCCCCCAAGACTGGCTAGTGTTCTTCACGACACGCAAACAAAGTTGCCAACAGGGCAACAAATTGAAATGGCACCTGTAACAAGCCTACCAGAAATAGCAAACACAGTGATACAAGAAACTTCATTTACTGAAGGTCAAATAAATGACACTTTGAAAACAATAGATGATCCACCTTTGTCAATGAGAGAGATTATAGGGTTGGATAAATCATTGCAGACAATAAGAGGTGAGATGGTTAATAATCTTGCCAAACTGGGAGAGCTTGATAAACACATAGAACGTGAAAAAGAAAAACTGGCTACAGCAGACACAGAAATGAAAGAAAGAATCCAACACAGATTAAATGATTTGCAGATAGAAAGTTTAGGACGGTTAGAAACAATTAGTATTGGAAGACAAAAACTGAAATCACAGGTCAACAGAATTAGAGAAACTATTCAGAAAATACTTCACGAAGACACTACTCTGGCTGAGAGACTAAAAACACTTTTCAGAGAACAGTGTATCACTATTGCTAGTTTAATTACTGCTCTTGGGTTTATTATCAGTACTGTTGTGTTAGCTGTTTCCGGTGCTGGTGGGGGTGCACCCCCGGCCCCGACACCACCAGCCCCGGGTCCGTCAGCACCACCAACAGACCCAAAAGATTTACAGTCATGGGTAAAGAAACAACTGTCTCACATATCAGACCTGCTTAAGAAATTGGCTGTGAAAGCAATAGATGCTTTGACTGGCATAATTGGCACTGTTGTCAGTTGGCTGATTACTACAGCGGCAAAGGCAGTAGGGTTTATGGCAGAGCATGTGTGGATCTTTCTGGTTACAGTAGGAGGGTTGATGGTGGGTTATTTAATGAAACAGATAAAGAAGTAAAACCCCTAATCCTGTTAGACCTATTACCAATGCAGTTCTTTCTGACTCATGTGTGTCAGGGGTTGGTGTTGACTGTACTGGTTGTATGGGTGCCGGTGATGGGGCCGGGGCCAGTGCCAGGGCCGGGGCCGGGGGTGTTACCGTCTGTAATGATTTTAACAACTGTACATGTGTGGTTGTGGCCCCCAAGTTTACAGATTGATTGAGTCCTAATTTTTGGTCACGACCTGCAACAATGATTTCATTATTATAATTTGTTATTGTACCCATTTGGAGTTGAAGGTCAGATGGTAACATGTATAACCCGATGCCAACTACAAAGTCAACTTTTGATCTGGCATATCTTAAAACGTCTTGGTAACGCTGTATGCTTGATGGGAGATCGACTGTTGAATTAATTGAATCTTCAAGATTTGCAAGAAATTGTTTTTGTGCTTCAAATTTACCACTTCCATTCAAAATGTTTGATTTTGTTAGTGATTGTGATCCTAGTAAACACCAGACATATGTTCTGATAGACTCATTGACGCGCTCGACTCCTGCTTGAGTAAACCCGTCAGTTTTATCTAAAATAAATGTGGTCCATGCGTTAGTCTGCTTCTGCTCTATTGATCCTATCCACACTTCTGATTTTGATGAGAATGAAGTGTACCCAGGGTAGTAATCTTGAGGGTATTGTCTGTGACTCATAGCATAATACAATGTGCCCATACCATTGTGATCATCAAGTTTTTGTGTGAAGTCATACTTAGTGCTTATGTTAAATTCATTACAAATGCGTTCAAACGCTTTCATATCCATGGGGTTGTTATACCTGTTGAAACTGGATTCAGTGGGTAATGGTGTATGCAGTTCTGACAGTATACGTCTAAGCTGGTAATAAACATGAAAACGATAGACAGACCTAATCAGTTTGTTTGAGTGATTCAAGTGGTCTGTAAATGAAACACCACAGCCTGTAGTTGAACATAGTATGGCAAAGTTGAGTTGGTTTTGAAACATCTGTAGTGGACTTGAAGACCACTTTCTTGCAGTAGAGTCATCTGTTATTGGAGGGTTTAGGTAATGGTCAAACGGATTTGGTACTTTGACTTGGAATAGATCTTGTTCAGACACAGCTATGTCAAGCTGATTTAGTTGAATTATCTTCTGTTCATAAGTAGGTGCAACATTATATTTGGCATTCACATTAAATTCAAATGCGTTTGTTGTGGTAATGGTTGGTGATTTAAATTCCATCCTTCTTTTTTATGAGATAATAAAAATGTTTATTACCTTAACAAATCTTGACACAAGCAAACCAGTGTGGTTAACTAATGGGATTGATAATCGGGATGGTAGCAAGTCTGTAGCTATCCATGAATTGTTCTATACAGTAAAATGGTTTAATGTAGAAGATGATATATATAATAAAGTAATTTTTGATGGTAAGACTGAAGCTATACCACCTGGGTATTATGACTTTTGTACTATAGCTGAATGGTTTCAAAGTAAATTTAAAATTAAAGCAACTTTAAATCCAGCTAACCAACTTGTTACATTAGAATTTCTGACACAAAATTGGTTCAGGATCTCAGATAGATTTGCATATTTACTTGGTTTTTATATTGATGACGATTGGTATAGAACAGATGATTTAGATGAAGCTATGTTTGGTATTATAAGAATGAAGACAAAAAAACTTAAAATAACTGGAAAACATCCTGTCAATTTGTCAGTACACACAGTGCTAAATGTTTATTTGAAAGAACTAAACACATCTGAGAATGTTCACAATGGAAAGCCTTCAACTTTGTTGAGATGTTTACCTACTGGAACTGCTCTGTATTGTGAAAGTGTAGTTGTTAGATTTCCTAATTTGCAGTTTAAGAAATTAGGTTCTAGTTTCTTTTAGTCACTGAGTATATCTGTAACTAATCAGGATGACAAACCAGTTCTTATGCATGATTTTAGTGTAGTGTTAGAAGTTAAATAATTTTATTTTTGTTTATAAAAATGAGTGGTCTTGGTCCAAAGCGAACAATCATACCAGTTGCGTGTCCGGTTACAGAGTTGAAAGATTTGGCAGACGTCCAGGATTTTGAGAAGGAAGGGGATGTTGGAGAAATATATGGTTTTGAACTTGATTTAAATGGCATGTACAAGAGGAAAGTAATTGTTGACATGAAAGACGGTGAAAAACAGATTCCTAAACTTGGTCAGCTGCGTGATGTTACTGTACCTACTCCACCTGTAAATAATTCGCCCTACAACTTAATACATGTGGGTAGTAAGTGGGTTGTTTCACCTGTACCTGTTCCACCACCCACAATTGATTGGGACATAAAGATTGAATTTATTAGTCCTTATGTATACACTGATGATGAAGGTGCCTTAGTGTTTAGGAAGGTTGTTAACTCGGGGCCGCTTATTGTAAGTCTTGTTCCAAGCTTTGCCCCAGACGACAATAGCAGAGAAAAACTGAAAGTTGAAAATTATGAGAGACGGAGATATCTTCTTACACATAGGAAGGGTAGGTCTGATGCGAAGGTCGTGTTTGCACCAATAAACTTTCCCATCGCAAGAGAAGCGACAATAGTATTTGAAATTATCATGAGATCAGTAACTACTGCTAAAGAGGCTCAAATTGCACAAGGAATTAAACTTACATGGAATGACACAGTGGCAGAGTCATCAAAGGTCTTTATTGCTATTACAAAAAATAATGATGTTATTAATGTTTCGAGCAGTGTTCCAGCTGTCAAGGTGGTGGTCGACAAAACAACTTTTGTTCGTCTAACTTACATAAACCTTGAACGCATTGATCTTGTTGCATTTTATTATGCTAACAAATTGTATACTTTTAAAGAGTTGCAAAATGTAATTGCTGATTAAATTAAAAAAATATTTGTCAATAAAAAAAATGGTAAACTTCTATCCGCAACTACCGATGCATGAGACTGTGTCATCATTTGTGCCTGATCCGCATATGACAATTGCATCAGATAAAACATTACAGGCAGACGCATTCAGATTAAATAATATTACAGAAGCTTTGAAATATTTGGAAGGAGAAGAAGCAAAATATTCACGGTGCAAATGACGATATAAGACCGTTTTCAAATCTGTACAAAACACTTCTATGGCTATTGGTGCTTTTTCGGCTGGTTGTTCTGTAGGGGGTATTGTTCTTTTTGCCACAGGAATTGGGAGTTTGGCTGGAATAGCAGTTGAGGGTGTTAGCGTTGCTACATGCCTGGCTTGCTTTGGTTTGGAGGCCTTAAACAAGAGGTTTCACACGAAATTAGAAAAACATGAAGCATTGAGTATTTTGGCGGGTGCAAAGCTGAGCAGTCTTAAACTTATTATCAGTAAGGCATTGAATGATAATTTTGTTGATGACGAAGAATTTAAGCGCGTCCAAGATGATTTAAATAACTACAAACAAATGAAATCTGAAATACAAAATAAAATGCGTAGTCAGACTCCCGTGAATGTTGAAGAACTAAAGGCAAGTTTTTTAGCAGAGGGAAAAAGGATAGGGGTACAGGAAACCACAGAAAAACTACACATTCTTTTAAACAAATAAAAATCAGATTTGGTAATCGTTTATTAATGTCATACACTTCACAGAAAAATGCCATGCCACTTACACCACTTGTGCCTGATTATTTAACCCCATTTGCACCACCGCCAGAGTATTACTGAGAAAAAAAAGTTTTTTTATTGTCCTTGTATCTTGATAAATCTGTCTCAGTGTCTTGGGACTTGAATCAAGTTGTTGTAAGAACTTGGGGTAAGTACTTGTAAGAACTTAGGGTAAGTACTTGTAAGAACTTAGGGTAAGTAATTAATAAGTTCTTATGACAACACACTTAAAGGTTACCTCTGCAGGTTCCTAAAAGTTAGTTGCAACTTGTTAATAAGTATTAAGTTTCACTTGGCATCACTTGATCAGGTTTATGATTAGGTGTTGACAGAGACAATAGTTATAGAGAAAGACAATAGGAGACCCGTAAGATAATCAGATCAATAGAGCCGCATCAGTCATACTCATCACTTTTTTAAAATCAAAGGGTTGATTCAGAATTAACGGGGGTAAAATTGGGGTCAAAATTTTGATATTAAAAAATGATGTAAATTAATGACTGATGCGGCTCTATTGAATTCATTGTCTTACGGGTCTCCTATTGTCTTTCTCTTGCCCTCGTGTTTCAGACCACTAAAACACCTACTGTATTTTGTTACGTGGACGCTTCTTGTTCGGTATAGTGTAAGCAAAAGCGCCCTGAAAAGTGCATTATTCTGCATATTCAAGTTACAAAAGCCCAATTTTGGTTGAAGGTAGCCGGCAATGCCGTAATGATAGAACGATTAGGATACCATCGAGATTTTACCTTGGAACTGTTAAAAAAAAAAAAATCTTTTGTGACGTCATCTTCGTAATGGCCATTTTACCCAATTTCCTTTTAACCGAATCTCATTCATGCAATTTTAAAGTAAGAAACATTTTACTTTCGCATTTAATTATTTGGATTACAGTAGAATACGAATATGTCTGCTTTCACAAATATAAGTGACACATGACCACCGATTCCAAGATAGCGACAATATACCCTTTGTTTTCTTGCGGTAGGCACCAGGCTGCTGAAAGTATCATCAGTGATAAAATAAACACACATTTTGATAGCCAAGACGTTACTATTTTCTAAATGATTAGGATACCATTCGAAAAAATATCTACGTTCTTCGTGAAAATCTAGTACTTCTTGTCAACGTTTTCATCAGTCAATTCTTTGAATCATTTAAAATTTTATAGTTGAGCACGCAGTTAATATATTCGTAATAAGAGACTACGTCGTTTTAAAGGAATAAAGCATGACCATAATCTGGATATGATGACAAGCACACATTTCATAAAGTTTCAGTCAAACATGACCGCCATATCCAAGATGGACGCCTATCACACACCTTATCCTTCGGAAATAGGTTGCTGTGTGACAGTGTGTAAACTACATGGTTAGGATTTGGTAAATATAATAAAAACAACGTGAATATAAACTAGTTGATCAGTTTCATCTTTTGCGAATGCGAGTGAGGCATTACCAGGTGTTAATGTCAAGCTAGAATCATCAAGGTAGCAACTTGACATTTCTAAAGATATTCGAAGACACCTTTATTATGACACAAGACTTAAAAAACAAGTTTCTTTGTCAACTGATCTATTACTTTTCATTGTATTATCTTGTCAGCACCTGCGACATAAAGATAAGATCAAACACATTTTTCCATTTCTATACCGTTACGTCTTATTTAAACCATTTATGCCTGAATTTTTATTTTTTTGTCAAACTATCCAAAATACATTGCTTTTAGGCTAACACTAGCAAAAAAAAAAAGTGTAATTTTGGAATCGTTATTGTTTTATTGATTAAAAAGTGGAAGTTTGGTGCGACCTATATATAAACACTATAGGACTGAGAGGGTAGGGTTTTTTCACTCTCATTTCTATGTATTAATACTATTGAAGTGCTGTTTGAAAACCTAACTTATTTGAGCAAAGCAAACGGTTTCATGATTACATCAGTTCAGCTGGGTCAAGATGGAACCTCAGCGCTCAGAAAGGCCTATATGCACTCCATCCTACCCATTAAAAATGTTTCCAGAATTTCTTTTGATGTTGTTTCAATATTGGTCATGTCCTTTCAAGTCTGCTCAATGCCCGCTGCCTTTCTGCACCTATTGACTACTGAGGCTTTTAGGTGTGTGGTGCCCTTGACTCTGTTCTATTAGTTCTGTGGTCCATGCAATCAAAGTGCATGACAACATGTGACTTCCACGTCCACTGTTTTGTGGGCAGTTTATTTGGTATGGAAAGCCACAAAACAGCGGTCGTGTACATCAACTTTATATTTCATGTACCATATCTTGGTCTGCATACCGCACTCTGCACGCCGTACACAAAACCTGCTTGGGGTTCGGCTCAGTCAGGTATTCCATGTGGTCAAAGCACAACAGAAAGGGTACAGCCACCAGGAAATCTGACCCGTTTTACTTTTTGGGGAGAATGCGGCCGGTGGTCAGTAACCACAGACTGGTGGATGGCAAGGCAGCCCAGTGGATGATCCTTGTTGGCTGGATGGGTCCTGTATGTCAGGTCAGAGATGGGAATAGTGGGGCTCCTGATAATCCCATCCAATTATTGCTGAACGGATGCCCTAAAACTATTCTATTTTAATTACAAACACCAACAGCTCTAACATAACCCCACCTTACTCACACTGAAGCCATATTTTGAGAAATTATTTATAGCTTAAAAAAATCAAAATATTACATTATAAATGAATCAAGACGAACTTCTACTTCTGAGTGATATTTGCTCCATCGGAAATAAGGACTAAGACTAAAAAAAAAGTGCTCTAGTTCTGTTTTCATGTCTTCGTAAAAGTCTTCAGTAGGAACGTCTATGATCATAGAGTCTGTGTCAGAGTATAACAGCCGGCAGTCAAGATACTTCAGTTTAAAGTAATCATAATAGAATTCAAGCATCAAGAGCTTTGACAGTTCAAGTATTGCCATGCCATTGAATACTGGCTTGTTGAGATCGACAAACTTTTTTTGAGTGTCACTGCATACAATGACGGATGGAACTCTTTATACCCTGTGTATTGTGGCTTACCTGTACGTTTAATTGCACCTGATTCAGTTGTGACCAGTCTCACATCTTTGCAGTGATGTGGATTTTCCATCGTCTTTCGGAAACAGACATTGTTCATAAGCTTAAAGAAGTCTTTGTCAAATGAAGTGTTAACGTCCTTACACAAAGGGTTGTGTTCTCATTATGTAATCTTTCATGAAAGCACACTGATCAAATGCAATGTCTCTGTGAACTTTCTTTAGTATTAACCCGTGCCTGATGTAAAACTGTAGTAGGCGATAGTGACAAACGTAATTGAATTTATCATTCAAATTTGGCACAGGTTTTGTATCATCATTTTTTCCTGTCAATTACATTTTCTCAACTTCTAATTGATAATCATTGTGGTAATCATGTAGATGGTGTGGGTACTCCATGTCGACTTTAAAGATCCAACCTTTCTGGTGATTTTGATCATGAGTCATAATGCGGTATGTTAAGTCTGTTATATCCCAATGTCACAGATCATGCAGTTGAAAGTTTTTCAAAGGCAATAACTCCATCATGGCGTACCCATTAAGGTTATTAGCGTCAAGGTACGAATGTATGACCTTGACCTTGAGGGGTCAAGATCATCAAGATATTTGTTGTTAGCTTTTGGCATCATTATTTGCGGCTATACTAATGCCACCTCTCAAACCACGTTCCACAATGTCAACCATCATGCGATCAGACAGCAAGTCTATATGTATCTTACTGGATTTTAAAAATGCACCCCAAGTCATGCCACGACTAGTTATGTGGCTAGCTGGATCAAGACTGTGGTGCAACAAACCCTTTTCACTGTAACTTTGAAATATGTCTGCTAGCAAGCAAACGTTAGCTTTTAAGTACTCTTCATGGTAGTCACCAATCGTTTGACATCCTAGTTTACCCTATGCATCTAGTGCGTGTTGGTATTCAGAGTCATAAATTCCTTTACCATTTAGTGTAGAATAAAATGCCTTTTTGGAGGCAGAGACGTTTCATCAAACACAGCCCAGTCACTGATGTATTCATAAGGGTAGACTCCTTTCTTGATTAACTAAGGCTCAAAGTATTTACTTGTTATTGGAAACGATGTTCTCTGTCTGCTAGACTAGCAAGTTGAGGGCAAATGTTGCATTGAGTCATAAAATACAAGTTTGTTGTCTAACCTAAAAGTCAAGTACTTTTCAGTTGTCTGGGCAATACAACTAATGTTGACTCATCTACAGCCTGCATGATAATATGTGAATCATACCCTTTGAGAATGTAGAAAAAGATAGGCAACATAATTTTTGGGTTCTATTTTTAGTTTTAAGTTACAATTGTTGTGTGCAGCACTGCTGTAACGCCCAGTTATGTGGTCATGTCATGAACTTTATCATCCTCCATGATGCAACGTACCTTTGCTGAATCAAAACAGTTCATTTTCTTGTGTCATCACCATTGGCATCTGGCATGTTGTGAGGCAATTTACTACCCTACTGAAGAGTTGTCTAATTTCTGTTAAAATCTCACCTGATACATTTTCACCTCTGTAGATAACAGGTTCTGTATACCCCCCGTCTACCCTAACAAGAATGTATATTTTTTTAAAAAACACCACTTGGTCACTTAATTACAGTCTTTGGTAACGATTCTGGAACAGGACCCTCGCATGGTACAACCAGTGATTACAAATCAGCATACACTACAAAAGTCAGCTTCTGATGATTTTTATGGTTTTTAAATATACCTGACTACAAGGATCTGGATACCTAGGTATTGTTTGAATGTCATCAGCTGACCTACAATGTTGAACACACTTATGTGCTAACTTAATAGAGGAAAACCTTTGTAAACATTTCTTACATACTTCCTGTTTTTTCTTTGTGTTTTGTTGTATGTCTGTGAATTAGTCATGACATACTTCTGATAATTGTGTAGTGAAAGTTACTGCTGGAGCTTATCACTAGAAGGTTAACATGCTTATCTTCTAGCTGTCCGTAGGATGGGGCAAGTGGTGATACTCTAATTGGTTGCAACATATTATCAGACTCAGTGTCCCATACAGACACATTTACAGAGATACCAGGATTTAGTTCTCCAAACAAGTCTATATCGTCCACCTTAACCGGAAAATCTATACCATTCAACTTGAGTTCATTTACAAATTTGGTGTAGTTGGATACACGCTCAGGTTTTGTTTTTACAGGGTGAAGTTTGGCAACCACACACCACATGAAAGAGTGATTATCACTGTTTTGAATATTAACAACAGCCTTTTGTTTGCAACCTCAGTAGGTATTGGTATCCATAATTTGCCTAAAACGGGATGATACCTTGACTGCCTTAATTGTGGTTCATGTACATAACTTCATGCCAACCAGACCCCTTAATTTTGGATCTGTTGATTGCGATCTGTCACACCGACGGGGCAATTGCTTGACCCACTCCAGTTTGCCTACCAAGCGAACAGGTCAGTAGATGATGCAGTCGCACTGGGCCTGCATTTCATCTTGCAACACTTGGAGACCCCACGCACCTATGCCAGAGTCTTGTTTATTGACTATTCCAGTGCTTTCAACACCATCATCCCTCACAAGCTTTTCGACAAACTCGTTCACCTCAATGTTCACCCCTCCATATGTCACTGGATCCTTGACTTTCTTCTGGACCATCCTCAGGTCGTAAGACTCTACAATTCACACTCTGCCGCGGTAACACTGAACACTGGCGCTCCACAAGGATGCATTCTCTCTCCGCTTCTCTTCACCCTGTTCACAAATGACTGTGTCTCTGCAACCTCGTCTGTGAAAATTTTGAAATTTTCCGATGATACCACCCTTGAAGGCCTGTTGTCTGATGCCGACGAAACTGTGTATCGAGACGAGGTTCGGAGAATGGTCGACTGGTGCTCGGAAAATGACCTGGAACTGAATGTCTCAAAGACAAAAGAGGTGGTGATTGACTTTCGTCAAATCAAAGTCCTGATACTGCCCCTTGTCATCAATGGGGAAACCGTAGAACAAGTCGACTCGTTTAAATTTCTCGGCTCCATCATCTCGAGCGATCTGGGTTGGGACAAGAACACTACGGCCATTGTGAAAAAGTGCCAACAGCATCTACACTTTCTGAGACAACTGCGGAAACTCAGTATGTCAAGAGGTATCATGGCACAGTTCTACCGCGCGTGATAGAGAGCACCTTGTGCTTCTCTATCACTCTCTGGTATGGCAGCACAACCGCAACAGAAAAGAACCAGCTCGAGCACATTGTTAAGACTGCCTTCAAAATAGCTGGCTGCGACTTTCCATCTGTCGCCTCCATCTTCAAAACACGTATGGAATGGAAGGCAGGAAAAATCGTTCGCGATCTGTCACACCCAGCCAATCATCTCTTCGAGCCTCTGCCCTCTGGCCGGCGGTTTCGTGCTTTGAAAGCCAGAACCTCTCGATTCAGATGCAGTTTCTTTCCAGAAGCTGTACTCAGTTCATCACCATCCATGGAACAACGTGATTCCATGATTGTGACATAGGACTAATGTGTGTAATATTGTGTTTATCTATCTTAGTGCTGTATACAGGACGACTGAGTGTATGTCATGATGAATGCATGTGTAGTAAGTGAGGATGTATTTTACTGTCGCCATGTCACACAAAATCCTTGTAACGTTTTACTTGCTGAATAAATGTCTTATGTCTTATGCTTTAAAAACGTCAGGCAACATTTTTTTCTAACACGTTCTCTGGTTCGTTCCCTTTTTGCATTAACAGTGTGTTGTTTTGTTCAGATATACGATACTATCACTTCACTATATACCTTGTTAAATTCTATTTTGGCAACAACCTGAATCTTTACACTACCGGCAAGAAGATTATCTTGTATTATAGTAAAAGTTTTATCTATCGTTTCACAGACATTGTAAGTGTTTGATATAGGCAAGTTTTTGTGTGAAACACATTTTCCAATTTTGGCATGTTGTTGGTCTTCTCTTATAAACCGACACACTATTAAATAGAAAAAAAAATGCTGAATGTGTAATACCACTTTATTGACTGTAATGACTACAATAAACAGATTCAGTTTGCATAGTTGTCTGAATATGTGTTCACACACTGTCTCAAACCAGTTATCATCAACTTTAAAAGTATGCATCTTAAGATCAACAGTCATGTACTCTACAAATGGTAGGTCCTCAAATAATTCCAAACTTATATGATATGTCACGAATATCACTGCTGGTATCACCATCAATACCGTTATTGGCATTATGTTGGACTGCCTGAAATCTGTTTTTGACTGATCAAAGTGCTGGATATAACTGAAGCAGTCTGTCACATTAATTGCTTTGTCAATCATTTTTATTGACAGACAAAATAATAAATAGAAAAATATTACTGCATGTGTAATACAATTTTATTAACTTAACACGTTCATAATGAAGTTTTAGTTTATATAAGAATATGACTATTACACTACATGATGAATCAAACTGGTCAAACCAGTTACCACCATCAACTTCAAAAGTAAATGATTTAACATCAATAGTTATGCTCTGTACATTATTGGTATTCGTTTATTGATAATGTCAACTGTTATATGCTAGTTCTGAAAGTTTTATATCAGGTCTTTGGCAGCGTGAATATAATGGTTAATATCCTCAATGTCACTGAAGCAGTCTGTGATATCAACCACTTGTGGTTGTCTGTCCATCATTTTTAAGACCAAAACAAAAGATACATTTGACCCTCTCTCACAAAATCAGTCTTAACTCGCATTTTGGATGTTTTGACATATATACATTTCTGAAAATTAAAATGTTTGATGATTACTGTGATATATGACTGTATGCTGTAGTGCAAAAATTGTAGAAGTTATTAGTGTTTAAAGTTGTTAAAGCCTAGGGCGGCCATTTTGAGAAAATAGCCTGGGAAGTTTCTGTGTGCAGCATAATTGGGGCTAAGGGCAGACTTTTAAAATCATTTTAAACCTATTTATTGGCATATTTCATGATAAAGATTTTAACCATACGATACTTTGGTGCATGTAGAATACATTTCTGGAAAAAAGTGAAAATGACCCAGATTGACCCCCACCACATATTATTGCATGTAGTCCTGATCGGCTCCCTGCTAGTTAAGACTGGTTTCATGAGAGAGGGTCACAAATTAATTTACTGATCAGTCATTAAGATAAGATTTAGATGCTTAGTTGATTTTAGTTTTTTTAATCTTGTTCATGTTTGTTGGGTATAACATCGTTCTCTCTACTTCAGTCTTCAAAGCTGTCACTTTCCTTACAGTAAAACAAACTGATAAACTTTAGTTGCTCTCGAAAATCTATTAGTACAGCATTATATTTTGGAGTGAGAATCCAGACACTGATGTTTGCATGCCTGCCACTGAAGGCAAGTGCTGCTAAAGTGTTTCTCGTTTTGACAATGTCCTTCTCTGCAGAGCAGTCATCAACTCTAAACAAGTTGGCTGCCCCAGAAATTGCTTTTAAAAATACTGCAGGTAGTCATTGATTTTTTTTCGCAGGGTTGACTAAGTACATGTTGATGTCATTCCAAATAAATAAACGGCTGTGATACGCTTTGTTGTGTTTGATTGTTGGGCAAAATATCACAATGTTTTCATTTTAAAACTAAATATAATTTACTACACGTCACCACTTAGTCTGCTTTCTTGGATATTTAGTTGAGTGTCATAAACCAGATACAGGTAAATATTTATTGCTCCAGCTGACTCGCTCTTTTTGGTATCTGGATTGTAATTCCGTCAATGCCGTTTTCGACAGTATGACCTGACCCATGAAGGTAGTCATCATCTGTACTACATAAGTCTAGCCAAAGTGCATACTTGTGCATTAGGTATTGGCCAATTCTTACATTATGCAGATGTATATCTTTGCGTGCCATGTTTGAAGGGTTTTCTCTAAGTCCTCCATCTGCAAAATATTGTATGGTCTCATCATAGTGTTGGTAATGTAGCATGCCTGAAGCATACACTTGAATAGGACCCCCTTCAATTGTGCAAGATAAGTGTGTAATCTTTGGATTGTACAATTTTTCTGACACCATTTTGTATGGATTTTTCAGTTCAACAAACAACAGAAAAATGCCTTTCAGTGACCTAGTAGGTGTGTTCAAGTTGATGTTCCACATTGGATTATCTTTGTCTTTGTGCATTAAACTGTGTCTTTTCACACGGTCATAATAAATCGGAAGTCTTGACTAGTACTGATTTTGTATGAGTCTAGCTAGTTCAGTATGTGTGACAATTTCATATTCCAAAGAGATGTTTGATATCCTGTATTTTGTTTCTGTGTCAGATGATCTGATAACTTTGGAGTAGTCATTTAAAGTTAGTTCAAAGCTTAGATGGTCTTTAATGCTCCTTGGTAATAAGGCAAATGTGCTAATGGGATTTCAGATTAAAGTGGAATGTAAAATATACTTACATATGTTTCTGCTAATATAACGTCTTTTGCAGATGTTATTGATTTCTTGCCTGCATTGATTCTAAGTTTGGCAACGTTATTTGACTGTATGCCTTGGTAAACACGGTCTTTTCATTCTCCACTAGTGAGCCACAGATTTTTGTAGCAGTAGAAATTATCAGCACCATCCAGACTAAACACTTCTTGGCCATCAAGTTTAACTTTAATTGTCCTAAAAAATGCTCTACCTAGGCTGTCAGCTAGTGTTCTGTTCGCGTCTGATTCTGATAAAAGTTCAATATTAAATGCAAGATATGCAGTACCAGGAACAATAAGATCACTAGGACCTAGGTTCAGAAACTTGATAGTAAGAGTTTGGTTTTGATCTATTGTGCTAGGATTGTTTGTGATAACAATTGATTGCCTAATATCCTTAACACTTAGTGGTTCACATAGTTTTTCACACAGTTTTCTGCAAGGCCTAACTTTGATCCAAAGGGCAATGTCATTTTATTTATGCAAAATCAAATATATATATATTGGCCATGATATTGAAATGGAAGATATGTATGACAATGGTAATAATGCAACAGATATGGTTGGTACAAGGAATACTTCCAGTTTGCATCACACACTTTTACTAGACAAAGTAAACTCGTTTTATGATAGTGTCGGTGACCGTCTAGACATAATAAATCCTAATCAGTTTGAATTAAAAAAAACACACATTTATTTGTAAATACAGACAAGGGAAACGTGTATCTAACACATAAAAACAATCCTGCTAAGTTTAGAGCTTTAAGTAAAATCACAAATGAAGTCAGTGGTAACGCAGAGCTGGAAAGATATCTTGGTATTGGTAACGTTATTAACGTCAGTAGGTTACCAGACAAACTGGTGAGTGATCTTCACGATATGCAAAAAAAGTTGCCAACAGGGCAAGAACTTGAAATGACTGTGTTCATGCTAATTTATCTGTGCCTAGTTTACAAAGGTGTTTTTTAAAGAGTCATTAAAATTACAAAGTATCAAGAGGGAAATAAAAGATAAGTGAAGATCACATTGTCGTCGTCTTTAACGTTATCCTACGAGCTGTCGCAAGTAGGATAAGGTTTAAAGACATCCCACCTCCCCCTCCGCACCCCCTTTTATATCCATGCAAGTCAAAATCTGAATATGACTTAAACACCGATGTAAGAATCACGTTTAATCAGTCCGCATCCTGTTTCCTATGCACTAAAGACGGACACAGATAGACAAAGATAAAGAAATCCGCACCTCAAAATCCTCGTTCAAGTGGCTTCCACGAAGCTTGTTCAGTAGGTAATGTTGGGTGCGATCAAGGCCAAGGGTCGTCTCTTGTGATGTCATATACTCCACGTCATTGTACAATGCTCTTTCAGAAGCCTTGGTGTCGTCAGCAAGCTCAGTTTCTTCATAATCATCAGGGTCTGCTGGGATAACTTTAGTCTGTGTTGAGGGGCTAGACGGTGGGTTTTGTTTGGTGGACGAATGCTGTTTTGCACGGACGTCATTGGTTCGGTGTGCCGATGGGCATGGTGGATGTTTCATCGCAGCGGGGCTTGCAGAATGAGTGTTTGCAGAAGGGTGTGCATGATCATCTTCAGAGACATTGCTGGTAGTTTTCAGATCAGTAGTGCTTGAACAATTCAAATGATTCGTAGAAGAGCTCATCGGTCGATTCGCACGTGTACTTTGCTGTGTAGATGTGCTGGGTGGATGTTCATTATTGTGATGTATTGCGGGTCTGTTCGGTTTCACGTTTTCGTAGACGGCGCCTGCTTTGCCATGTTGTTTGCGAGACTTTGATTTCCTCTTTAAGGATACCACCGCTGTTGGCTTCTTGAGATTTTTTTCTTGTTAAAAAAAAGAAGAAAACAAAGGTCATTACTTTGAAAAAGAAAGACAAATTTCAAGTACTCAGTATTTGTCAGAATATTTTTTTTCCTGTTTATTTTTGACTTCGTTCTGGATGAAAAGGAATAAAGAGTTCATTTGTATTATGTTATTCAACGCAGCGCTAGCTTTACTCGACATCCAGGCGTCCAAAATTTCCAGTTTGGCAAGACCGAACTTTACTTCGACACTTCGGTACGTAATCGTAGCATAAACGCATGTGAAACATTAACATAGCAACAAACAAACAAACAAACAAACAGAAAACAGAAAACAACAACAATAAACAAACAATCAAGCAAAACAAAAAAAAAGAAATTTACTGTACCATCTGTTTCCATAGCTTCATGATGCGTACTGCTGGCGCCAGGGAGGCTGAGCGAGGAAAGTTTAATCTTATCAGACTTCTTCTCTTTCGTACGCCTGTTGAAGTTTTGAAAAGGCGAAATTAAGTGAATTAAGACAGACAGTATAAGGTAGAAAAACACTCACTACAGTAATGACAATGGTTATACTGCTTTACATTACAAAATGTCCCAAGGCAAAAGCAAAGACAAAACTTATTGAAGAAATGTCCGTTCACTGCACGTGAAAAATGAAGATGCACTGAAAACATCCAGATGTCTATCTTAGAATGAAGCGAACACAGAGTGTCATGAAATCAGATTTAGGTCAGAAATAGAGTAAGAGAGAAAGAGAGAGAGAGAGAGAGAGGGGGAGAGAGAGAGATGATGATGATGATGATTAAACGTTTTATTGACAGGATAAAGTTTTAGGCAAAACGCCTCTCTTACAAACTGTCCTGTTAGAAAAGAAACATTAATAGCAAAGAGTAAGAGAAACACATTAAATCGAAACATGAAGAAATAAACTGAAATGAAAAAAAAAAACAAAAAAAAACCACCAATATAAAAGCAATGCAAATAATGCGCACACATATCAATAACAGTGAATATATATATATATATATATATATATATATATATATATATATATATATATATATATATATATATATATATATATATATATATATATATATATATATATATATATATATATATATATATATATAGAGAGAGAGAGAGAGAGAGAGAGAGAGAGAGAGAGAGAGAGAGAGAGAGAGAGAGAGAAGACGGGTACAACACAATTTATTAATATTTCGGGTTTCTTCTCCGTTGGGTACTTCTTTGCATATTACACGCTTGGCAGTCACCTTTTTGGTCTGGATTATTTATATATATATATATATATATATATATAATATAATATAATGTAATATAATATAATATAATATAATATAATATAATATAATATAATATAATATAATATAATATAATATAATATAATATAATATAAGTAGTCCGTTCAGGTATTAAGTTACTGTAACAAGATGTTATATAAACGAGTTTTGAAGGTTCTAGAGTTAGAAATGGATTTAATTTGGGGTGCTTGTTCGTTCCAGGCTTTGGCACCTGAGAACGAAAGGCTGGATTTATATATATCGAGCCTGGCCCATGGTAGCTGTAACAAACTGTTCCTCGTGTTTTGTCTTTGACTATCCAAAAATAACATACGGTGGGGTTTTATGGTGAAGAATTTTATGCATAAGTATGCATCGATTAAATGTGAACTGTTTGTTCAGGTTTAGCAGTCGGATAGTTCTAAACTTTTCGTCGGTGGGAGAGGGACCAGGCACAGTTAACTTTACCCCTCGACGATACAATGAGTTAAGTTTTTTTAAATGTACCTCACTGCATCCATCCCAGATAGTGGGGCTGACCAGGGTGACCCAGGGTGGGTTTTTCTCTCTATTCTGGGGCATTTGTTTCTGTCTACCCTTTGTCCATTCACCTGTATTTGCCTTTTTAAAACTCTCCCTACTGTCTGCACTGCCTGTAGCTCTTGATATTGGATGTGTGTTGCTAAATGGTCTTAGCTTTATTTAGGCCCCATGTGTTAGGTTTATTTAATGTATTTGACCGGCTGGCGACATACATTCAATGTTATGTTTATTTTTTTTTTCACAAGCAGTGCAGGCACGTCCTGAGAAAGCCTTGTTGCTGTCGGGACATTAAGCAATGTACAATCAATCATAAACCCCTTGATCAAGTTAAAAAACATCGTTTGCTTGCAGTCACAGTAGATAAGCAGCTCAGCTGGGAACCACATATCGAAAACACATGCAAAACAATATCTAAAAATATATTCCTGCTATTAAAACTAAGTCAAATATTTAACACTGACACTAGAAGACTCTTTCTCCATGCCCATATTAAGACACACTGTGATTACTGCTCCACTATCTGGGATGGATGCAGTGAGGTACATTTAAAAAAAAAAAAAAAAAAAAAAAAAAAAAAAAAAAAAAAAAAAAAAAAAAAAACTTAACTCATTGTATCGTCGAGGGGTAAAGTTAACTGTGCCTGGTCCCTCTCCCACCGACGAAAAGTGCTCAGAGTTCAGGTATAATGTTAAGGGCAGGAGACCACGTTGATGTTTTTGGCGTGAAGTAATCAACATACTCTTTGTCTTTTGGACACTAATTATCAGATGATTATGTTGGCACCAGCTTGAAACCTCATCAAGACTTTGCCAGAGAACTTCGTTTATTTTTGGAAATTCGCTGTTTGATGTATGTATGGTAGTGTCATCAGCAAATAAGTCACATGTTGCATCGGGATGTGAGATAGAGAATGGTAAATCATTGATACATATGTTGAACAACAATGAGACCAAAATTGACCCCTGGGGAACACCACACGTTACTAAACCTTCACTCGAGTAATTACCATTAAGCACAACTTTCTGTCTTCTGTCACTTAGATAGGATGATATCAGATGTACTGTATTGGAATCGATGTGATACATCGGTTGCTTTTTTAATATGATAGAGTGGTTGACTAAATCAAAGGCTTTTTTAAGGTCAAGAAAAACTGCACCTGATAACTGAGAATTATTAATGGCTGTAAACCATTTATCAATTATATGTATAAGTGCAGTTTGGCAAGAGTGTTGCGGGCGAAACCCAGACTGCATTTTACTGAGTAGACAGTTCTGTTCTAAAAAATTTTGCAGATGTGTATGGATATGTTTTTCAATAGGTTTTGAGATGACTGGTAGAATGGAGATAGGTCTATAATCATTCAATGAGTTTAAGGTTTTGCTTTTGGGAAGGGGAATGACCTTAGCTGTTTTTAACTCATCAGGGAAAATATTTCTTTGAATAGACAGATTGTAAATAAACGTTAGAGACTCAACTATGTAGGGCAGAGCTATTTTAAGAATTTCGCAACTGATGCCATCTGAACCACATGACCTCTTTTTCATATTAGATATATATTTATCCATGTCAAAAACAGTCATTGGGGGGGGGGGGGGGTGAAAAAACACAACCAGCAGTACTGTTACTGTGAAATCGTAGTTGCTCAGAACATTGGTATTTCGCAGGATCATTTGTATTAGTGCGTGCTAAAGTCTCAGCTATACAAAGAAAGTGGGTATTGAAGGTATCTGCAGTTAGCTCAGGTGCAATGTTCATGTCTCTGTGATTGTGACCTTTAGTAAAGGTGTTGATAACTTGCCAAACAGAGCGCAGGTCCTTGCCATCTGCAATGATCTGTTCGGGATGTTGTCTTTGAGCTTTTCGAACTAAAGATTTGACAAAATTTCTTTGTTTTTTATAGTCAACAAATTTATTTTCTTTCTTAAGTGTATCTCTGAGTTGCATGGCTGCTTTTATTTCTCCAGTTAGCCATTCAGGGATTGTGGGATGTTTGACACGTTTTGTTCGCACTGGGGCATGTTTATCTAGAACACCGAGGAACAGTTCATACCAGCGGGTGAGGGCTTCATTTGGGTCATTGTAATTTAGCACATCATTAAATGGGATATTGGATAAGTCATAGAGAAAGGCATTATGGTTAAATTTTTTGAAAGACCTGTAAATAATAGTAGTATGCCCTTTGCAAAGTGTCTTAGCTAATTTGGCAGACAGCGAGAAAGATACTGGGAAGTGATCACTGATAGAAACATTCAGAACATGGACATTATTAACAGCATTTACATTTGTAGTATAGATATGGTCTATCATTGTCGCAGAAGATGAAGAGAGAGAGAGAGAGAGAGAGAGAGAGAGAGAGAGAGAGAGAGAGAGAGAGAGAGAGAGAGAGAGAGAGCGGTGAGAGAGTGAGAGAGAGAGAGAGAGTGAGCGATGGAGAGAGTGAGAGAGAGAGAGAGAGGGGGAGAGAGAGAGAGAGAGAGAGAGAGAGAGAGAGAGAGAGAGAGAGAGAGAGAGAGAGAGAGAGATAGAGAGAGAGAGAGAGAGAGAGAGAGAGAGAGAGAGAGAGAGAGAGAGAGAGAGAGAGAGAGAGAGAGAGAGAGATGATGATGATGATGATGAAACGTTTTTATTCAGGATAAATAGCAAATAAAAGCAATGCCTATCTTCCAAACTGTCCTGCTACTCTACACATATAAAAATACATCAGACAATACAGCAAAAGATAAAACATATATAAAAAAGTACCGAACGATAAAGAAACACGCTTAGAAAACATATATAAGTTTAAAAAAAAATTAAAAAATCCCGTTTGGTACTTCTTTGCATATTACACGCTTGGCAGTCACCTTTTTGGTCTGGATTGCTTATCTGTCTGTTTACTTACCTATTCTCAAATCGCGCACAAAGATAATCATGGCTTACTGGCATTAGAACTTTTTGAGATATTTAGTGATGTAAGGTTCAGTGTGTGTGATATATAGAAAAATTCGCGATCCGCCAGACCGCATAGTTACTGCAGGTCAGAGCACCGTTTTCCGTGGGGGTAGTGTTATAAACGTGTAACTGATGACACAATGGCGATCGGTACGGACAACATAGCTTGTACTGATTGATTCTATACTGTTTGGCGCTTCAATTCATGTGTATAATTATAATAAAACTTCAGCAGGTGTTCTGTAGCGGGGCGTTAAAAGTGTACACGTTTATAAAAGTATTTGCGCATTTGGTCGCGCTTCTTTCTTGAGACAAATGCAGCACTGAATAGACTCCATAAGACGTCATTAGTCTGAAACGATATTATAGGCTTGTTATAACGTACTGGTGTTAGTTATAGTGATAAAACGGACTTTGTGCGTGATATATGCTCAATTCGCCGACTAACCGCACCGCATAGTTCAGAACTGTGACTCGGGGCGCCTTTTGTCGCCATCGGCGGAGTTACAAACTTGTAACTGATGACACTTTAATGATCAATTTGGTCACATTGCCTTGTACTGTTCAAGTTTAGAGTGGCTAGCGCTTCTATTTATACATTTGATTATATGGAATACGTAAAGGTTGATGTGTTCTGCCGCCTTCAAAACGGACATATTTGCCAAACCGGCTTACATTTTCCGGTCTCTCTCCTGATATAAAACAGCTATGTTAACACAGCTATGTTGAAATTCGCGAGAACCGATTATCATGGCTTTTTGGCAGTCGAATTTGGTGAGATATGTTGTGATGTAAAGTTCAGCGTGCGTGATATAAGGGAAAATTCGCGATTCACCGCACCGCACCGTACCGTTACTGTTTGTCAGAGAACGGGTTTCCGTGGGGGTAGTGTTATAAACGTGTAACTGATGACACAATGGCGATCGGTACGGACAAAATAGCTTGTACTGATCGATTCTAGAATGCTGGGGGCTTCTATCCATGTTATTGATTATAATAAAATATGAGTAGGTGTTATGTAGCTTGGTGTTAGAAGTGGACACAGATTGATAGAACGATTCGTGTATCTTGTCGCGCCTATTTCCAGAGATAAATGGAGCACTCTATAGACTCCATAAGACATAATTAGTCAGAAACGATAATATCGGGTTGTTAGTACGTTCTGGCGATAGTTATAGTGATAATACGGACTGTGTGTGTGACATAAATTTAATGCTAAATTCACTGACTGACAGCACCGCATTGTTACCGTGGCTGAGGGCGCTGTTTTTCGCTTCATGTTGGGTTTACAAATTTGTAACTGATGACACTTCGATTTGAACACATTGCCTTGCACTGTTCGATTCTAGAGTGTTAAGCGCTTCTATTTATGCATTTGATTATATGGAATAAGTAACAGGTAATGTGTTCCGCCGCCTTAAAAACGGTCAAGTTTGTCCAGCCGATTTACTTTTCGGGCTTCGTTCCTGATTTACAGTAAAACAGCTACCTGTTTACTCAACTATGTTGAAATCGCAAGAAGAAAAATGATCATTGCTTACTGACAGTAGAATCTGGTGAGATATTTAGTGATGTAAAGGCCTGTGTCCGTTATATATGGGAAAATTTCCGATCAGCCGCACCACACCGTTACTGTACGTCAGAGCCTTGTTTACAGTGTGGGTAGTGTTATAAACTTGTAACTGATGACACTATAGAGGTCGATAAGGACAAAATAGCATGTGCTCTTTAATTTTAGAGTGTTTTGCGCTTCTATCCATGTGTACGTTTATAATAAAACATTAAGCGGATGTGAACTAGCGTGGCGTTAAAAGTTGACACGTTTATAGAATTACTGGCGTAGTTGGTCGCGCCTTTTTCCTGAGACAAATGCAGCACTCTATGGACTCAATAAGACATATTTAGTCAGAAACGGTAATGTCGGGTTATTTGAACGTTCTGGTAAAATTTATAGTGATAAATCGTACTTTGTGTATGATTTATGCTCAAATCGTCGCCTAACAGCAACGCATATTTAATCTTGCTCGTGTCGCTGTTTTATGCTATCGTTGGGGTTACAAACATGTAACTTATGACACTTTAGTGATCGGATGGGTCACATTGTCTTATACTGTTCGATTCTAGAGTGTTTAGCGCTTCTATTTATGCATTTGATAATATAAAACAAGTTAAAGTTGATGTGTTCCTCCGCCTTCAAAATGGACAAGTTTGTCAAAGAGGCTTACTTTTTCGGTCTTTTTTCCTGGTTGTAAAACAGTTATAATCTGTTAACTCAGTTATTGTCAAATCGCAATAAACGATTATCATGGCTTACTGGCAGTAGACATTGGTGAGATATTTAGTGATGTAAGGTTTAGCGTACATGATATATGGGAAATTCCCGATCCGCCGCGCCGCACCGTTACTGTACGTCAGAGGATCATTTAACGCGGGGTAGTGGCATAAACTTGTAACTGATGACACTTTAGAGTCAATAACTACAAACATGGCTTGTACTGTTTGATTCAAGAGTGTTTGGCGCTTCTATCTGTGTGCACGATTATAATTTAAAAAAAATGATGTGGGTGTTATATAGCATGGCGTTAAAAGTTGACACATTATGGATAGATAGGTTCATTTGTTGGCGCCACTTTCCTGAGACAAATGCAGCACTCTGTAAACTCAATAAGGCATAACTAGTCAGAAACGATAATATCGGGTTAATTGAACGCTTTGTGTGTGATAATAGGGTCAGTTTACCGACTGTCGGCACCGCATAGTTACCGTGACTCGGGGCGCCGTTTTTCCTTAAAGGTACGGTTATAAACTTTTAACTGATGACACTTTAGTGATCTGTTTGGACATTATGCATTTTATCATTTGATTCTTGCGTGTTTAGCGCTTCTATGTATGCATTTGATTGTATAGAATAAGTACAAGTTGATGTGTTCCGCCGCATTTAAAACGGCCACGTTTGTCCCCGGTTTCCTTTTTTTCGGGCTTCTTTCCTGATTGTAAAACAGCTACCAGTTTATTCAGCTATTCTCAAATAGCGAGAAATGATTATCGTGGCTTACTGGCAGTAAATCTGGTGAGATGTAAGGGTCTGTCTGGGTAATATAGGGGAAAAGTTGCGATCCTCCGCAGCACACCGTTACTGTACGTCAGAGCACCGCTTCCCGTGGGGATAGTGTTATAAACGTGTAACTGATGACACAATGGAGATTGGTACGGACAAAATAGCTTATACTGAGTGATTCTGGAGTGCTTGACACTTCTATTCATGTGTACGATTGTGACTAAACATGAGTAGGTGTTATGTAGCATGGCGTTAAAAGTGGACAAGTTTATGCAACTATTTGCGTTTTTGGTCGCGCCTCTTTTCTGAGACAAATACAGAACTCTGTAGGCTCAATAAGACATAATTAGTCAGAAACGATAATATCTGGTTATTCGAACGTTCTTGTGATAGTCATAGTGATAAAACGGACTTTGTGTGTGATATAATTATGTCAGTTCACCGACTAACGGCTCCGCATAGTTACCTTCTGTGGCTCGTGGTGCTGTGTTTCGCTAGGGGTGGGGATAACAATTTGTAACTGATGACACTTTAGTGATAGATTTTGACACCATGCCTTTTAGTATTTGAGTTTAGTGTGTTTAGCGCTTCTATTTATGTATTTGAGTATATTGAATAAGTAACAGTTGATGTGTTCCGTCGAGTTCAAAACGGACACGTTTGTCAAACCGGTATACTTTGTCGGGGCTCTTTCCTAATAGTAAAACAGCTATATGTTTACTCAGCTATGTTGAAATCACTAGAAAGGATTATCATGGCTTAATGGAAGTAGAATCTGGTGAGATTTTTAGTGATGTAAGGTTATGTGTGCGTGTTATATGGGAAAATCTTCGATCCGCCGCACCGCACCGTTACTGTACGTCAGAGCATCGTTTACATAGAGGGCAGCGTTATAAACGTGTAACTGATGACACTATAGATGTCGATAATGACAAAATGGCTTGTACTGTTTGATTATAGAGTGTCTGGTGCTTCTGTTCATTTGTAGGATTGTATTTCACTTATATAGATGCTACGCGGTGTGAACACCCCGTATAGCTCCTAAATCGCTCGCGCGCTGAGGAGATGTAGCCACACCGCTCGAGCTACACTACTCCTCAACATAAATTAGTTCTTTAGTAGCCCCCCCCCCCCCTCGACCCCATACCCCCGTGTCGTGACACACAGACAATCTGTAGACTCAATGAGGCGTTATTAGTCAGATAATTAGTGAACGATAATTATTAGAAGATCATTGGTTAGTTGTAAGAGATAGATAAACTGACAGTTGATGACCACCCCTCCCCCAATCAATAGATTTATTCTAATTAGCTCGGTAATTAGACAAACCCACCCCAGCAAATACCACCAATGCTTTTATTGCCCAGCCACTTTAGTTCCACTCCTGAAATCATTCAAGCAACGATTTTCGATCAGCTGCCAACCCGCGATTATTAAGCCAAATCCCCCACCACAACTAAATAATTAATGCTGTCATTGACTGCTTTAAACAAATTATTATATTACATTATAAAATGAATCAAGACGAATTGCTACTTTTAAACGATATCTGTGCTGTAGAAAACAAAGATTTAGACTCTTAAAAACAATGCCTTCTCTCTGTAGTTGTTTCTGGAAAATCAGAAGCTTTTCTTGGAAAACAATACATGACAGAAGACATAAAATCCCTCACCGCTGACGAGCTAATCAAACTACATTCAAAATATGAAAATCACATTAGTTCACTAATGACACGTGATTTGAGTCGATCTCTTGTCTGCCTATACACAAAAGCTGTAAGTCACTTCCTACCTGTTGATAGTGACAGCCTTTCACATGATCTAGAAAGCAACCCCATAGTTTCAAGTTCAATTGGCAAATTAGCATGCCTCATGTCTTACAAGTTTGGGAATTATCTTGCACCTGTGGTAACCTTACTTGTTACTAGTAGTCATATTGATTTTTCTAAATAAATTTTTAATTAGAAGAAAATGGACGAGACCCAGACGACTCCACATCAGAGTCCTGTCTTGACACAAGTTCAAACGGTGACTAAGGTTAAAAGTCCAGGTCGAATAGAGGCTGGGAAAAAATTAGCTGAATATAACAGACAAAAAAAAAACAGCTTCAAGGATTAACAGAAAAGACTGAAGTAACTGACACACCATCAACAGCGCCAGTGTCACTACCGTCAGGACCAACACACTCACACCCCCAACAAAGTGAGAGACAAACAACTGAGTCTAAACCTGAAACAACAAAATATATAGTTGCTGGATTTGTTCTCGGATTTGGTTACGTAGGTTACCAATTATACAAAAAATACAAACCACAGACTCAAACTGTGTCCAAAAAATCAAGCACTCCAAAATAAAAGAAGTAGTCGCCACAGTACCAGCAACACCCAAAGCCGTGGAACCATTTTACATGCAGTAAATAAATTTATTATTTTAATTTTTGTGGTATAAGAAAATGAGTGACACAAAAAACATAATGAACCTTGTCTATCACTCTGCTGTAATAAGCTGGCTAACAGTTGCTTATTCTATGCTGGGAAAAAGTCTTCTCAAAATGAAATCGGCAGACTTGAGTAGATTAGACTTCGAAGACAGTGCTAAGCTAGTAGCTGTTGTAACAGCATAAATTGCAACAAAAGACCTTCTTGTCAAGCAAGGAATTATTCCAGAAAATGTTTCTAAGTAATAAATAATATGACAACTATAGCTATTATGATTGGCGGAGCTGTTGTTAATGCATTGGCTTTTAGTGGATCAAACTATCTCTAAAAATGGGTAGAGAGGAATCAGCAGAAGAAATGAAGCGTCACAATGAGGCATCTGAAAAACTAGCTCAAGCCCAACAAGATTACGAGAAGCAAAGAATAGAGAAACTTGATTTCATCAATGAAAAACTCAGGCTTGAAGGTCACGCACAGCATACATTTTCAAATGTCGATGACCACGGCTGTTTGGCCCAGCGCTAGACGTGGCCACTTAGTTTGTTCCAGGCGAGCCGAGAAACTGGGTCACAAGTCGTGCGCGCGCGCTGCCTCAGCGAGTCTCTCGGCTGTCAGACTAGCTGATAAGCGGGCTTCCTGCTAGGCGCAGTACAGCAGGGAAAATGACTACCTTTTGTTTTTCATGACTTTCTTATTTACCGTTTAAGTGTGTGATGCAGAACTTTGTTTGTTTAAAAGCGGACATTCTGCCCAACACACTGACACCAAACACACTATAGTTGTGACAAACCAGTAGCCAACAGAATAAGGTGGAAATAAAGAGAAACAAACAGATTTCACTCTCTGTGTAGTGTTTTTTCACAAAATAGATGAAGTTCCAACATCAATTACACAAATACGATACAAACTACATCAAAACGGACTTGCATGTGCTAGAAGTAACATGCCTAGAGTAAGTATGACTTACCAGATCAGAGATACCGTGAAGGGGGCGGGAGAGCGGAGGGTGATAATGAGGTCACTGTTAGTGCCAGTAGTACTCTCAGACACAGGCACGAAGCAGTAGCACGGATCAATGTTATCATTTCTTTCCATTCATGTACTTCATTAACTCTTTGTATAATGTTCTTCTTAGCTCTTATCATTCATTCAGTCTGTGAAATAAGTTTGACTAAAATAGTTCAAGGGTAGTGCCAGAATAGCTTGGCACCTCTAGGCGCCAAGCTATTCTGGCACTACCCTTGAACTAAAGCCATTGGTCTATATCCTTATTTGTAAGTATCTTCTATAATGTGGCTTGCAAATGGCAGTGTACAAATTTAAAGCTTTTAGCCTCAGTATGATATGGGTTAGTTCTATAGCAAAGCACTTAGTCAGACATTACATTTTTGTACACAGTTAACAAGACTGCAGACATACGGCCCACTGACACTAAATGGCCTGGTTTGTAAGAGGCCTCCCGTGGGAGCAGAGAATGAATTAATGAGAACACTGACAGATGATAGCCAGAAGTCAAGTGGTATCCAAGATGCCGCATTCCTTGCTATTAGCATTAGTTTCATCTACAACTAGAGATTCTTGTTGTAAGGATTTTAGTGGGATAAAAACATTCAGGCAGTCAGTCACGGGAATATGTGTCATACTCTCTTGTGTGTTTTCTGCTTTTCAGTGTGACGTTGGAGTGACTTTTTGTTTAGTCCCTTTCTATCTATTATTAGTCGCAAAGTATGTTTATGTGAGAGTTTGCATCAAATCAAATGGTGTAGATTGTGAAAATGGAGGACACCTCACATACTGTCAGTGTCCATGAATAGAGACTCAATTCTCTGTGTCGAATATGTGGAAGGAGGTCAAGAAAAAGGTATGACAAAAAAACAGGCCATATCATGCAGTAAATATGAACAAATGATACAGACGTGTTATGGGATAAATGTCCATGAGGACAGGGCGTTAAAGATAATCCCAAAAGAAACACATACTTGAGTGTCACTGTGCAGACTTTATCGCACAATGGGGCTTTGGTCTGGCACTACATGGTGAGCAGGGAGGCGAAGAGACGCATGCAACAGTAAACATTCTAAAGAGCAGTACATACGGACGGAAGCAGAGAATCTCAAATTACTCATAACAGAACACATGACACTAGTGTCACCTGTGCTGTACTCAGTCATGCCACCTGTGAAGAAAAGAAAAGAGTAAATGGATTGGAAGCAGGTGATTGTTATGCTGTCGTTACACACACTACACGCGGCGGTGTGTGTTTTTTTTTTTTTAAATATCACACCATCGAATTTTTACCGCTTTTTGTCAGACAATTAAGCTAATCTTTTATTTCCAAGTCACAAAGTTGGTCGCAGTAGCTGTCGGAGGAGGTTTTGGTGTGCCAAGCAGACTGATGTGCATAGGTCTATTGAATTTCTTTATTCTGTTGTGGTCCGTTCATGTTCAAAGCAGACTTTTCCAGATTAAACATTTTCGTCCTGAGAAACTATCCAAGAGTGAGATCATCTTGTTTACCACACAACAGTTTTCTTTAACCCGTTTAATGCCACGGATGCATTTCCCAAATTTTGGAGGTGTCATCTACTGAACGACTGAGTAACCGTTGTAGTAGACGGATTGACCATGATAATTCAAGGGTAGTGCCAGATTAGCTTTGTGCTTGATGTCACAAGCTAATCTGGCACTACCCTTGAAATACCATGGTCGATCCATCTCCTGCTGTAGGGTGTTGGAGTAAAACTGAAAGTAGTGCCAAAGAACTGTGTGTCCAGTGTTGACAGATCGGTGCTACTGCTATGTGTCTGTGAGAGTACTGGCACAAACAGTGACCTCATTATCACCCTCCGCTCTCCGGCCCCTTTCACGGTATCTCTGATCTGGTAAGTCATACTTACTCTAGGCATGTTACTTCTAGCGCATGCAAGTCCGTTTTGATGTAGTTTGTATCGTATTTGTGTTATTGATGATGGAACTTCATCTATTTTGTGAAAAAACACTACTCAGAGAGTGAAATCTGTTTTTTTCTCTTTATTTCCACCTTATCCTGTTGGCTACTGGTTTGTCACAACTATAGTGTGTTTGGTGTCAGTGTGTTGGGCAGAATGTCCGCTTTTAAACAAACAAAGTTTTGCATCACACACTTAAACGGTAAATAAGAAAGTCATGAAAAACAAAAGGTAGTCATTTTCCCTGCTGTACTGCGCCTAGCAGGAAGCCCGCTTATCAGCTAGCCCGACAGCCAAGAGACTCGCTGAGGCAGCGCGCACGCACGACTTGTGACCCAGTTTCTCGGCTCGCCTGGAACAAACTAAGTGGCCAAACTGAAACAGCTGTGTGACGCGATCAAAGAATATTTTCTTGTAACTGGCGAAGACATGACCATCCTGCAACCAAAACTTAGTGACTACTACCAGCCAAGCCCAGAACAAAGAAATGGAGAAATAATATTTGTTCTAGTAGGAATGACATTAGTATATTTTACAGGAGTTTTTATTGCAAGAAAAAATGACAGACGTCGGAGCTAAACTATCAAAAATATATTACTCCCCTATTGGCTACTGGAAAGGGAAAACTGCAATAGAAAAATTACATGTGGCTGTGGGCAGTGATGTTACACTCGACCAAATAAAACAGTGGCTCAAAAAACAAGCAATTTGGCAAATATATTTACCTGCTCCAAGAAAAATAACAAGACCTCATTTTGTAAATACTATTCCTAATGACACCCATCAATGGATCTTCTGTTCTTGCCACATGATACAATAAAAAAGAAACGATACAAGTATGCATTAACTGTTGTCGACATAGCTTCAAGGTACAAGGATGATGAACCCATAACTGAAAAGAATGCTACCACAGTGTCCACTGCGTTAACACAAATATATAGTCGAGGACCTTTAAAATATCCTAGGCTTGTGCAAGTCAATGACGGAAGTGAATTTAAAGGTGCTGTTAATCAGTTATTTGCAAAGCATGGAGTGCTAGTGCGGCGAGGCATACCAGGTGTACATAGATCACAGGCAATTGTTGAAAACTTTAACAAGCAGTTATCGGAGAGACTTTTCAGCTATCAGTATTCTAAGGAACTTATGCATGATGCTCAAAACACTTAGTGGGTTAAGAGATTACCATCTGTGATAAAAGCAATGAATAATGAGGGTCATTTAAAACCTGCTGATGCTATTAATTTAAAAACAATGCCATCAAGGTCAGAAATAAAAACAACACCTCCAGACACAAGCTTGTTTACAAAACAGGTAAGATATTTGTATCAACCTGGCGAGGCTGAGAATGATGTCAGACGTAGGGCAACTGATTCAATATGGTCTACATCTGTCCACAATATAAAAAAATAGTTCCTTCCAATAATGCATCGATTTATTATCTGTATGAGCCTGCACCTCAGAGGGCGTTTGTTAGAGAAAATTACAGATTATTCCCCCAGACACTGTTACACATTTTTAACCATTTCATCAAATAATTCATCGATTAGTTCATCAACCATTTCATCAGCTATTTCTTCAGAAAACTTAAGCGCATAATGCCCAGGTGCATAAGCCTTTTCCTTTGGGTGAAACACTCGTTTGGTGTCCCCTACTGCTAGAGACTTTTTATGTGTTTGGATCATTTTAATATTGTGTCTATTTGACCTCAGCGTCTTGTTTGGATAATCAGGCATCAGTTCTCCATCTAATACTTGCTTGTAATGTTCATGTCGAATGTCTTTATTTTTTATCGCTGTTTTTTTTTATTCCTTTGGCTTTTAACTGACTGCCTTTTTGGTGCATTATGGAATACATTTTTGATCTCAGTCCAGCGTACTCAACTATAGGCACTCCATTGAGTTCATCTTTAAATTTCCCAGGCACTTTCTTATTCTGTGTGCTAAACAGTGGATGATCGTTAGGGTAGTCAGACGTGTCATACATATGCAGTTCTGTTTTCATGTCTTCATAAAAGTCTTCAGTAGGCACATCTATGATCATAGAGTCAGTGTCAGTGTATAACAGACAGTACTCAGGATACTTTGGTTTGAAGTAATCATAGCAAAATTTAAGCATCAGCAATTTTGATAACTCGAGTATTGCCATACCAATGAATACTGGCTTGTCCAGTTTGACAATCTTTTTTTTTTTGAGTGACACTGCATACAATGATGAATGAAACTCTTTGTACCCTGTGTACTGTGGCTTGCCTGTCAGTTTAATTGCACCCAATTCAGTTGTAACAAGTCTCACATCTTTGCGGTGATGAAGATTTTCCATAGTCTTGCCAAAACAGGCATTGTTCATAAGCTTAAAGAAGTCTTTGTCAAATGCAGTGTTGCCGTCCCTCGCATGCAATGTTGTGTTCTTCATTATGTAATCTTTCACAAAAGCACTCTGATCAAATTGAATACCTCTGTGGACTTTCTTTAGTACTAACCCATGTCTGATGTAAAACTGTAACAAGCGATAGTGGCAAACGTAATTGAATTTGTCATTCAAATTTGGCACAAGTTTGGTGTCTTCTTTTTTACCCGTCATACTCATTTTCTCAACTGCTAATGGATAATCATTGTGTAATCATGTAGGTGGTGTGGGTACTCCAGGTCGACTTCAAAGATCCAACCCTTTTTGTGATTCCGGTCATGACTCATAATATAGTTTGTTAACTGTGTTATGTCATATTGTGACAAATCATACAGACAAAAGTTTTTCAAGGGCAATAACTCACACATTGCAAATCCATAAAGGTTATTAGCGTCCAAGTACGTAATGAATGACCTTGGCCTTGAGGGGTCAAAGTGATCAAGATATTTGTTGTTGGCTTTGGCATAGTTGTTTGCGGCTATATTAATACCTCCCCTCAAACCACGTTCCACCATTTCACCCACCTTACGAACAGACAACAGGTCTATAAATATCTTGCTGGATTTCAAAAATGCATCCCATGTCATGCCAGGACTAGTTATGTAGCAAGCTGGGTCAAGTCTGTACTGTAATAGACCCTTTTCAAGGTAACTTTCAAATACATCTGCTAGCAAACAAAAGTCAGCCTTTAAGCACTGGTCATGGTAGTCACCAATCGTTTCACACCCTAGTTTATTCCATGCATCGAGGGCATGTTGATAATCAGAGTCAGAAATACCTTTACCATTTAGTGTAGAAAAAAAATTTCTTTTGGTGGCAGTCTCCTTTCCTCAAACACAACCCAGTCACTGATGTACTCGTATGGTTACACTCCTTTCTTGATCAAGTCTGGCTCAAAATATTTACTTGTTATTGGAAACGATGTCAGTCCATCTGCCAGACTAGCAAGCCCTAAAGACAAATGTTGCATAGAGTCATAAAATGCTAATTTGTTGTCCAGCCTAAAAGTCAAGTATTTCTCAGTTGTCTGGGCAATACAACTAATTTTTTTGTATGACTCATCCACAGCCTGCATGATAATATGTGAATTATACCCCTTGAGATTGTGGAAAAAGATAGGCAACTTATATGCCTTGGGATCAATTTTTAGTTTCAAGTTGCAATCACCATGTGCAGCACCTCTGTAACATCCAGTTATGTGGTCATGATCGCGAACTTTATCGCCATCAAGGGCTTGTTCACAAATCCAACACATCACTGCTGCATCAAAATTTAGTTTGTCTTCTTCTGTCATCAACAAAGGCATCTGACAGTTTTCCAAATACTGTACTACCTGACTATACAGTTGTCTCATTTCTGTTAAAAACTCAGCTGCTGCATTTTCACCACTATAGATAACAGGTTTTTCATGCACATCGTCTGACCTAACAAGAATGTATCCAAAAGAACACACCACTTGGTCACTCAATTTTATAGTCTTTGGTAATGATTCTGGAACAGGACCGTCATATGGTACAACCAGTGATTCAAAATCAGCATACACTACAAATGGCAGCTTTTGCTGATTCCCATAGTTCTTGAAACACACTTGACTACCAGGTTTAGGATATTTAAGTAGTTTGTATGTCATCAGCAGACCTACAGTTTTGTACATGATTATGTGCTAGTTTAATAGTTGAAAACCTCTGCAAACATCTTTTTACAAAATTCCTGTTTACCATCATGTTTTGTTGTATGATGAATTAGTCTTGACATACTTCTGATAATTGTGTAGTAAAAGTTATCGCCGGAGCCAGAGCTTATTAGTAACATGTCAACATGCTTATCTTCTGACTGTCCATAGGTTGGGGCAATTGGTGATACTCTAATTGGTTGTAACTTGTTCTCAGACTCATTATCCCATACATACACATTTATAGATATACCAGGATTTAGTTTTTCAAACAAATCTATGTCCTCTACCTTAACAGGAAAATCTATGCCACTGAAGTTGAGTTTATTTACAAATTTGGTATAGTTAGATACACGTTGAGGTTTTGTTTTTACAAAGTGTAGTTTAGCAAGCACACACCACATAAAACATAAATTATCATTGTATTGAATATTGACTACAGCCTTTTTGTCTGCAACCTCAGTTGGTAGAGGCAGCCATGATTTGCCTAAAATAGGATGATATCTTGACTGCTTCAGTTGCAGTTCATGTACACGGCCTTTGTGCCAGCCAGATCCCTGCATTTTTGCTCTGTCAATTGCTTCTAGAAAGTCGGGCAACAGTCTTTCTCTAAACACTTTTTCTAGTTCCCTTCTTGAATTAACTGTGTGTTGTCTTGTTGAGATATATGATACAATCACTTCACCATCTACCCTAGTAAATTCTATTTTAGCAACAATCTGAATCTTTACACTACCGGAAAGAAGGTTACCTTCTATTACAGAAAAAGACCTTTCTATCGATTCATAAACACTGTAAGTGTTGGATATAGTCAAATCTGTTGTGTGAAACATGTTTCTTAAGCTTTGGGCATTGTCCGCCATTTTTATTTGACCAACAAAATAATAAATATAAAAATTACACCTTGTGTAATACCACTTTATTGACTGTAACACGTACAATAAACAGATTCAGTTCACATAGTTGTCTGAATATTTGTTCACACACTGTCTCAAACCACTGATCATCAACTTCAAAGGTATGTGTCTTAAAATCAACAGGCATGTACTCTACAAATGGTAACTCTTCAAATATTTCTAAAGTCATTTGATATGACACATAAATCATCTCCTGTCTTGATACAGGTGTTATGTCTTGTTGTTTGAAATCTGTTCTTAACTGATCAAAGTGCTGGATATAACTAAAGCAGTCTGTAACATCAATCATTTTGCCTGTCATTTTTATTTGTCCGACAAAATAATAATATACAAATATTGCTGCTTGTGCTGTAGGTGTAATGCCACTTTATTGACTGCAACGTCTTCAATATAATCATGTAGTTTACATAGTTGTCTGAATATGTGTTCACACAGTGCCTCAAACCAGTTGCAATTAGCATCATTAACTCTAAAGGTATGTGTCCTAAGATCAACAGTCTCGTACTCATAACATGGAAAACATTCAGAATACCCCAAAGTCACATTATATACCATGCTTATCAGTGTTGGTGTTGAGAGTTTTATACCGAGCTCAAATGGCTTTTTAACATGCGTTTTTAAGTCATAAATGCACTTAACATCATTGAAGCAGTCTGTGATATCAATGGTTTGTCTGTCTGTCACTTTTTAAAGACAAACCATAATTCTAAATTAATTCACTAATCCATACCCTGTGGGCTGATCTGTCTTTAAGATAAGCTTTAGATGCTTAGTCAATTTCAGTTTATTTTTCACACAGTCTCGTTCATGTTTGTTGGGAATGACATCGTTCTCTCTGAGACAGTCTTCAAAGCTGTCACGATCTTTACAGTAAAACAAACAGATACACTTTAACTGCTCACAAAAATCTTTCAGTACAGCATTATATTTCTGAGTGAGAATCCATACACTGATGTATGCATGCCTGCCACTGAAGGCAAGTTCTGCCAGTGTGTTTCTCTTCTTAACAATATCCTTCTCTGCAGAGCAGTCATCGACTATGAACAGGGTTGGCTTTCCTTCAAATTGCTTGTAAAAATACAGCAGACAGTCGTTCATTTTTTTCTCAGGGTCGACTAAATAAATGTTGTTGTCTGTCCGAATGAATAAGCGGTTGTGATAAGCTTTGTTGTATTTAATCGTTGGACAAAATATCACAATGTTTTCGAAATGACAGATGTATCTTGTTTGTAAGAGGTTAAGAACAAATTCAGTTTTACCACAGCCTGTGGCCCCACAAAACCAGCCACAGTGTGGGTCAAGTGTCATCAAGTTCATTTTAAAACACAATATTATTTTAATATATGTGTCCACTTAGTCTGCTTTCTGCAATATTGAGTTGGGCATAAAAAATCAGATATAAGTATATATTTATTGCTCCAGCAGTTTCAGTCTTTTCTTGTATTTGGATTGTGATCCTGTCACTACTGTTTTCAACAGTTCGACCTGAACCATGTAGGTAGTCATCACCTGTACTACACAGGTCTAGCCACAGTGCATACTTGTCTGTCAGGTATTGAGCGATTCTTACATCATACAGATGTAGATCTTTACATGCTATGTTTACAGGTTTTTCCCTAAGCCTTCCACCAGCAAAATACTTTGTGATCTCGTCATAGTGCTGATAACGTTGCATTCCTGAAGCGAAGACTTGATTTGGGCGTCCTTCAATCGTGCAGGACAAATGTGTAATTTTCGGATTGTAGAATTTTTCTGAATCTCGTTGGTGTGGACTTCCTGGTTCAACGAACAACATGAGTATGCCTTTCAGTGACCTAGCAGGTGTGTTTAGGTTGATGTTCCAAATCTGGTCACTTTTGTTTTTATTAATTAAACTGTGTCTAATAACACGGTCATAATATATCAGCAGTCTTGACTGGTACTGATTTTGAATGAGAGTAGCTAGATGAGTATGTGTGACAATTTCATATTCCAAGGAAATGTTAGAGATCTTGTATGCTGCGTCTGTGTCAGTTGATTTAATAACTTTGGAGTAGTCATTGAAAGTTAGTTCAAAACTCAGACGGTCATTCAGTGCGCCTTGATAATAAGGCAAATGCGCTGTTAGGATTTCAAATTCAAGTGGAATGCAAAACCTATTTCCATATGTTTCTGCCACAATAACATCCTTGACTTCTGTCGTTGATTTATCTGATGCATTGATTCTGAGTTTGGCAACATTACCAGACTGTATACCTTGATAAATACGGTCTTCTCTTTCTTCTTTTGTAAGCCACAGATCTTTGTAACAGTAGAATACATCAGCATCGTCAAGACTAAACACTTCCTGGCCTTCAAGTTTAACTTTTATAGTCTTAATAATTGCTCTTCCAAGGTTGCGAACTAGTGTTCTTTCGTCATCTGTGTCTGATGAAAGTTCGATATTAAAAGCAAGGTGAGCAGTACCAGGAACAATAACGTCACTGGGGCCTAGGTTAGGAAACTTGACAGTAAGAGTTTGGTTCGGGTCTATAGTACTTGGATTGTTTGCGATAACAATTGATTGTCTAATGCCCTTAACACCAAGAGGCTCACGTAGTTTTCTGTACGGGTCTAACTTTGATCAGTAGGACTGTGTCATTTTATTATGCACAATAAAAAAAATAAATTAATAAAACAATGGCAGCGGGAGCATTTAACCATTAAGATTTTAAAATTGATGACATGAATGTCTCCGATACTAGTGTTACAGATATGACTGGAATGGGAAATACTTTCAGTTTACGCCATGAACTTTTAAAAAGCAAAGTGAACTCATTTTATGATCATGTTGGTGACCGCCCAGACAACATAGATCCTAATCAGTTTGAACTTGATGGCAAGGGCCATTTATATTTAAACACTATTGACAAAGGAAAAGTACAATTGACTAACAAAAGAGACCCTGGTAAGTTTAGAGCTTTAAGTACAATAAAAAATGAAGGTGGTGTTGGTGCCTTGCGTCAACTTGGTATTGGAGATAAAAAGTTACCACCTCGTCTTGCTAGTACCCTTCATGACGTACAAACAAGATTGCCAACTGGTCAAAAATTGAAATGACTGAAGTAAAAAGGCTTCCAGAAATAGCAGACAAGGTATTACACGAAACTTCATTTGCAGAAGTGCAAATAAATGAGGTTATGAAAACAAAAGAAGACTCTCCTTTGACAATGCGGGAGTTAGTGGGCTTGGATAAAACACTGCAGTCAATAAGAGGTGAGCTTGTAAATAATGTATCCAAACTAGGGGAGCTTGATAATCACATAGAAAGATAAAAAGAAAAAGTAGCTAAAGCTGAGGATGAGAATTATGACACAGAAGTGAAAGAAAGAATACAACACAGATTAAATGATTTGCAGATAGAAAGATCCGCACGGCTAGAAGTAGTTAAAATAGGAAAAAAAAACTGAAAACACAGGTCAACAGGATTAGAGAAACTATTCAGAAAATACTTCACGAAGACACAACATTGGCTGAGAGATTGAAACCACTTTTCAGAGAGCAGGGTATCACTATTGCAAGTTTAATTACTGCCCTTTGATTTATTATCAGTACTGTAGTGTTATCTGTAACGGGTGGACCAGGTGGTAGCGCTCCGGCCCCTCCAGCACCACCAACTGATCCAAAAGATTTACAGTCGTGGGTAAAGAAACAATTGTCTCATATATCAGACTTACTTAAGAAATTAGCTGTAAAAGCGATGGATGCGCTGCCTGGCATTTTAGGCTCACTTGTCAGTTGGATGATAAATACTGCAGCAAAGGTAGTAGGATTTATGGCAGAGAATGCTTGGGTCTTTTAGGTGACAGTAGGAGGGTTAATGGTGGGTTATTTAATGAAACAGGTAAAAAAGTAATATACCTACTCCAGTGAGACCTATTGTCAATGCTGTTCTCTTTGACTCATGTGTGGAGTCAAGGGACTGGGGTATTACAGCTTGCCTTACTACCGGGGCAGGGGAAGTAACCGCCTGTAATGGTTTTAACAACTGTACATGCGCAGTTGTTCCTCCTAATTTTACAGATTGATTGAGACCAAGTTTTTGACCAACACCTGCAACTATTATTTCATTATTATAATTTGTTATTGTTCCCATTTGGAGTTGAAGATCAGACGGCAACTACAAAGTCAACTTTTGATCTCGCATATCTGAGAACGTCTTGATAGTGCTGTATGCTTGACGGGAGATCAATTACTGAGTTGATCGAATCTTCAAGATTTGCGAGATACTGTTTTTGAGATTCAAAATTTCCACTTCCATTCAAAATATTCGATTTTGTTAATGATTGTGCACCTAGTAAACACCAGACATATGTTCTGATAGACTCATTTACGCGCTCCACTCCCGCTTGAGTAAACCCGTCACTCCTGTCTAAGATAAATGTGGTCCAGGCATTAGACTGTTTCTGTTCAATTGAGCCTAACCATACTTGTGATTTTGATGAGAATGAAGTGTAACCAGGGTAATAATCTTGTGGGTATTGTCTGTGACTCATAGCGTAATACAATGTACCCCTTCCATTGTGATCATCAAGTTTTTGTGTGAAGTCATACCCGGCATGGGGGCTTATGTTAAACTCATTACAAATCCGTTCAAACGCTTTCATATCCATGGGGTTGTTATACCTGTTGAAACTAGATTCAGTTGGTAGTGGGGTATGCAGTTCTGACAGTATTCTTCTAAGCTGGTAATAAGTGTGGAAACGATAGACAGACTTAATCAGTTTGTTTGGGTGATTCAACTGTAAAAGAAATGCTGCATCCTGTAGTACTACACAGTATAGCAAAGTTGAGTTGGTTTTGAAACATCTGTAGTGGACTTGAAGACCACTTTCTTGCAGTAGCATCATCTGTTATTGGAGGGTTTAAGTAATGATCAAAAGGGTTGTGTACTTTGACTTGAAATAAATCTTGTTCGCTTACAGCTATGTCGAGTTGATTTAGTTGAATTATTTTCTGTTCATAAGTAGGGGCGACATTATATTTGGCATCCACGTTAAATTGAAATGCGTTTGTAGTGGTAATGGTTGGTGATTTAAATTCCATCCTTTTTTATGAGATAATAAAAATGTTTATTACCTTATCAAATCTTGACACAAGCAAACCAGTGTGGTTAACTAATGGGATTGATAATCATGATGGTAGCAAGGCTGTAGCTATCCATGAAATGTTTTATATAGTAAAGTGGTTTAATGTAACAGATGATAACAATTATTCGGTAAGTGGAACTCTTGATGGTTTAGAAAAGGGTGATATTTTACGATCTGGGTATTATGACCTTTGTACTTTAGCTGAATGGCTTCAAAATGAATTTAAAATTAAAGCAACTTTAAACCCAGCTGATTTACTTGTTACAATTGATTTTCCGAAAAGTGGTCAGTTTTCTTTATCAATTAGTCTTTTATTATTACTTGGTTTTTTAGGTAAAAAAATAACATATCCAGATGAAGTTTCGTCACAATCAGATGGACGTCTACTATCACCAAAAAAAAACAAGAATAACTGGCAGATATCCTGTTCATTTGTCAGTACACACAGTGCTAAATGTTCATTTTAAAGAACTAAGCACTACTGATAATCTTCACAATGGAAAGCCTTCATCTTTGTTGAAATGTGTGTCGACTGGAACTGCTCCTTATTGCGAAAATGTAGTTGTTATATTTCCTAATTCTCAGTTAAAAAAATTGGGCTGCAGTTTGTTTGAGTCATTGTGCTTATATGTAACTAATCAGGATGACAAACCAGTTGTAATGCATGATTTTTATGTTGTGCTGGAAGTTAAATAAATTTTATTTTTGCTAAAATAAAAAATAAGCGGTCTTGGTCCAAAGCTGAGAATTATTCCAGTTGCATGTCCGTCAATAGAGTTGAAAGATTTGGCTGACGTGCAAGATTTTGATAAAGAAGGTGAGGTAGGAGAGGTGTATGGCCTTGAACTTGTTTCCATTGGATTGTACAAACGAAAGGTAATTGATGATGTAAAAGATGGTGCGTTTCCTAAACTTAGTCAACTTCGTGATGTTACTGTTCCTACTCCTGTAAGTAATGTGCTCTACAGCTTAAAACATGTGGCTAATAAGTGGGTAATTATTCCTACCCCTGTTCCGCTTGCACCTATTCCCATTATATGGGATGTAAATTTTTTTTATCAGTCCTTATGTTTATTTTACTGATGAAGGTGCCTTAGTATTTAGAAAAGTTGTTAACTCTGAGCCAGTGCTTGTAAGTCTTGTGCCAAGCTATTCCAAAACCAATAACAGAGAAAAACTGAAACTTCAAGAGTATGGAAAACGAAGGTATTTTCTTACAAATAGAAAGGGTAGAACAGATATTTCTATTTCATTCATACCATCAAATTTTACCATAGATAGAGAAGCGACAATAGTTTTTGAAATTCTCATGAGATCTATGGAAGCTGTGAAAGAAGCAGATATTGCACAGGGAATCAAACTTACATGCGATAGCTCAGTAGCAGAGTCAACAAAGGTTGTTATTGCTATTAAAAAAATCAATACAGATTTTGAAGTTTCGAGTAGTGTCCCTGCTGTTAAGGTAGTGATTGATAAACAAATTTTTGTTCGTCTAAGTTTCATAAACCTGGAACACATAGATCTTGTTTCATTTTATTACGCTAGCAAATTGTATACCTTTGAAGAGTTGCAAAATAAATTAGAAGATTAAAAAAATATTTGTCATAAAAAAATGCCCCCACTGTATCCACAAATACCACCTGAGCCGCTTGAGCCTATTGAGCGTGATAAAACATTACAGGCAGACTCATTCCATTTAATAATTATTACAGACGCGTTGAAGTATTTGGAAGGAGAACAAGCAAAATACTCCCGGTGCAAAAGACAATATAAAACGGTTTTCAATTCTGTGCACAACACTTCAATGGCTGTGGGTGTGGTTTCAGCTGGATTATCTGTAGGAGGTATAGCTCTGTTTGCAAGAGGAGTGGGAAGTGTCATAGGAATTGCTATTGAAGGTGTTGGCCTTGCCACAAGCCTGGCATGCTTTGGTATGGAAGCCCTTAACAAAAGATTTTATACAAAGTTGCAAAAGCATGAAGCCTTGAGTACGCTCACTGGAGCTAAGCTGAGCAGTATGAAACGTATTATCAGTAAATCTTTGGAAGATAATAAAATTGATGATCACGAATTTAAGAGAGTCCAGGATGATTTGGCCAATTACAAACAACAGAAATCTGAAATATAGAATAAGATGCGTAATCAAGATGAGAACGTTGAAGAGCTAAAGAAATCTTTTTTAGAGGAAGGAAAACAAATAGGGGTGGAAGAAACTATGAAAAAAGTTCAAGGACTTTTAGGCAAGTAAAGATCAATTGTTCAATAAATTTGTCATACTCTTCGCAAAGAGATGTCATGCCTTTTAAGCCTGCTCATTTGACGCCATCAGCTCCACCACCAGAGTACTACTGAAAAAAAGTTTTCTTGTTGTCCTTGTAACTTGGGAAATCTGTCTGAGTGTCTTATTGACTAGGTTTAAGAACTTATAAGAACTTATAAAAACTTATCTTAAGACACTTATAAAAACTTGTTTTTAGTCACTTGAAACAACTTATGGCAACTAACTTCAAAGTTACTTACAAAGTTACTTAAAGGTTTATAATGTACCTTATTAGGTACTTGTAATTTACTCAAAAACATCCAAAAAGTAACATAGACAGTAACTTGATAATTGTACCCATGACTTGTGCACTAGAAAATAATCTGTTTAGACTCAGTAACAACATGGGAGAGAATTTGCCCTGTTCAGTATCAGCATAAGAAATAATAACAGATTATTTCCCTTGTTCAGTAACATCAAGGGAAGGAATCACCACCTGTTCAGTAACAAAATTTCAGATTACTTTCCTTTGTTCAATATAGGTTTATACAAGGGAAGTAATTTGTAAAAATTTAGGAAAGATAAAGAAGTTACTTCCCTTTCCTTTACTAAATTATGTTTTAATGTTTGACTAAATATAAATTTTTTGACAAAAATATATGATAAGATGCGCCAATAATTATTGTAGATAATAGTATAAAGGTGTTACTATTTGATTTTGTTAAAAAACTGTGTGATTTATTGTTGTTTTTTAATAAAAAATATATTTTTTGTATTACTTTTTCACTTTACTTCACCTGCTTAAATTTTTAGGAGAATGTATGACTATATATATGAAAATGTTTTTATTCATTGTGTGTCCGTGAGTGGTCCAGTGGTCTAGCAAACAAATAAGGGAGTTATTTGTGCACATAACCCGGGTTGTAGGTAGGGTGGGGTATCACGGGTTGGCAGCTGATCGAAAATCGTTGCTTGAATGATTTCAGGAGTGGAACTAAAATGGCTGGGCAATAAAAGCAATGGTGGTATTTGCTTGCGTGGATTTGTCTTTACCGAGCTAATTAGAATAAACCTATTGATTGGGGGAGGGGTGGGCATCAACTGTCAGTTTATATCTCTGTTGTATAGTGAAGACCAAAGGTCATTGTAAACGGTTAATTTGCCAACTAGTGGCACTGCATAGTTACTGTATCTCAGGGCTTGCAACTGATGACCTATTAATTTTCATATTTTATTTTTTATTTTTTTATTTTTTTGCAAGTACTACACATTTTATTACATTTTCGGATAGATAATCCCTAAATGAGACATTTTACAATAGACACAGAGCGGCAGAGATTGACTAAATGTATTTCACAATAGACACGGAGCATGTAGTTTTTGTTGTTTTTTTTACAGTTACAGCACAATTTATTAATAGTTTTCAAAATAGACAAACAAACGGCGACCAGACAGAGGTCAGTCATTACTTATCTTTGTTTTTTATTATTTATTTATTTTATTTTATTTTTTTACACAAACTGATAATAAATTATATTAAAAAAAATAATTTAATTAAATTAATGCGTGTTAAAGAGAGAGAGAGAGAGAGAGAGAGAGAGAGAGAGAGAGAGAGAGATAGAGAGAGAGGCTGATGAAAATTGATTTGTACACCATGACATGTAATGTTTGATTCTAGACTTTTAGCCGGTTCTTTTTTATGCATGTGATTATATAGAATATTAAAAAGTTGATATGCCATGCCGCCGTAGAAACGTACATTATTGTCAAGTTTGCTTTTCGTGCACAGACCATATACCGGAGCGAAATATTTCGCCGTTTTCTATCACAGTCCGCCCTGAGCCTGTGCCTGAACCACGTTCTGAGAAAGTCTTGTTGCTCTCAGCACGTTAAGCAAAACCTGTGCCTGAACACAGGCGAGTTGCATGGGCGAGTTGGATTTTGCACGAGTTCACCGTTATACTGCTATTATGGTACAGTCGGGATAACATACTACAGGCTCCACGCGTGCGCGGGACGCCATATTGCACCGCATGCCTTCGAACACCGTTCGCTCGCTTCGATTCTTCTGTCGATGATTTTATCTAAATTACCACATTTTCTGTTAAGTTTTATTGTGGGATAGATACTATAGGTAATGTACAATGCCTATATATAGTTTTTGGATTGTGTAAGCCCCTCAAATTTTATTTTTCAGTTTTTTTGTGTTTCCATTTTGACTGATAACTGTTAACTTCGCGTTCGTCTACCCACGGATCAGGATTCGGAGATGTAGCCGATATAGTCTATACAAGCGGCCAAACTGGCCTAGTCGGCTAGGCTACGTGCAAGGCCAAGTCTAACAGAAATCACGTGCCGGTAGGCTTGTGACCGAGTAAGGTGGGTCAGTGGGACAGCAGACCTAGAAAGGAGGTCTGCTATCGTAGAATGCACGTGGTAGCACGGGATAAGGCCGTGCGTAAAATGCGAGCAAAATTAGGTTTAAAACAAGGAAATTAGGAAGCATAGGCTATAAAATGGTCTGCTGCCTGAGCCTATAATCAAAGGCTAACTGTCCTACAGTGAAAAAAAAAGTAGGCTGAACTTCTATGCTCACTGAAGATACTTTGGTAGTGACGCCGGGCGTGGTTAACGTCTGCTTGAGAGAAAACTTGGCGCTGGAGTAGTTGAGGCGGGTAGTGCTCGATGATCGTAGCCCGGCGTGTCCTGAGAAGGACTGTGTAAACTGTAGTGGCCCTGCAGTGGAGAGGCTGGGGCCAAAGAGAAGTTTAGGTTAAAGCAGGTGTCTCTGTTTCAGCTGGGTGGGGAAGCTGGCGACGAGCGAGGCTCATAGGCGCACATATGGGACTCTTGCTGCGACCCTATGGAGATTTGTTTAGCCGTGACTGGTGGCAACAATGGGAAGTTGGAGATACTTTGGTGATGACGCCGGCCCGTAGTTTACGTCTGCTTGAAAGGAGACAGGGCGCTGGAGCAGTTGAGGCGCGTAGTGCTCGATGAACCGCAGGCCGCAGGCTGGCGTGTGTGCAGTCCTGAAAAGTTGAAGCGGTGTCTTGGAGATACTATAGTGATGACGCCGGCCGTAGTTTACGTCTGCTTTGAAGTAGACTGGGCGCTGGGGCAGTTGAGGCGGGTAGTGCTCGATGACCGCAGGTCGGCGTGTGTGTAGTACTGAAAAGGACTGTGAAAGCTGTAGTGCCCCTGTAGTGGCGGGAGGCTGGGGCTGAGGTTGATGCGAATTTTGAAGTTAAAGCGGTGTCTCTCTATGCTCACTGAGGATACGTTTAAAGCGATGCCAGCCGTTGTCAGGGTCTGTTTGAAAGAGTCGTGGACGGTAAACCAGTTAAGGCAAGAAAATGAAGTATGGCAACCGTAAGTTGGCTGTGGAGTAGTCCAGGAGAGGATTGGATTGAAGAGGCTGGCGAAGGTAAAAGTTTGAACTGAAGCTTGAGTGTAGACCGGGTGAAGTCAAGGCATAGTGGGAAGCTGACGGCCGGAAGCTGTAGCAGTGGGCATAAGTAGGGCTGAGAACTTGCTTTTGACGGGACAAGAAACTCGGCAACTGAGAGGAAATGGTTGTTAAAGATGTCGGCAGTCAGATAAGAAAATAAGATAAGAAGGGATTAAAGGAGATTGATACACTTGCCTCCAGTCACTACGGCCATAGCGCGCCAGAGCGTGAACATGACATGTCTTTGTCTTGTTTAATCAGACGATCAATGAAAGATTTTTTTAGCCTGTCGCACTAGAGATTTTACGCGATTACGCTCACGCTTAAATTCAGTGAAGCGCTTCTGCTGTCTCAGATCATCTCTCACCCTCATGGCCTGAATTATGTCTTGAGTAAGCCACCTCGGGAGTGATACGTGTTTGACGCCTCTCCTCTGCAGGGGCGCATGTAAGAAAGATGTTATACAGACAGACAGAGCGCTGTCAGGGTCAGATTTACTAAATACTTCATCAAAAGGTATGTTGATAAGATCAAACAGAAACTCGCTTACATTACAACTTTTAAAGGATCGATCGGCGATATACGTATGACATCCTTTCTTTGCTTTACGGAATTTAGTAGACCACGTACAGCGGATGGTAAAGTGGTCGCAGATACTAAGGTTACCGACAGACACATTATGAACAGACTCTGGCTTGGTTGTGTATATATATTATCTATGAGTGTGGATGTTCTTTGTGTGATCCGTGTGGGTGAAGTGACTAACTGTTGAAGACCCAACAACGTTAACGTAGAGTCCCACGCATGGTGAGGCTTTAGCATGTCTATGTTAAAGTTTCCCATGAGGATGCCATTGGAGTTGGGTTTACAGGCTTTATCACCCTCTCTTGGCTTGACTTCGCGAACGAAGATTTTATAGGAGTTGCCCACGACGTCTGCAGGCTTGTTCGTGGCTGCGGAGGCCAATCCGGGACAGGCAGGTTCGACCGCAGTGGCTGCAGGGGGAGGTATGGCCAGGGTTCTGAGTTGCGGCATCTCTGTTTTTTTCTCATGAGCCACTTGTCCTTAAGGCCAGCTCTGCGAGAGTCCTCAAAGGAGACAGCTGCCTTGTAAATGGTGGAGCGCCAGGTGTCACGGTCCGCAGCAAGCGAAGACCACTGGTGGTGGTCGATTTGGCAGGCACTAAGTGACTTCTTGAGACAGTCTTTGTATCTTCTTTGGTGCCCCTCTGTCACGGTGTCCAGTAGCAAGCTCGCCAAACAGGGTGATCTTTGGTAGGCGATGATCCTCCATCCTGGAGACATGCCCCGCCCAGCGGAGCTGTGTCCGCAGCAGCAAAGCCTCGATGCTCACAGTTTCAGCCTGTTCAATGACCTCGACGTTGGTGACATAGTCACTCCAGTGAATGCCCAGGATGGTGCGCAGGCAGCGCTGGTGGAAGCGTTCGAGGAGTCGTAGTTGGCTGCGGTAGAGGGCATAGGACTCAGAACCATACAGCAGGGTGGTGAGGACCACAGCTCTGTACACGCTGATCTTGGTGCCTGTTTTCAGCTGTTGATTATGCCACACCCGCTTGAAAAGTCGCCCGAAAGCACTGTTCGCTTTTGCCAACCTGCTGTCAAGCTCCTTGTCCAGGTTGGCGTCCGACGTGATAATGCAGCCAAGGTAAGTAAACTGGTGCACTGACTTTAGTTCAGACTCGCCAATGGTGATGTGAGGAGGGCGATACACTGTCTTGGGTGCCGGCTGATGGAGGACCTCTGTCATTTTCAGACTGACCTCGAGTCCAAAAAGCTGGGCAGCGTCTGCGAAGCAGGACGTGATGCGCTGCAGGGCTCTCTGTGTGCAACGAGGGCAGCGTCATCAGCAAAACGCAGCTCACGAATCAGTTGGTCTAGGGTTTTCGTGTGGGCCTGCAGTCGTCTGAGGTTGAACAGGCTGCCATCGAGACGATACCTGATGTACACTGCATCATCATCATCGAGGTCCACTGTGGCCTGCTTCAACATCATGCTAAAAACGATGGTGAAGAGGGTCGGTGCCAGCATGCAGCCCTGCTTTTCGCCGTTGAGAATAGGGAATGGTTCTGAGAGGTCATTGTTGAGTCTGACCTGGCCTTGCTGGTCCTCGTGTAGCTGGACAATCATGCTGAGGAACTTTGGGGGACAGCCAAGTCGCTCCAGGATCTGCCACATGCCTTGCCTGCTCACAGCGTCGAACGCTTTTGTTAGGTTGACAAACGTTACGTACAGCCCTTTGTTCTGCTCGCGGCGCACCTCCTGAAGCTGTCTCAGCACAAAGACCATATCGGTGGTGCTCTTGTTTGCTCTGAAGCCACACTGGCCCTCTGGGAGGTGGTCTTCAGCGATGGCAGGTACCAGCCGATTCAGGAGCAGCCTTGCAAGAATTTTCCCAGCAATGGACAGCAGGGTAATACCCCGATAGTTGGAACAGTCAGACTTCTCGCCTTTGTTCTTGTACAGGGTGATAACGACAGCATCACGGAGATCCTTTGGTAGTGTTCCTTCCTCCCAGCAGCAGAGAAAGAGGTCATGGTGCTTGTTGTGCAGTGCTGTGCCTCCATGTTTCCAGATCTCTGGCGGTATTCCATCAATGCCTGCTGCTTTGCCACTCTTGAGCTGGTGGATGGCTGCGAGGGTCTCTTCAGCGGTGGGCGGTTCGTCCAATTCAACCTTTACTGGGAGTTGTGGGATTTGTAGGACGACTGCTTCTTGAACAGTGCGCTCAGCGCTGAAGAGGCTCTGAAAGTACTCCGACCAGCGGTTCAAGATGGAGGTATTATCTGTGAGGAGTGCCTGGCCATTCGCACTTCGCAGGGGACTTTGTACCAGGTGCCTGGGGCCATACACTGCTTTCAGTGCTTCGTAGAAGCCCCTGTAGTCACCATTGTCAGCGCAAGGCTTTATCACACATACTAAGTAAATCACTCAAAGTTCGCAACAGGGTTGCGGTACAGAAAGTCGATAAGAAATGACGGAGATTGGGGGGCCCTCACCTCAAGCCACATACACTCAACATCTTTGTTTTCCAAATCATGTCGTCTACGTGTACAATCTTGAATAGACGTGTTAACATAAGCAGCTAATCCTAGCTGTCCATGGGCCGTAGGATCACGTCTCATGACAGTAAATTCAGGAACTTGAATGGATATATCTAATACATTTGATTTGAAACTTGTTTCAAACAGTCCAAAAAATATGAAACGGGTCTGCTTCATTTAGATAAACACAGATGTCAGGCAACTTATTGCAAAGATGGTAAATATTGAGATGACCAATGCGAAGATCTTTCGTCTTGAGTTTTACGCAACTCATTACACCTAAAGTCAGTGTGTTTGTGGGAAAAAAGAAGAAAATCAACAGAATATATCCGTAATATGTGCCAAAAAGGAAAATAATAATAATAATGAATTTGAAAAATACAAAATCACCAGCTGAACTATTCTAAATGAAATAAACACAATAAACAAAGACTAGAGGCGTAATCACTGCACACAGTGGAATAGGCCTGTCCCGTCCGATGGCACTAAAATGTCCCAGATACTCTTCAATGTCTCACAAACCGCATCAAGAAAAGATTAAAATCCGTAGAAAAGTAGTTTTCAGCAAGTGTCACAAGTGACAGTGAGAGTCTGTGTGGCTGCGATTCGTGCAACTAATAAATATTAACAGACAGTAGCATTGAAAACTATAGTTCACACGTTTGGCGGAAATATCGTCAAGGAGACCGCAGAGCTCGCTAGACAAAGTCCTTCAAGCGACTGACTATAAGTGTAATTAATCTGTATGGTGAAGAACTACATTTACTTCGTAAGCACTCGCTCTAAACACGCGATGCTAGGCCTGTAATGTTTGCTTGTTGTTGTTTTTTCTCATAAAAAATGAAGGTCAATTAACTGACGTCATAGTGTCACAAAAGAAAATAACACATGATCTTATTATTTCCTGATAGAAAATGCAAATGAGAAAACTAGCACACAACCTTATTATGTCCTAACAGAAAATTCAAATGAGGCAGAAACTCTGTCCACCTGAGCAGTCACGAACAATGTGTCAAACGACAGTTATACATATAATTATATATATATATATATATATATATATATATATATATATATATATATATATATATATATATATTTGAACACTTGTCACTGAATACATACGAGTGTCCATGTTCAGTTTGCAGTGTCCTACAACGCGAACCAACAAAATAATGCAGTCCTGCGCTACAGCAAACAAACTTCCCTAATTACACCGGGGAGGGGGGGGGGGGGGGGTCGGCGAAGTGGATGGTAATGGGGTGGGGTTACTGCTGTGATTAGAATTGCAATATGGTTTGTACAATGCCAACACTTAACGCCTGAACTTGAAGTGAATCAAGAGGGGAGGCAATAAGGGCTAATCGCCTCTTCTCCCATCCTCCGGTATTAGGCGGTGAAAGATGGCTCGCTGTCATAGTAGATGGTAAGGGAGGGTACTCCGTAGCAGCGGACAGCAATAGCGGCCGACTATGCCTCTGTTCCTGACACAGAGGGGTGGTGGTGTGTGCTTGAAACCTGTGAGAAACCTCCAAGTCACTGCCGTTGGTCGCAGAAGACTCACGCTCATCAGCGGCCTGACAAGGAGCTGGCTGAAGAGCGGCGGAGGCCGGCCAGGGCTGCTGACGGCGTTGCGTAATCCGCCTGTCCTCGCTTGTCCTCGCCAGTGTACAGGACAGGACGATCGGATGAGTGGCCACTGCTCTGTGCGGCCCGTCTGTCTGTGCTAACCCGGGGACGTCAGGAGCATGTCAGCGCTTCGGATGTTCCGGACAAGCGCACTAACACTGTGGTCGCTGGGGTGAAGCTCATCATAAAACATCACCTGCTTGGGTGCAGCTCTGGTTGACAGGAAAGTTAATGTGTGGTCGATAAAAGTGACCTTTTCCTGTTTGCACTCAGTTTTGAGGGCTTTGTTTGAGTAATGTGCAGGTCTGTGTAGGGTTTGATGGCTGCCACGTGTCAGGAGGAGGGACGACACTTGTAGTCTGGCTTTGGGGAATTTTGCTGACAGCAGGCCACAAAGTTTTAGCCAGGTCTTTTGGCTGACAGCCCCATCCCAGCAGCTGTTGATGCCGACGTGGATAGTGACAGTCCGTATGCTAGGGTTTAGGGGCTGTACACTCAGCCACTGACCCAGATGATCCACTTTGAGGCCGGACACTGACAGATTCTGTACGATAGATTCAGCAGTCGTGATCCTCTTCTCATTGATGTACTTGGTGACAGAATCTCCAATGAAAAGTATGTTGATTTCAGGGCGGATTTTCATTCTGCGGAGTCTGTCCAGTGGTGTCATATTGCTATCGTGCTGCTTGTCAGTGTGCTGTCCCTTTTTCACGCAGGATTTTTGGGCTGGAGGACAGCAGATTGATTGTCATCCTGGCCCAACCCCTGGAACCTAATTGATGTTGACACGTTGGCCAGGAATTAAACGCTGTCAGCACGATTGTGCTGGAAGGAGGGTGCAGACGTGCAGTGTAATCTTTAACAGATTGTCAAGCATTGGGTTTTTAATCGCAATGGACTGGCTAAATAAAGTGTCAAGGCGTTTGTTGATTTCGTCTAGCTTTCCTGCATATCAGTCTCTGGAGAAAGCGAGCTTGCTCACCTTTTCGATTAGTTTAGGGTGGTCGTTTTTCATCCCTGCTGTGTTCATCAACTCTCGCAGCCCTGTACCAGTAGCCTTGACTTCCTTAGTGGCCTTTATCTCGCTGTCGAAGACAAGGGAGGCAAGTTGTCGTGCCCCTGTCTGACGTTAGCACACTCCTTCCTAACACCCTGCAATTCGGCACGGCACTGACAAAGCTCTGACTGGAGAGTGGTGATGGCGGCTGTAGACTCGGCCAGTTGGTGCTGCAACACGATGAGTCTCAGTGCCGTACTCTCAGACAGAGGAATTAGGGCGCATCGTGTTAAAGGGACTGCGTTGACCTCGTCCGGGATATCGGTGATTTCAATAGCCACGGGTGTACCAGTTGGTGGGCGGGGCTGTGGGGGATTATCTCGACCACAGTCAACAGTTATGTTTGATTGGTCAGTGGGCGGGGCCAACCCGGAGGCTGGCTGCACACTGATGATATCAATGCTCGGAGGGATGGGTCGCACTTTGCTGCCCTCACTCGACACGAGTCCTATATCCGTTGAATCCACGGCCGTGATGGGAATAGTGACGCTTGACGTGACGGTGTCAGTCAATTAATTAATTCATTAATTGTAGATTGTTTAATGTCCCGACAGCAACAAGACTTTCACAGGATGTGCCTGCACTGCTTGTGAAAAAAAACAAAACAAAAACACAACTAAACAGAATATTGAATGTATGTCGCCAGCCGGTCCAATACGTTAAATAAACCTACGACATGGGGCCTAAATAAAGCTAAGACCATTTAGCAACACACATCCAATATCAAGAGCTACAGGCAGCGCAGACAGTAGGGAGAGTTTAAAAAGGCAAATACAGGTGAATGGACCAAGGGTAAACAGAAACAC